>CAWUFW010013368.1:25000-480606 GCA_963921515.1 Calotriton arnoldi
TGTCATGGGGGGGTAGCTCTATATAAAATTATGGTTTTACCAAGATTCTTATATCCCCTCCAAAATTTTCCACAAAGTGTCCCTCGTCATTGGTTCATAGAGATGGACTCATTGACCATTTCCTTTCTCTGGCATAACACCAGGGCTTGCTTGGCTTTGCCCATTTGTCAACGTGCTCCCTATGACGGGGGCCTTGCAATGGTTAACTTATACCTATATTAGCTGGCCACTCACCTTTTGGCCATTAATGATTGGTTTACTGGGGGTTGGTTGGACCTGGCATACAGGCGAGAGCACAATACGCTGGGTTTGCCACACATCATGGCATTACTCTATGCTACTACCATTCTGACCACGATACCCGAGGTGACCCATGAGGTGTTCACAGGGTGGAGGGCAGCTCAGAAACATACAGGGTGGTGGAAGAAACTCACTCAACATACCCCATTATGGCATGGTGCATGCTTTGGAGAGGTGGCAGCACATGTGGGTTTTGTTAGTTGGGACACCATAAGTGTAACCCTTTTATGTGACATCTGGGAAGGCTCACATATGGTCTCCTTCCAGGTTCTTCAACAAATCTTTACACTCCCCAATACACAATTTCATAAATTCTTACAGTTGTGCTAGGCACTGCACACCCACATCCCCTCAGACACAACCATACCAGTGTTTAGCCCCATGGAAGCCAAGTTACAGATGGAGGTCCTAGGCAGAGGGAATGGTATCCCAGATCTACAGTACCTTGATCCTTAATGCCCCGGGTCATTGGATGCCCTCAGAGGCCATTGGGAGGAATGGATAGGACCTTTAGAAGATGATGACTGGTGCAATGCGTTGATGGCCCCCACAGTGATCATGACTTCAGCCAGGCTCAGTTTGGTGCAAACCTATTATTTACACTGTACCTATCTTATTGTTATCAGGATGTTTCGTGCTAGCTTGGAGACCGACCCTACCTACTATCGTTGTTCCCATATGCCTGCAGACTTCCTTCACATTGTATGGTCCTGTCCTGTTATAACCTGTTACTGGGAGGTGGTAGTGGCTGAATTATCAGATGTACTAGACCTGAACCTCGATCTCTCCCCATTGCTGATCCTCCCAGGAGTAGATGATGGTGTTGGGGGCTCTAGGCTGATAGATTTGTTGTTGGGAACTGCTCTAGTAGTGGTTAAAAGGGATATTGCTGCATATTGGAAGGCAACCAGGGCACCATCGCTGGCATTATGGAGGCATGGGGTTGACTGTTGCGCTCAGCAGGAATAGCCTGTCTATGAGGCCAAGGGTTGTCCGGCTAAACATGCAAGAGTTTGGGGTAAATGGCTAGGGGAGGTAGATGTGAATGCTGGAGTGGAAAGAGAAAGCAACAATTTCTGAGTTTAATTATTCCTGTATGTGCTGGCTTGATTATGATGGTTTTATTGGTACTCTTAATTGTCACAAAATGGTGTGCTTCATGGACTGACAATGTGACTTGTTATGACAACAGTTCCTGTGCACACACAAAACAGTAAATACAGCATCAAGGTAAACGTTATTTCAGAAATGATGACAGTATGTTCTTGCTTGGGGTGTCGATTTATTAGGGTACCACTTCACAGGCCAGCCAACACGTGTTTCGTCATTGGGTGTGTAACCCTAGACTTCTTCAGGGCTCAGGTGGAGTAAAGCAGGTCTTCAGACCTCTCGGCTGGTGATACTTCCGACCCAGTGGGTCCTAATATTCAGTCTGATGCGTGAGTTTTCTTTTTCTCTTTTCCCAAAACTTCGGTAAATCTCATAAGTAAGGTAATAATGTCTACACTTCTGTCGCTGGTTCTGGCTGTGTATGCCAACACTTATCAGTATCAGTATGCCTCTTAGGCAAGACAAGAGTAACGCGGCGCCATCCGCCTTGTAAAGAGCTATGGCGAGTACGTCCTGAAGCTCCTCACACCGTCACCGTGTTCTGACGGAAATGAGGGTTTTGGGGTTTTTTCCTCACTTGTTGCACCACAATATTCTTATTTCCTCCATTATACTCACGACACTAGGTTGGCGCCGTAACATACCCTGTGATAATCAACACCCCCTTTTCGTTCTATCACAATGTGACTTGTTGTTTCCTTCGCAGAACAATTAAATTCATTTATCAAAGATAAAAAGATTAGAATTGTGCATAACATTCTGGGGCAGTCAAGCCCAATCTTGTTTAAATTATTTCAAACTACTTCCGTCTTCTGAGTCTTCCAAAATGTAATTGTTTGTTGTAGGATTTTGATGGCAAAGCTCTCCAACATAGGGGCCGATTCCGATCTCGGTCGGAGGCGCACCTAACATCATTCGGTCGGGAAAAAAGCCATGCGAATGCCTGTTTCCCGACCGAACCGCACATTATTCCGAACGAGAAAGTACGATGCGCACAACAGCATAGATTCCGACCCAGTCGTACTCACCCAATCCAGATCCTGTTCCCCGACCGAGCAGGATCCGTAAACGCAGAATCGAGTCGCACGGAGGCCAAAATGCAGCCCCGTCCGGCCGGACAAGTACGATGCGCTTCCCGTACGCGCCGAACCCGTCGCTACGCACGGCACGTCAAAGCATCTGGGAGAGGCGCACATAAGCTCCGATTCGCGCCACAACACGATCTACGGCTACGAGACGAACACGCCAGCGACGAGGACGAGGCGAAGCAACGAGAAAGACGAACGAGACGAACCAACCATGAATCCCATCGTGCCGATCCTACCAATATTCTACATCTACTACCGGAACAGGCACGGACGCGTACGGCGCAGAAGGTAAGTCAGACACCAACCACAAAAACAAACTACACGTACCCGCCATATCACACACACACAGAGGGATGCAGAAATTACTTACACCAGCAACAGCAGCACCATAGGGGCGGGTTGGCCATCACCAATGCCACATATACACATAGGGGCCCGGATGCCTACCACTACTACCACCTCTACCCAGGGGTGCCAGATGCCTACCACTACTACCACCTCTACCCAGGGGGTGCCAGATGCCTACCACTACTACCACCCCTACCCAGGGGTGTCAGATGCCTACCACTACTACCACCTCTACCCATGGGGGGCTGGATGCCTGTCACTACTACCACCTCTACCCAGGGGGTGCCGGATGCCTACCACTACTACCACCTCTACCCAGGGGGTGCCGGATGCCTACCACTACTACCACCCTTACCCAGGGGGTGCCAGATGCCTACCACTACTACCACCCTTACCCAGGGGGTGCCAGATGCCTGTCACTACTACCACCCCTACCCAGGGGGTGTCAGATGCCTACCACTACTACCACCTCTACCTATGGGGGGCTGGATGCCTGTCACTACTACCAGCCCTACCCAGGGGTGCCAGATGCCTACCACTACTACCACCTCTACCCAGGGGTGCCAGATGCCTACCACTACTACCACCTCTACCCAGGGGTGCCAGATGCCTACCACTACCACCACCTCTACCCAGGGGTGCCAGATGCCTACCACTACTACCACCTCTACCCATGGGGGCTGGATGCCTGTCACTACTACCACCCTTACCCAGGGGTGCCAGATGCCTACCACTACTACCACCCTTACCCAGGGGTGCCAGATGCCTACCACTACTACCACCCTTACCCAGGGGGTGCCACATGCCTACCACTACTACCACCCCTACCCAGGGGTGCCAGATGCCTACCACCTCTACCCAGGGGTGCCAGATGCCTACCACTACTACCACCTCTACCCAGGGGTGCCAGATGCCTACCACTACTACCACCTCTACCCATGGGAGGCTGGATGCCTGTCACTACTACCACCTCTACCCAGGGGTGCCAGATGCCTACCACTACTACCACCTCTACCCATGGGGAGCTGGATGCCTGTCACTTCTACCACCCCTACCCATGGGGGCTGGATGCCTACCACCAACAACACCCCCACTCACAGGATGGCTAATACATGACACAACAAGCACACACCAACATAAAGAATGCAACATAAAGACATCCCCCCCAACACCAGGACAAGCGTGTGTAGACTGTGTCAAATGCCTACAACACTGAACATGACTTTGAACATACAATATGACCCCCTATCACATGTGCCACACATAAATGTGTGTGGCTCCCACAATGCAAGCAGGCCATGACCATTGTGGCAATGGGGTCCAAACCCCCATCATCACAGTGACCAAAATGTAAGTGTGGGGTCCATAGCTGAAGCACATTTTGAACATTGTGGCAATGGGGTCCAAACCCCCATCATCACAGTGACCAAAATGTAAGTGTGGGGTCCATAGCTGAAGCACATTTTGAACATTGTGGCAATGGGGTCCAAACCCCCATCATCACAGTGACCAAAATGTAAGTGTGGGGTCCATAGCTGAAGCACATTTTGAACATTGTGGCAATGGGGTCCAAAACCCCATCATCACAGTGACCAAAATGTAAGTTTTGACAAAGAAAAAGCTGCAACTGCCAAACTGCATGGATGATTCCTGGTCACAGAACAACAAACACATCAGTGGCAAAGTAGTGCTTGTGTCCCATAGCAACATAGATTGGGGGAGGCAAACAGTGCAGTGCAAATAAGACATACCTTTGGCCATGTGCAGACAAACATCACCCATGGGGGCTGACACTGTCAACATTCATCAATGACACAATGACAGAAGTGACCATCAGAATGCAGACCCACATATTTGCACCAATGGGCACACAAATGCAGATACTCTGTGGAGACTGTAGATGTGAGGTGAACAGATACAATACCATGGCAGCAATGGGACACACAAACAATGATCATTGTGCTGACTGATGACCTAGGAGTCCCAGGGACAGCAGGGGAAACACACCAAACAACATACAGCCAATGGCACACTAAAGATATGCCAATGCAGTGGTGCAGATGCACAAACACAAACAGGCAGACCCACACTGCACATCAAACACAACAGGTGAGGGGGGGGGGTACCAGTGTCCCCAGGCAACCACACAACACATGAGGAGGCCTGAATACCAATTTCACAGATGTGCATACAGTGCCACACAAAGGTAACTCATGGATCCAAATCCCCTATGTGGGCAATCAGGCATTGTCAGATGAGAGGGAGCACAAATCACACATGTCACACAAGCATGTAGGAACAGAAACTGACACAGCAAGACACAGAGACACCACAGCACTACCCCCAGGGCCCCCACAATGTGGTGACCCTGGGCTGCATTACAAACCCACTGTGATGACAAAGCTAGATGTCGTTCACACTGTGAACCACAGTCATGTGTCCTGAGCAACAAACTACCATCACACCTACACAAGCACAAATCAATCAGCACGGCCAGTAAGCCAAGGCCAACATGGAGGCAGGGGTCTAGCCAGGCAATAACTCTCATCTGCACACACTCAACACCACACACCTCGACCTCCAACAATGTGCAGCAGTGAAGCTCACATGCACTGGTGACATTGCACATGCACCCATGACAATCCCAGGGGGTGGTGGGAACCAAGGTGCAGAAACACATCACACATGGCCACTCAACAAGACTCCTGAATGT
Source organism: Calotriton arnoldi (assembly GCA_963921515.1). Lineage (NCBI taxonomy): Eukaryota > Metazoa > Chordata > Amphibia > Caudata > Salamandridae > Calotriton > Calotriton arnoldi. The sequence continues at coordinate 30,560 of CAWUFW010013368.1, forward strand.
CTGACACACTGCACACTACGCTGTACATGGACATGACGGCAATACCACACCAACCAATGGGATCCCAGCCACAGTCACACACCAATGAAGAAGCCAAGGTCACCCACAAAGAACACACATAGACAACTACCAACATTGCAGCCCTGACCCTGAGGAGTGCCAGCAGTCACACACACAACGTGTCACAACCAATGAAAGCTAACACAAACCGGAAATCACATGACAGGTGTAAACAACAAGTGCCAAGGGGAATCCTGACTGTGACCCATCAGCGTCTGCCCACAAACTCAGCCCTGACAGCAAACACACCTATGGGTGACACCCTGATGACCAGTAATGTGCCATGCACCCACATCACAGAGAACCCAGGGAGAAGACTTTGGGGGAACATAGGTCAACTCAGCAAGCATCACAAACAGGAACATCACTAGGGATCCCAGCATGCACAGCAAAATGGAAGTGAACACACAGACATGCTCATACAACACACACCTTGGGCGCAGGCGATGTCACAGGAGTACACACTGCCATGAGGGGACTCCACTCCTGTGTGAGGAAAGCTGTGCCATATGTCACCTCAGTAGGGCTCCATCAGGTGAGCAGAACACTTGGTCACACAGTCAACAATTAGCACCAAATGAAGGCTCCCGTCACATCAGCCTGGTCATGGGAGTGTCAACGAAATCATCAGCACAGATCCAACACACATGTATAGCAAGTTGCACTGACAACACAGATGAGTCCTTCCCCATTGATGCCCAACCTTGCATGTCCAGTGGAGATGGCCACATGGTCAGGGAAGTAGACTAATTGAACAATGGCAAGCACAACAGATGTGCAGGGGTGGAAGCCACAGATGTGACATTGCTAATGTAAGTAGGAAATCCCATTGCCAAATATTGAAAACATGACACCCTCAGATGCTGCTAAGGATGACATGGATACACCACAGGATAGGACACAGTCCCCCTGGACCACATGGGTTCCTGCACAGTAACACTACATATTCATGAGACCAAATATCACCATCACTGCAGCAAGGGCATGGTTAGCATCATCAACATCATGTACATCAGAAGCAAAAGCACTAGAGAACAGAAAGTTGCTTTATTCAGCATATGTGGGTTCAAAAGTTGAAGTCATGTAAAAAATAAACAAAGGCCAATGGCCAGTCCATCATGAAAGTCAAAACAGGGTGACAGTGGCAGATGTCACCCTACGCATGCCTGCACTGATGAAAACCAGGGACAATCCCCTCGGAGGGGCATACGGGGGGCAGGCCAGGCACCGCAGGGACAGGATCAGGGCTCACCAGAAGGAGGCAGGGAAGGGGTGGTGGGTGCTGGAGAGCCACTGACAACTGCAGTGGAGGTGTCTGACATGGTGTGTGCCGGCACAACTGGGGGCATGACTCAGATGGTGTGGGCGCCGGCACGACTGCAGTGGACCGTGCAGATGGAGTGGACAGGTTCGCCACTGCAGTGCCCAAGTCAGACAGGGTGGTAGTGGCCTCCACTGCAGTGCCTTCCTCCAGGGGAGGAGAATGGGGATCAGGTAAGGTGGGCAGGACAGAGGGGGAGGACACCCTCACCATACCAGTGGCACAGACAAGCGCAGCGGGGGTGTGGGGCCAGAAGAGCAAGTGGCAGGGGGAGAAGGCCTGATCCTTTTGGGGATGGTGTATCTGTGGGTGGGGGAACCTGGGGCAGGGTGTGGTGGGGGCACCTGTGGAGTGGGGGCCTGAGGGATGGAGGAAGGAGACTTGGTGCCTGAGCTGCAGGGCGGCGGCGGGGTCTTGCTCTTCCAGGTCCGGGGGGACTTGCGGGTGGGGGTGTCAGTCGGTCTGCACCTGGGGGAGGGTGTCCAGGGGCGAGGGGCACTCCGCTCCGTGTGGGTGGGCTTCCTCTTCCCCCTGAATTCTGTATCAGCTGGATCGGAGGGGAAGAGGCCGAGGTCACTGAGGAAGAGCCGCTGTGTCTTTGGGGTTGCAGGTGAGGCAAGGGAGGGGCTTTGGAGGGAGAGGCAACTGAGGACTGCGCAGTGCTCGTGGATGCGTGTGTGTGTGCCTGGGCCCCATCCCCTGTGAGTGTGGTTTCAGTCCCCTGACTGTGCGTGCGTGTGCGTCTTGTTTGTGGCATGTGTGTCTGTGTGCTGCTCATGTCTGTGCTGGTGTGTGCCTGTGCAGGTGTGTGTGTGCTTGGGACAGGTAAGGTGCTGGGGAGTGTGGATGGGGCAGAGGCAGGAGGGGTGAGGGACTGTCGGAGGAGGGACACTGCTGCCGTCAGGGAGGAGTCCATGGACCTATTGCTCCTCTGTAGGGCAGACATGCCCGATGAGATGCCCTCCATGAACGACACCAGCTGAGTCAACAGAGTGGTGTGGGCATGGAGGACACTCAGCATCGCTGTCTGCCCTACATGGAGCTGGCGAAGGAGGTACACAGACTCCTCACTCAGGGCAGCAGGGGACACAGGGGCAGGGGTGCGGTGCCTGGCCCGAAGGAGACACGCTCCCGAACATGGGAGCCTCCACGGACCTCGGGAATGGGAGCCGATGGGAGGGCGGTGGTGGTGGTGGTGGTGGCGGGGACAGCAACACTAGCTGGTGTGTGGTGGCTGCTGACACCCGCCTCCATAAGGGAGTCATCCTCCGAGCTGCTGTTGTCCTCAGCTGAGGTGGATGGTGCTGAGGACTCCTCGGTGTGGCTCCCCTCACCCTCTGTGCCACTGGGTCCCTCTGACCACTCCTCGGCTGCTGACCCAGTCTGGCTCTGCGGCTCCTCCTGGTCCGTGGAGCTGTCCCCTCCTGTGGCCGTGGATGTATCTGCAATCAATAGTGAAACAGACAGACATCAGTCACCTGCACCGAACGCACACACCACAGTAAGTACAGCACATTACAGAGCAAGCCCTGGCATCCTTAGTTGAACATTGCTAAAAGTGCCCAAACAGAACAGGAGAAGCCAATTGTCAGTCTGATGGTCAACCATGGCACTCGCATCCCACCTGGCCTTGCACCCATCTGTCTGGTGTCTGTTGGATGTCAATACCCCAGTGTGGACACATGCACCACCTACACAGTAGTTGGACAGTGCAGAGAACCCGGTTAAGCATGTGAACATGCACACATCACAACTCTTGCCACTGAGTCAGTACAGGTGTCCGGATGAAAGGGATGCCCAGAGTTAAATAGGAAATGCATGTGATGCATACCAGCGACATACACCATGATGCACCCATGTCCTGATAGCCATTGCCACAATGGTGTGCATGTAGCACATGTCACTCCCCTGCAGGATCACTAATAGGAAGTCACATGCCATGGCACAGGCATGCCTGCTAAGTCATACATCACTGTCTCCAGTCACATGGGCAGGGCAGCCAGACAACAACACTCTGCACTGTGTCACAATAGTAGGTCATGGGGAATGCAAGTCCTGGAGCTGAACAAGTGCACATGTACATCCCCCACACACCACATCATCTGAACCCTTATCTGTCCAGGTCATACCGATTGGACATATGGGAGACCTGTGACACAACCCTCTGAACCTGAGCACCTCACAATCTGCTGTGAATGGGAAACAGCTGCCTGAACTTCACATTCGCATACCCCAGTCTGCACGGTCAGGTGATCAAACACCTATGTGTCACACAAGTATCGTCTCCTATGGTCACATCTCCGGTGGCATGCTGAGCCCCAACCGAGAAACACCCCAGCAGTCCTGACAACGAAGCCACAGCACACTGACACAGAGGCAGACACCTGAGGGGACAAATCACTGAGCACAACGTGTCAGCTGATACACGGGAGTGGGAGTACAGAGTGTATTGTATGGCCTGGAGTAGGCATGACTGTCCTGCCCCACATGAATGAGGGATGAGCCCTGGACAGTAGGCAGCTGGCTAAGTATGTGTGACACACGTAATATACACACTCCTGGGGCCCAAACATTGTTCCCACCCGCAGCATGGGTGTGTGCCAGATACCCCAGGCACATGTGGTGGATCAGCTCAGCAATTGGACCACATATCAAAGTAACACGCAGATTACATGTCAGAACACAGGCATTGTGTAAGCAATGGACCCACCCATGATGCCCACCACAGAGTTAGGGAAACAGATGCTGTCCCCCACCTTGAGTCAAGCAAACTGCAAGGACACAGTACCCAAGTGACACAATTCCCTGACTGTAAGGGCCACACCTGGGTATCAGATGAGGAGTGGGCAGTGCACAATAGAGGGACATGGGTCCTGGACCACATGACTGATGTACTGTGGAAGTTTAACCAGGCCAGAGGAGGGCACATAGCATGGCAGACATAGTTCACAATGCAGTCATGGACTCACCCCCTCCTTGCTGCTCTCTGGCCTTCAGCTGCCCATCCAGATCAGGGAAGACCACCGCCAGGATCCTGAGCATGTGGGGGTCAGGGTCCGGTGTCCGCCCCTCCTGCGAGGAGGCGACAGCTTCAGCTGGACCCGTGCGATCCTCCGGGTCCAGCCCCTAAGGTCCTGCCACCTCTTCTGGCAGTTGCGGATCCGGCGCTTGTAGACCCCCACGGATCTCACTGCCCGGACGATGGTCAGCCATATCTGCTGCTTCTGGTGGGCATCAACCTGTGAGGATGACAAAGTGAGAATGCCATTACTACACATGCAACATATCCGTGCATTACACAGTTGGATATACATGTCTCAATCACAGGGGCACATGATGTACACAGGCAGTGCAACGATGGCCATGGACAGTATGCCAGCAGTTACTACATGATATCATTGCCTGGGAAGTAAAACCTTGTTTAAATGCACTGTCACTGCACTATACCTGTCCAGTGCATGTAACTACACACTATGGGGGTGACAACTACTCAGTGAGCCTGCTAGCCAGTGGCGTGCAGACTGTTAGCCTTGCTAGTCAGACAACATGCACATTTAGGAATGCAGTGGACAGAACACTCACCTGCTCCCCTGCTTTCCCATACAGCTTGCTGTACTGTGGAAGGAGGCTGTCCAGCAGGGCCTGGTTCTCCTCAGTGCTGAAGGCTGGGGCTCTCTCCACAGTACGTGCCATTGCAGGGTCCAGAGGGTGCAGATATAGCAGCAGTGGTGGTGGCAGATGTCATCCTGGAGCATGTAGTGCAGGCAAGTGAGCTCTCAGGGGAACAGCCAGCATTATATGTGTGCTGCAGAGGCAGATACTGTCCCATGTGTCCAAAGTGATAGGTCCAAGTCGTTTGCATCTTCTGAATCTGGCCAATCCATGGAATTGCACCACTTACACACGCCCACAGCATCCTTCAAAAGTTCAACTTCATGACACCCATGAATTTGCAACATTGTTGTGGGTGACCAACTGAATTTACAGCATCAGACTCGTTCAAAATTTGAAAACGCGTCCGTTGCCAGGCCAGGCCATAGCCAATGGGTGCGCACCGATCGGTCCATTGCTGTTCAACGCGTACCTAGGATACAACGCGTACCCGCACACATTGAATGCAATGGGCCGGCCGGGCACACCGATCGGTCCATTGCTGTTCAACGCGTACCCAGGATACAACGCGTACCCGCGACATTGAATGCAATGGGCCGGCCGGGCACACCGATCGGTCCATTGCTGTTCAACGCGTACCCAGGATACAACGCGTACCCGCACACATTGAATGCAATGGGCCGGCCGGGCACACCGATCGGTCCATTGCTGTTCAACGCGTACCCAGGATACAACGCGTACCCGCACACATTGAATGCAATGGGCCGGCCGGGCACACCGATCGGTCCATTGCTGTTCAACGCATACCCAGGATACAACGCGTACCCGCACACATTGAATGCAATGGGCCGGCCGGGCACACCGATCGGTCCATTGCTGTTCAACGCGTACCTAGGATACAACGCGTACCCGCACACATTGAATGCAATGGGCCAGTGTGTGCACACCGATCGGTCCATTGCTGTCCAACGCGTATCGCAGGATACAACGCGTACCAGCACACATTGAATGCAATGGCCAATGTGTGCGCACCGATCGGTCCATTGCTGTCCAACGCGTATTGCGAATACAACGCGTACCAGCACACATTGAATGCAATGGCCAATGTGTGCGCACCGATCGGTCCATTGCTGTCCAACGCGTATTGCGAATACAACGCGTACCAGCACACATTGAATGCAATGGCCAATGTGTGCACACCGATCGGTCCATTGCTGTCCAACGCGTATTGCGAATACAACGCGTACCAGCACACATTGAATGCAATGGCCAATGTGTGCACACCGATCGGTCCGTTGCTGTCCAACGCGTATTGCGAATACAACGCGTACCACCACACATTGAATGCAATGGCCAATGTGTGCACACCGATCGGTCCGTTGCTGTCCAATGCGTATTGCGAATACAACGCGTACCAGCACACATTGAATGCAATGGCCAATGTGTGCACACCAATCGGTCCATTGCTGTCCAACGCGTATTGCGAATACAACGCGTACCAGCACACATTGAATGCAATGGCCAATGTGTGCACACCGATCGGTCCATTGCTGTCCAACGCGTCCCTGTACAAGTCACTGGCATATGTCACCATGCCTGTCACAGGTGAACATATGCCAGCCACATATACTTCCCAGGGAGTGAGGGGCACACCTACAACACCACAGCCTGTCCAAACTGTATCCTAAGGCATGTAAGGCTGCATTACCTATTCCGTGTATGGGGGTGAACATGTTGTTCTGTGGGTGTCACTTGGGGGCAGCCACCCCCAGGCTGTGCACGTGTTCATGGGGACAGAATCCTTGGTGTTTCGTGTACATGACCACTGTGATGTGCAACTGTTCATATCTGAGCATGTGGCATGGTCACATTTCACGGTGGTGTATGTGTATGTCATGTCACATACCCCCTGAGTCCCATGTGGGACGGTATGTTTAACCCAGGGTGACCCATTGGCACAATAGTGATGGTCCTCCACAGTCTGTGTGCATGTTGTGTTTACAATGTCTCTGATTTCATGTGCACAATGGGAGACAGTCTCCACATCCACGTTGTTTGTGCATGGACTTTGATGTTGTGCGTGTGTGTGTCACAGACGTCCATGTCTGTCCTGCCGAGGCAACAGGGACCACTACCTGTGGGGGTCATGGTTGTTTTGCTGTGGTGTATACATGATACACCATGTCATGCCAGTGTCCATGTGGCAATACAGGGTCCCTGGGAATCTACCTGTCGTTGAGCTGTGATGCCTGGGGCACATCTGTCCTCACATGTCACTGTGGGGTGTGTTTGTAACGTGGCAGCAGGAGATGGGAACTGTGACACGGCCTCATGATATCCAATGGCACAACCTGGGACTTATTGATGCCACTTGTTGAACTGTGATGTTAGATGTTGGCCATGTATGTGCCATACATGTCCTTACGGAACTGCACACATCATGTACTTGTGCCTCATAATGATGTATCATGTGATATTGAGTGTGTTCAATGCCACATATGTGGGGTGACTGACAATCTTTCTTTCTTCACCTATGCACTGCAGGGCACCAGCTGTCCATAGACCATTCCCTGACCTGGCAACGATGGTGGAACGTGACAGCATCCGACGGTACCGCTTCTCCAGGCAGCTGATTGAGGATCTGGCAGTGCGCTTGGCACCACATTTGCAACCTGGCCGGCCGTACCCTACAGCGCTGACCCCCAAGGTGAAGGTGATGGCAGCCCTACACTTCTTTGCCACCGGTACCTTTCAACACACTGTGGCGACTGCTGGTGGGATGTCACAGACCATGTTCAGCCGTGTGCTCCGCGATGTTTTGGAGGCTATGTTGATATACCTGAACCAGTACATCTATTTCCCTAGACTCCAACAACTCACTGACGTGAAGAGTGACTTCTATGCCCTGGGGAGGATGCCGCATGTCATTGGCTCCATTGATGGGACACATGTGGCTTTGGTACCACCACAGGCCCAAGAGCAGGCATACAGGAACCGCAAACACTACCACTCGGTCAATGCACTGGTGGTCTGTCTTGCAGATATGAGCATCTCACACGTGTGTGCCCGTTTCCCCGGTTCTGCACACGATGCCTACGTGATGAGGAGTAGTCGCATCCCGAGGATGATGTCACAGATGCGGAACCAGCGTGCCTGGCTTGTTGGTGTGTACTGACTTTGTACCATTGTGTGTGTTCTGCAATGTAGTGTTCCACCCTCTTTTCCAACTCAGCTAATGTGCAATTGTCTGTATGTAGGTGACTCCGGATACCCCAACATGCCGTGGTTGCTGACGCCCCTCAGGAACCCTGTGACACCAGCCCAGATGCGCTACAATGAGGCACATGGTCGGACGAGGAGAGTGATTGAGCGGACATTTGGTCTCCTGAAGAGTCGCTTCCGCTGCCTGGACAAGACAGGAGGGGCCCTCCCATATGCCCCAGCAAAGGTGTGCAAGATTGTCATCGTCTGCTGCATGCTACACAACCTGGCAGTGCGGAAGGAGTTGCCTCTCATCCTGGATGACGATGACCAACATCCGCCACCTGTGGAGGATCCTGGCCTGGACCACGATGCCAGTGATGATGATGATGGTGATGGTGATGTCCGCACACAGCTCATCACCAACTTCTTCAGCTGAATGTGAGTATCCAGAGATGTCATGTCAATGATGTGAGTTTGCATGATATGTGTTGGTGGTGCTCTGGTGCTGTTTGAGTGTGTCCATGGGCTACATGACTGTATGCGTGTAGCGATGTGTCCTTACAGGTAGTCTGTACTCCCCAACAGTGTTGACATGCTAACTTGGTTCTGGGTGGGTATCTTGTGACATGTATTGGGCATGAGTATTGCAGTTCTGTCCTGTTCTTCAGTGCTTTTGACTGTGTGTCATTTCTGTCCTTCACAGGGTACTTTCAGAGTCGTTTGGTCAACTGTGATCCCCGACACCGTGATTCGACTTCCAGGGTGGTAGCTGTCGTGTCCCTACAGGTGATGTGCGCCACACCCATGGACTTCCTTCCTTCTACACTTGTTGACTGTGTGCCCGCTGCCAGGTGGGATTACCTTGCATCTGTAGTGGTTACAACATGTTGCAAATGTGTAATAAACCTGTGCTTCACTTTGTGATGTGCGTTGTCTGTGGTCACACATTTGACTGACATTTGCTTACTGCACCAGTGGGCTAGTTGACTAAGACTGTGAATAGGTGTTGTGTCTGTGCATTGCACCGTATTTCCTGGCAACATCAGTGTAGGCAATGAGTCAGATGGCCTAGGTGTGTATTTGTTGTTTAGCCCTGGTGGTGAGTCTCCCTCATATGTGTCACATTGCCATGACTCACATGCCTGTGTTGTACTTGCTGTAGCAGTTAGCATGCACAGTGTAATTTCGCTGGTCATCATCTCCATGACAGAAACCACGTTGGAATCACAACAGAGGCAGGTATGGTGTATTAGTGTGTTTATTGTCATACATGTGTGTGAATAGTGCACAGGATGGTGAGTGCTGTACATTTTGATTGCAATCCAAAGTTCCTAGATGAATTGGAAGTCCTGGTAGCACAAATGTCCTGTATCAAGTCCACAGTCATCTGAGACATTGGTCCAACTTGTACTCCCCATGTCATGTGGGGGAGTTGTGTTGCAGTCAACAGGGTGAACAGTTTGCGCACAAAGGTGATTATCCAGAACAGGTGTTGGCTTCCTGGGGGTTGTGCATGGCCATCAGCCTCTCAGTTGTCCTTCCTCGGACGACCCCTCTTCTTTGGGGGGACCCTCAAGTGCAGGCTGCTGCGGTGCAGGGGACTCTCCGCCAGAGTCATCCTGCCTCCCTGTGGCAGTTGCAGTTGTTTCAGCAGCAGATGTTGTGGGCACACAGGGAGGTGTTGACAGGTTGCTGCTCATCTGGCGGAGGCATTGTAATGTGTCCCTATGCACCGCCATCATCTCTTGCAGTGTGTCCCACTTGGACTCCACGCGGGACATGTGTGAGTCCAAGCGGGCATGATGGGCAGCCTGCTGCTGTTTAATGTCCCTGAGGAGCCCCACTACCTGGCTGAGCTCTCCGGTGCTGGACTGGTACGCATCGGCTATGCGTGCCAGTTGTGGGTCATCATGCAGTCCAGACCCCTCTGCGAGCAGCGACCTATGTCTCCCACCCCTCCCACCACCCCTGGCGACACGTGCAGTACCTGAGGTGGCACGCACAGGTGACCCTGGGCCCCCTTGGGGGTTGTTGGTGGTGTTGGTGTCCATGGCCCCACGTTGGTCCAGGGTCCCTGTGCTGGTGGTGGTGGTGCTCCTTGGTCTGTCCATGTCGGCAGGGGTGGTATGTGTGTTGACAGTCGTTGGAGGGGTGGGTGCAGGGGGTGAAGCTGGTGGTCCTGCTGGTGCTGCATGATGACTTGCTCCGGAGGTGCCAGGTGGGTCTTCTTCATCCGAGGAGGGCAGAGGCTGTTCCACACCAGTGAGCTCCGTATCCTCTTGAGCCTGGGACGGGGACTCCTCAGCGTCTGCTGCTGTGTCCCCATCATCACCTGTTTTTGGGAGACACACACAATGTATGTTATGTTTCTGCAGGCATCAATGGTTGACACACCTGACAGTTGTGACTGTGGCTCTGGATGCGGGCCTGTACATTGCATTGTCCTAAGTTGTCACAGTCAGGGGTTGATATTGGTGTAGCACAATGTCCTGCATTATTTGGGCATTTCTATGTGAATGTTGGGGTGTGTACATGGTCTGCATTGGTTGTATTTGGTTGAAATCCGGCCCTCCTTCCCACCCAGCCAGATATTCCACCATGGAACGTGCTTCCATTGCAGGGAGTGCAAGTTGTCTTTCAGGATGTCAGTCTGTGGTGTCCTGCTGTTGGTTGGTGCACAGTTGCCAGCAGGGCCAGTGTCAGCCATCTTGTGAGTTGTTTTCCACTCCCTGTGATGTGTGCATGGTTCAGGGTGGTGTTGATGCGACAGTTGTGGGGGTGACCAATATCTGTGACTACCACTCCCATCATGCTATTGCCTCCACCCCACTTCCCAGCATGCCCATACTTACTTGCTTTTGGGTGGACTTCACTGTGTGTGAGTGTGAGAGCAATGGCAAGATGGCTGACAGTGGTGTCCTGCTGTTAGTTGGTGGCCAGTTCCCAGCATGGCCTTGTGCTCCCCACACAGAGCACCAGTGTCAGACATCTTTGATGGGGCTTTCCACTCTCTGTGGGGTGTGCATGCTTGAGTGTGAGCTTGCTGGGCCATGTGGGTGGGGGATGTTGAGCTGTGACTACCACTCCCATCATGCTATTGCCTCCACCCCACTTCCCAGCATGCCCATACTTACTTGCTTTTGGGTGGACTTCACTGTGTGTGAGTGTGAGAGCAATGGCAAGATGGCTGACAGTGGTGTCCTGCTGTTGGTTGGTGGCCAGTTCCCAGCATGGCCTTGTGCTCCCCACAACAGAGCAGCAGTGTCAGACATCTTTGATGGGGCTTTCCACTCTCTGTGGGGTGTGCATGCTTGAGTGTGAGCTTGCTGGGCCATGTGGGTGGGGGATGTTGAGCTGTGACTACCACTCCCATCATGCTATTGCCTCCACCCCACTTCCCAGCATGCCCATACTTACTTGCTTTTGGGTGGACTTCACTGTGTGTGAGTGTGAGAGCAATGGCAAGATGGCTGACAGTGGTGTCCTGCTGTTAGTTGGTGGCCAGTTCCCAGCATGGCCTTGTGCTCCCCACAACAGAGCACCAGTGTCAGACATCTTTGATGGGGCTTTCCACTCTCTGTGGGGTGTGCATGCTTGAGTGTGAGCTTGCTGGGCCATGTGGGTGGGTGATGTTGAGCTGTGACTACCACTCCCATCATGCTATTGCCTCCACCCCACTTCCCAGCATGCCCATACTTACTTGCTTTTGGGTGGACTTCACTGTGTGTGAGTGTGAGAGCAATGGCAAGATGGCTGACAGTGGTGTCCTGCTGTTGGTTGGTGGCCAGTTCCCAGCATGGCCTGGTGCTCCCCACAACACAGCACCAGTGTCAGACATCTTTGATGGGGCTTTCCACTCTCTGTGGGGTGTGCTTGCTTGAGTGTGAGCTTGCTGGGCCATGTGGGTGGGGGATGTTGAGCTGTGACTACCACTCCCATCATGCTATTGCCTCCACCCCACTTCCCAGCATGCCCATACTTACTTGCTTTTGGGTGGACTTCACTGTGTGTGAGTGTGAGAGCAATGGCAAGATGGCTGACAGTGGTGTCCTGCTGTTGGTTGGTGGCCAGTTCCCAGCATGACCTTGTGCTCCCCACAACAGAGCAGCAGTGTCAGACATCTTTGATGGGGCTTTCCACTCTCTGTGGGCTGTGCATGCTTGAGTGTGAGCTTGCTGGGCCATGTGGGTGGGGGATGTTGAGCTGTGACTACCACTCCCATCATGCTATTGCCTCCACCCCACTTCCCAGCATGCCCATACTTACTTGCTTTTGGGTGGACTTCACTGTGTGTGAGTGTGAGAGCAATGGCAAGATGGCTGACAGTGGTGTCCTGCTGTTAGTTGGTGGCCAGTTCCCAGCATGGCCTTGTGCTCCCCACAACAGAGCACCAGTGTCAGACATCTTTGATGGGGCATCTCCACTCTCTGTGGGGTGTGCATGCTTGAGTGTGAGCTTGCTGGGCCATGTGGGTGGGGGATGTTGAGCTGTGACTACCACTCCCATCATGCTATTGCCTCCACACCCCCCTTCCCAGCATGCCCATGCTTCCTTCCCTTTGACTCTGCTTCCCTGTGGGGTTGTGTGCCTGTGCTGACAAGAGGGCTGACAGTGTTATCCTGGGGTTAGTTTTGCTACAAGTCCCATGTGTGTCCCTGTGCTTCACTCAGCATTACCCAGGGTTGTGGTTCTTTGTGGGATATTTGATTGGAGTGTGAGGCAATGCATTCTCCCAGGTGAGTTATGTGGAGTTTGTGTTAGGGGTGTGTGTGAGAAACGCTGCTGGTAACTATGGTCAGGGCTGTGAGTCCTCCTTCCCACCCAGCCAGATATCCCACCATGGAACGTGCTTCCATTGCAGGGAGTGCAAGTTGTCTTTCAGGATGTCAGTCAGTGGTGTCCTGCTGTTGGTTGGTGCACAGTTGCCAGCAGGGCCTTGTGCTCCCCACAGCAGTAGCCAGTGTCAGCCATCTTGTCAGTTGTTTTCCACTCCCTGTGATGTGCGCATGGTTCAGGGTGGTGTTGATGGGACAGTTGTGGGCGTGACCAATATCTGTGACTACCACTCCCATCATGCTATTGCCTCCACCCCACTTCCCAGCATGCCCATACTTACTTGCTTTTGGGTGGACTTCACTGTGTGTGAGTGTGAGAGCAATGGCAAGATGTCAGTCAGTGGTGTCCTGCTGTTGGTTGGTGCACAGTTGCCAGCAGGACCTTGTGCTCCCCACAGCAGTAGCCAGTGTCAGCCATCTTGTCAGTTGTTTTCCACTCCCTGTGATGTGAGCATGGTTCATGGTGGTGTTGATGTGCGCATTGTGAGGGTGGGCAATATCTGTGACTACGACTCCCATGATGCTATTGGCTACACTGACTTGCCCAGCATACACAGAATTCCTTCCTTTCAGTGGGCTTCACTGTGTGGTGGTGTTGTAGTGGTGGCTACATGTCTGGATGTGTTTGTTAGTTATATTTGTGCCACTGCCTAGCTGTAGTTGTAGTTGTGTTTGTACATGTGATGACACAGTTACATGTCACTATGAGATGGCATGTGTTGTGTTTATCTGACTGACATACACATTTTAGGATGATTCTGTTCTGGTTGCTGTGTATTTGCTAAGGGTGCATGGTTTGACTCTCCCCTTGACAGTGATGTGTGTGTATTGTCGCACAATATTGTGTACATTTGTTGTTTACTCACCAGGCTCTGGGATGTCTTTTAGTCCATATACGCTCACTGGGGGTAGGATGGCCCGCACCTTCTCCTCCCAGGGCCTGAGGTATACTGGCTTGGCAGGAGGGCCACTGCCGGTGTGTTGGCTCAAGAGGTAGTCCTTCTTCAACATCTCCCTGACCCTCCTGCGCACATCATACCACCTGTTCTGGATGTCTATCTTTGTGCGCAAACATGGTGATTGTGCGTTCACCCTGTCGACGATCCTCTCCCACATCTTGGTTTTCTGCGACATGGGTGTCTGTTGGACCAGTGTACCAAACAGCTGTGGCTCTACCCTGAGGATCTCATCTACCAGGACTTCCAATTCACTATCTAGGAACTTATGATTCTTCTTTGGGGGCATGGTGATGGGTGGTGATGGTGAGTGATGTGTGTGTTGGTGTGCAGGTGAAGGTGTGTGAGTGTGTGTTTTGCTGGGTGTATGTGAGGTTGCTATTTGTTGGGGTGCTGATGGTGTGTGGCTTGTGTGATGGATGAGCTGTGGGTGTGTGGTTGCTGTCTGTTCAGTGCTGGCAGGTAATTTGAATTTGCAAAGGATCATGGTAGGGATTTGTGTCCTTTATATGGGTGGAGTTGTGGGTGTGTCTTTGTTCCCTGCCCCCCCTCTCCCAGTATTTTTTGGCTTTGTAATTGCTTGTTTTGCCTTTTTTTGTGTATTTTCCCTTTGTACTTTTTATGCATTTAGGAGACGTTCTTGTGACCGAGTCGGACCCTGCAGTTGTCTCGTACGAGCTTCTCCGATTCGTTCACGCTGTGTTTGTGCTGTTTTCTATGCTGCGTACGCGTCGGTCTTGGGTTGCTTCGGCTCGCAGTTTTCTATGCGTGTCGGTCGTACGGTTTGTCCTCCGTGCGACTCGGTCGTGTTTTCCACGCATTGCATCGTACTTGGCGGGTAGGAGTTCGCGGGTACGTTTCGTTCGGGATTGTTCCGGGTGCGTGTCGGTCGGTTCGAATCGCGTGTTTTTCCGGACGGATTGCTGTTTTCCGCGCGGCTCGGTCGTTCGGCTTGTGTTCCGTACGAGTCGGTCGGGTTTTGCATGCTTCTCATCGTACTTTGCGGGTCGGGCTGCACCGGTACGTGTCGGTCAGAATTAATTCCGGCTCCGAGTCGGTCGGTACGTTTTCCGGCCCGAATCGGAATCGACCCCATAGTTTCTCTCTTGTCTCATCAATTAAAGAAAATTCTAATGAATTATTACCTGGTTATGCAGTATGTTCTAACTAATTGTTACCTTAAATATTCAACTGTGAAGTAAAGCATGGTATCATAGTATTTTCTAAGAATCAGTTGTATTTAAAATAGGAAATCTATTTCTTTTCGAATGACTGCCTAGGTCACTAGCATACGTGCTCCTAACTATGGAATTTACCACAAAGGATATTGCAATCACAGATACTTCAAAATAGAGTGGGTCAAAACCCGATCTGTCATATTTCGCAAATGGCTGCATCTATCAGAGAAAATAATAGGCTACCCCTGTGAATTGTATGTTGAAGCAGATATATGTTATGCAATATTTGATTGGCTCTATTGCTTTCCCTTATTATCATTGTATTTGAAATATTAGGATTTTAATCATAGTGATGCTATCAATTTTTTAGGTCAAATGGCTTCACCTGTGAAAGGAGTTAGTCAGGTTTTTAATTATGTTGAAGAAAATGTAAATAATGCAGTATTTGTTTTTAGTATGTATGTGTTTTAATTTTGTGGTATCACTAGTTTGAAAATACGTTATTTAAAATAAACCTATTCATGAATTGAACTAAATGGCACAAAGTTGTCATGGGATCAACTTGTAACTTCGAACAGTTCTACTCACTGCCCTCTGCTACTGATTTTTCCATCCTCATACATCAACAGATGCAAAACCTTGGGCCCGATTCATAAAGATAAACTGAGACGAAAGTCTAACTTTACGACTTTCGGTATTCACAAAGGGCAATTAGGAGTAGTAAAGTTAGACTTTTGTCTCAGTTGAACTTAAGTTTTGGTCTTAGGTTTTACTGAGATCAAAAGTCTAAACTTAAGACCAAAACTTGAGTTTAACTGAGACAAAAGACAAACTTTACTCTTGTAAATGCACTTTGTGAATACCAAAATTCGTAAAGTTAAACTTTAGCCTCAGTTTACCTTTGTGAATCGGTCCCCTGTTTCTTAAAATGTAAATTAACGTTACACATTTAGCATTGTAGACTCAGTGCATCCTTTTACAGTGTAATCGTATGCTGTATAAAGTTTAAAACAATTCAACTTAAGCATCATATCTTAGGCTCCTCCACACTGCTGTAACAGAAAGCCAAAACAGGAGTATGGCACATTTTCTTTTACTGCTCCAAAAACATCTTTCCTCTCCAAATCATACACTACTCTAGAGCCTTGCATATGTACCTGAAACAGCTCCTGTGACACAGGAATGCTGGTGAAGAGAGAACTTTGAGTTGAATTTACTGAGGAAATTAGATATTTGAGTGCTCTAAGCTGGGTAATGAGTTGACATTTACTGTATGAAATGAATGTGTGAGCAGTATGTGAGTTACACAAGGGGAGAATTGTTAGACCTGACAGCCTTAGGGTGGTCTTCCCCAAACATGTTATCTGCTTGTCTCTAATATTGCTGAATTCTTTCTGTTGACCTTAGGACTTTGAGCCCTTTACCACTGCCAACAAATGCTAAAGTGCACGTGCTCTGCCCCAACAACATGGTTTGATTGATTTATCCACAATTGGCATAGTTAACTTATCTATAATTCATAGTAGAGTGCACTACCTGTGCCCAGGGCCTGTAAATGCTAGTAGTGGGTCTGCAGCACTGACAGTGCCACCCACACAAGTAGCACTTTAAACATTTCTCAAGCCTGCCACTGCCGAGCCTGTGGGGGCAGTTTTACACTGCCATGTCCCCTCTTATTATATATCTCACTCCTAAGGTAGGCCCTAGGTAGCCCATAGGGCAGGATGCTGTGTAATACAAAGGGTTGGACATGTACTTTTAAGCTTTGCATGTCTTGGTAGTGAAAAACACCCACATTTGTTTTTCATTACTGTCAGGCCTACCAGTCTCATAGGGTAACTTTGGGAATTCCTTATTACACTTATAAGCTGTAATTCCTGACTGTGAAGGAGTAGCTCTGTCATATTTCATATCATTGGAATAGTAATGATAGGGAGATGGGGACATGGGGGAGAGGATGTGGCCTTACAGCTATAGTTGCCAACTTTGGAGCTGGGGAACCAGGTTCAAGCCTCGGCGTTGGCTCAACATCCTGTGATTCTGGGCAAATCACTTAATCTCCCCCTGCCTACCAAAAATGAATGTGTCCTTGTGTAACGTAACTGGTGCTTGTGTAAAGCATTCCAATACCTCTGGGTTGAGCTTGCGCTATGTTAATCTGCAAAAATAAAATATATCTCCTCTATACTAGTAAAGATAAATTTATCACTACCCTTTTAAAAATTACAGTTTTAGAAAGACAGCATTTTTCTGCACTTAGCCCTGTGTGCCTTTAGCCTGTCTCCAATTCATTTCTGGGGTGGCTGACAGCTGGATTTTTTGTATTTCCCCTAGACAGCCTTACAAAAAGGGAGCTGTGATATAACTGAACGGCCATCCACATCCTAATGGGCCATCCTGGGCAGGATGGGAGGGAAGAGCTGATACTTACATCTGAATAGCCTGTGTCTGGTCCCCACACACAGTGCTGCATATCCCCTTGTAGTGAGTCTGGAGCTAGAGCTGGGAGGGAGGACCTCTGTGCACTTCAAAACCCCTCTTTGAAGAAGTCACCTCCACTTCAAAGGCCCAACTGGATATAATTGCAGGGTCTCTGACCCCACCAAACCAGAAACTACTAGACGCATGAAGAACTGTGCCAGGAGGAAGGACTTCTGTGCTGCTACAAGGACTGCCACTCTACTGGACAGATGATCTGGAAGAACTGATTTTCTGCTGTGCTGCCCCGCTGTCTGCTACCCTCTGCCATGCTGAGGAACGACTGAACCCATCTCACTTGAACTTAGAGTGACTCCAAGAGCTTGCTGGCTTACCCCCTTTTCTAAATCTCAAAGACATCAAAGACTTTTCATCACCCTGCAACAGCCCCTAGACTTTGCTTGCTGCAAGTCTTGCCCTGCCAAGTGGTGTCAATTCAGTGCTGGGACCTTGAAAGTGGGTATAAAGTGCTGCAACTTCTAAAAATCCATGCATCAACAACATTGCGCCGATCGGAACCAGTGCAGCGCCCTCGACGCCAATGCATCGCTGCTGCTGCATGGACGGTGGACGTCGCATCACCAACTGTGTTACGCATCGCCTCCAGTTCCTGGCACATCACCTATATCCTCTGTATCGAGGATGACGCATTTCCAATTTCTGAGGCTCGACACTTTGCCTTTGATCCAGGAGTCGACATCGACGCATCACGTCTTTGATTCTTGCATCTCCACTCCATTGACGATGCATCCCAGGCACAATTCAGCTGGCCAAGGCTAGTCCCTGTATCGGACCCACGCTCCATCACGATCGGCCTGAACTTTTGGATTCACACCGGTCAAGCACGACCAGATGTCCCCGGTTGGGACTTGAAGCTTTTAAGCATTACATTTTCATTTATTCGTTAATAATTAATAATTCTGGTTATACTTATTGGATTTTTGTTGTTTTTTTCGTGCTTGGTTCATCAAAATTGAAGCTGTTATTCTAACTTGGTGTGGAGTCCTTTTGTGGTGTTTTGACTCTGTTACTGTTTCAAGTATTGCACAAATACTTTACACATTACCTCTTAAGTTAAGCCTGACTGCTCTGTGCCAAGCTACCAGAGGGTGAGCGCAGGTTAAATTATGATGTGTATCTGACTTACCCTGACTATGATTGTGTTTCCTGCTTGGAGAGCGTGCATACCCCTGCCAACCAGAAACCCAAAAAGGACTTGTGTTTGTGCAGTGTCATCTGATTGACACATTTTGATTTTTTCAACGTTTTCCCAATTGCCATTTTTACTGTTGTGTCTGTGACCTCACCTGCCAAGATGGAGTTTGAGTTGGCCAACCTACAGAGCTACACTGTGGCCCAGCCCAAATCATTCTTTCTGCCAGGAGAAGAGTTTGTTCATCAAAGGGAGTGCTAAGAAAGCAGAGCTCCAAACAGTTTGGAGAGCATTGACATAAGCCCACACAGAGAATGAGGAGGAAGAGTCAAGATTTGAGGAGGAGTTGGAACAAGACCTATCTTGACATGCTGACTGCTGGGGAAAAGGGTAAATTCCTACTAGGACTGGAAATCCATCCACATGAAGGGAGTTGTGTGTCATCTAGGAACCTGTCCCCAGAGAAGGAGGGAGGACAGAAAGTTGAAACTAGAGCTTGCCAAATAAAAAATGGAAAAAGAACAAGATCCTGAAGAAAAGAGACAGGCCATGGAGAAGAGAATGGCCCATGAGCAAGGCCCTAGAGAGCCGGATATTAGAGCCATGCAAGTGAAGTCCAGCAGTAATTGTGGCAGCATACCTGCAGTGTCTGCTGGAGAAGGAAGAGTCCGCATCCCAAAAGATCTGGTACCCAGTTTTGTTGTGGGGCTTGACATTGACAAATGGTTCTCCACCAGTGAGGTGACTCATGCACAAACTTCCAGAGGAGTCTTGGGGGGTATCTTTTGGGGATACATGCCCACAGTGGGGAGGGACACACTCCTGACACTAGAGGTAGAGGAATAAACACAGTACACCCCATGAAGGCTATACTTGTTAGTAAATTTGGGCTAACCCCTTAGAGGTATAGAGAGAGGTACAGGGGCAGCCACAAACTCTCTACACAAACATGGTTGGACTTTCTTGACTATGCTAGCAAGGTAATGAAGGGCTAGGGGAGGGGCAACAAGGTTGATGACTATTCTGGGCTGTACAACTTGATTTTGAAGGAGCACATGCTAGATATTTGTTTTCCAGAGCTGCACCAACACCTGGTTAAAAGCAAGCTAACTGACTCCAGAAAGGTTACTGAGTAGGCGGATATCTGGGTCAGCACCAGGGTGTCCAAGAACGTATCTGGGGGGACTCCCAAAGGGGTAGTCAGGGTTCCCACCAGAAGAAGAAGAGAGCGGGAAAAAGAAGCAGTTATCTAAAGACCTTCAAAGTAGTTCACTGGGGAAAGGGTCTCATTCCCAATCTGACCAACAGAAAATGAGCTTCCCTGACAAGAGTCAACCAAGGAATCCCAAATGCTATGCTTGCTTCGAGGATGGGCATTACAAGGGGGGTCCCAAGTGCCCAAAAAGAGTACAGCCTCTCACTGGAAGTAAGACACCAGGGGTGGCAAGTATAGTTCTGGGGGAGGAGTTTGTCCCAGTAAATGTGGCCGAGCTCAGTGAGGTTACCCTAGTGTCCCAGGAGGACATTGAGATGGCTTTTAAAACTCATATGCCCTCAAATACTGAAAGGTGTAGGCAGTGGGTTACCATCAATGGGCAGGGTGTTGAGGCTCTGAGGGACACAGGAGCCAATATTACTATGGTAAGGAGTCAGCTGTTGGCCCCAGAGCAAATTATATCCAATACATTCCACCAGGTTGTGATGGCTGACAACTGTGAGGGTCATTATCCAGTGGCTTTTGTTCCAATTGAGTGGGGAGGGGTTTCAGATTTTCTGAAAGTTGCTGTGAGTCCTGCCATGCCCATGGACTGTTTGCTAGGGAATGATCTTGAGCACACTACCTGGAAGGAAGTAGTTCATGTCACACCTGGAAATGTTAGGGTTGCCTGAGTGGATATGTGCTACCACCACTCCCATGGCTGCCTAGGAAGGGAGTGAATGCAGTCTGGAGCCCAGAAGAATAGCCCAGACAGCTATCAAAAGAGGGAAGGCAAGGGAATTGGGAAACCAGCCCCTGAATGTCTCCCAGCTGAGGTTGATTGGGTGCCAGAGGAGGCCATCCTGGAGCTCACTGAGGAATACATTGCCTCCCTTGGTGATTTGCCTAATCTTGCTGGATGGCAAGTGGAGAGGGGATCCACCAGGGAGGAGTTCTGCAAGGCACAGAGAGAGTGCCAAACCCTATAGGGCTTGAGGCAATAGGGCGGTGCGCAGGCGCCAGGTGATTGGTACTCACTGCATTTACTGGGAGGGAAACCTCCTGTATAGTGAGCCTAAGGCATCTGAGCTTGGGGCATCTGCAGCCCCTTCTGTAATACTAAAGTGCCACAGGGGTGCATGAAGCGGTGTGTAAACGCCCATTTTGCCCCCGGCGCGCTTGTGTAATACGGCCCCTGGTGGGCATGGTCACAATTCATCAGAAGTGCTGATGTCTCCCACAGCACATTCCTATGCCTGATGAATCCCTCAAGCACTACAATTTGGAGGAAACTATCTGATTACATGTCTTCCCCCAAGCCCCCATAAACATCTCACTAACACTGACACTGTGCCACATCCCTTGCACCACTTGACCAAATCCCTTAAACCTCTGTTCATTATCCTTCATCATCAAATCAACCTACTGATTGAATACTAAACACAAGACTGACCACAACCATCCAAAAACACTTCCTTGGTGATGTCTATCTCCTTTTCTTACTGTCCCTCCTCTCATTTCGCTACTTTCTATATTTTAATTGAGCTGATTTATGTCTCTTCTATATTACTATTTCAATATCAACTTGGCTACACATGCAAAATTCTATGTGGACTCCATATTACCCTATACTCAACCAAATAATATGCTAATGCTAACATGAGGCCACCTACTGAATATGTTTATTAGCTGTATTTGTGATACTGTATGCACCACTCTTCTAACTGTGACTGTTGAAAATTTAATACAACTCCGTAGAACAAAAAAAAACTTGTTCATCTCAGCTTAAAGTCTGACTAGTTCTGATTAATTCCCTACTCTGCAATAACTGTAATCAAGCTTCCCAGCTCTGGGAAGTGGCTCTTAAGGAAAAGCAAAGTAGCAATGAGAGCAGATAGCTTGCTACAGGGCACTGGCAGAAGGACAAGGGGAAATTAATTACTGAATATTCACAACTAGTTATCCAGGAATGTGAGGTGAGTGGAAGGCATGGATAGCTAATATCAGCCTTTGGAGAGATCTGGGGCCTGTTCTGCTTTTGCCTTATTACCATTTACCTTGTTCCAAAACTTTGAAAATGCTACTGAAGTGTCAGTTCAGTTGACCTCTTGTAGTCCCATTGTTGCAGCTCAAAATCGCCTACCTTTTATACGTCACAAACGCTTAATAGATATATGACATGAACATGCACTTAGCAAATGTTTCTTGTGTAGTTTAACGATTAATGTAAGTGTTGCACTTGACATCATTATTAAAGAGTACATTCACTGTAGGATTAGAGGATACTCATATAGGGCCCGATTCACAAAGGTAAAGTGAGACGAAAGTCTAACTTTACGACTTTCGGTATTCACAAATGGCATTTACTACTCGTAAATGCCCTTTGTGAATACTGAAAGTCATAAAGTTCAAATTTTGGTATTAACAAAGGGCATTTAGGAGTAGTAAATGCCCTTTGTGAATACTGAAAGTCATAAAGTTCGGCTTTCGGCATTCACAAAGGGCATTTGCGAGTAGTAAATGCCCTTTGTGAATACCGAAAGTCTCAAAGTTAGACTTTCGTCTCACTTTACCTTTGTGAATCGGGCCCATCGTGTTTTACTATAGCTCATTCATATATTATTTGAAGTCTTGATTAAATAAACCACCCTTAATTATTAGATAAAATACTTACTAAATAGATGAAATTAGACTTTCATAATATGTGCTTTAAAACCTTGAATAACGGTTATTGATTAGCAAACTAACTAGAAGCCATCCTCACATTTGCAGAACGTGATTTCACTTAAAATGATAAAAAGAGTATGTAATGTGTGCATTGATATTTCATATGTTTGATTTAAATATAGTTCCTAGCCATACTTACACATGATTATTTTAAACGATTTACTGCATGTTACATGTAATGTGAATCTAATGCACTAGAAACCTATATTCATTTGTGTATAAATGTGGACACACATATTAAATGTGCACCATTGAGTTAATGCTTTAAATTGTCCTGACTAGGCTTGTATATCACCATGTTGCATAAATACTGTTTCCATTTTCTGCTAACATGACATTACTTGCCGATATTCAGAGATTTTCCTTTGAATGTTTGGAACATTTTGAGAGGTTCAGACCTCTCTGCTTACCTTTGATTCTTTCCTAAGTGTGGCTGCTAACACTTAGGGGTCGATTCCGATCCCGTTCGGAGGCGCACCTAATACCATTCGGCCGGGTAAAAACCAGGCGAATGCCTGTTTCCCGACCGATTCGCACATACGTCTGAACGAGCAAGTACGATGCGCACAACTGCCCAAATCCCGACCCAGTCGTACTCACCCAATACAGGTCCTGTTCTCTGACCGATGCGGATCCGGAAAAGGAGAATCGAGTCGCACGGAAGCCAAAATGCAGCCCCGTCCGGCCGGACAAGTACAATGCGCTTTCCGTACGCGCCGAACCCGTCGCTACGCACGGCACGTCAAAGCATCCGGGAGAGGCGCACATAAGCTCCGATTCGCGCCACAAGACGATCCACGGCTACGAGACGAACACGCCAGCGACAAGGACGAGGCAAAGCAAAGAGAAAGACGAACGAGACGAACCAACCATGAATCCCATCGCGCAGGTCCTACCAATACTCTACAACTATTACCGGAACAGGCAAGGACGCGTACGGCGCAGAAGGTAAGTCAGACACCAACCACAAAAACAAACAACACGTACCCGACATATCACACACACACAGAGGGATGCAGAAATTACTTACACCAGCAACAGCAGCACCATAGGGGCGGGATGGATATCACCAATGCCACATATACACATAGGGGCCTGGATGCCAACAACTAACACCACCCCTACCCAGGGGGTGCTAGATGCCTGTCACTCCTACCACCTCTACCCATGGGGGGCTGGATGCCTACCACTACTTCCACCCCTACCCATGGGGGGCTGGATGCCTGTCACTACTACCACCTCTACCCATGGGGTGCAGGATGCCTACCACCACTACCACCTCTACCCATGGGGGGCTGGATGCCTGTCACTACTACCACCCCTACCCATGGGGGGCTGGATGCCTACCACCACTACCACCTCTACCCATGGGGGCTGGATGCCTGTCACTACTACCACCCCTACCCATGGGGTGCAGGATGCCTACCACCACTACCACCTCTACCCATGGGGGCTGGATGCCTACCACTACTACCACCTCTGCCCATGGGGGCTGGATGGTTGTCACTACTACCAGCTCTACCCATGGGGGCTGGATGCCTGTCACTACTACCACCTCTACCCATGGGGTGCAGGATGCCTACCACCACTACCACCTCTACCCATGGGGGCTGGATGCCTGCCACTACTACCACCCCTACCCATGGGGGGCTGGATGCCTACCACTACTTCCACCCCTACCCATGGGGTGCAGGATGCCTACCACCATTACCACCTCTACCCATGGGGGGCAGGATGCCTACCACCAACAACACCCCCACTCACAGGATGGATAATGCAAGACACAACAAGCACACACCAACATAAGGAATGCAACAAAAAGACATCCCCCCCAACACCATGACAAGCGTGTGTAGACTGTGTCAAATGCCTACAACACTGAACATGACTTTGAACATACAATGTGACCCCCTATCACATGTGTCACACAGAAATGTGTGTGGCCCCCACAATGCAAGCAGACCATGACCGCTGTGGCAATGGGGTCCAACCCCCATCATCACAGTGACCAAAAGGTAAGTGTGGGGTCCATAGCTGAAGCACATTTTGCACATTGTGGCAATGGGGTATAAACCCCCATCATCACAGTGAACAAAAGGTAAGTGTGGGGTCCATAGCTGAAGCACATTTTGCACATTGTGGCAATGGGGTATAAACCCCCATCATCACAGTGACCATAAGGTAAGTGTGGGGTCCATAGCTGAAGCACATTTTGAACATTGTGGCAATGGGGTCCAACCCCCATCATCACAGTGTCCAAAAGGTAAGTGTGGGGTCCATAGCTGAAGCACAATTTGTATATTGTGGTAATGGGGTCTAAACCCCCATCATCACAGTGAACAAAAGGTAAGTGTGGGGTCCATAGCTGAAGCACATTTTGCACATTGTGGCAATGGGGTCTAAACCCCCATCATCACAGTGAACAAAAGGTAAGTGTGGGGTCCATAGCTGAAGCACATTTTGCACATTGTGGCAATGGGATCTAAACCCCCATCATCACAGTGACCAAAAGGTAAGTGTTGACATTGAAAAAGCTGCAACTGCCAAACTGCATGGATGATTCCTGGTCACAGAACAACAAACACATCAGTGTCAAAGTAGTGCTTGTGTCCCATAGCAACATAGATTGGGGGAGGCAAACAGTGCAGTGCAAATAAGACATACCTTTGGCCATGTGCAGACAAACATCACCCATGGGGGCTGATACTGTCAACATCCATCAATGACACAATGACAGAAGTGACCATCATAATGCAGACCCACATATTTGCACCAATGGGCACACTAATGTAGATACCCTGTGGAGACTGTAGATGTGAGGTGAACAAATAACATACCATGGTAGCAATGGGACACACAAACAATGATCATTGTGCTGACTGATGACCTAGGAGTCCCAGGGACAGCAGGTGAAACCCACCAAACAACATACAGCCAATAGCACACTAAAGATATGCCAATGCAGTGGTGCAGATGCACAAACAGGCAGACCCACACTGCACATCAAACACATCAGGTGAGGGGGGGTGCCAGTGTCCCCAGGCAACCACACAACACATGATGAGGCCTCAATACCAATTACACAGATGCACATAGTGTGGCTCAATGGTTAGAGCGGCAGACCCTGATGCAGAGATCTGGCCCGGGACCAGGGTTCAATTCCTGCCTCGGCGGGTCTTGGGCTCAATTTCCTCGGACCTGATAATTCTCGCCTTGGTGCCTATTCTAATCATGGGTCCCACTCTGCAACTCTGGGCAATAGCTTGCTTAATCTCCACAACGGCCCCAACAGCGCTGGGATGCCTGGCTTCACCTTGGGTGTGCCCAGGAGTGGACATTTCACAGGGAAAAGCCAGGAAGGGTTCCACAGCGGTATGCGTACAGCGCCAGGACACCCCTTTGGGGGTATAAGTGCGCTTTACAAGTACAAATTTCATTTCATTTCATTTCATTTCACATACAGTGCCACACAAAAGTAACTCATGGATCCAAATCCCCTATGTGGGCAATCAGGCATTGTTAGATGAGAGGGAGCACACATTACACATGTCACACAAGCTTGTAGGAACAGCAACTAACACAGCAAGAGACAGACCCACCACAGCACTACCCCCAGGGACCCCATAGTGTGCTGAGACTAGCCTGCATGATAATCACACTGTGATGACAATGTTAGATGTCGTTCACACTGTGAACCCTAGCCATGTGACCTGAGCAACTAACTACCATCACACCTACACAAGCTCCAATCAATCAGCACGGCCTGCAAGCCAAGGCCAATATGGAGGTAGGGGTCTTGCCGTGCAACAACTCACTTTTGCA
The DNA here is from genome assembly GCA_963921515.1 of Calotriton arnoldi. NCBI lineage: Eukaryota > Metazoa > Chordata > Amphibia > Caudata > Salamandridae > Calotriton > Calotriton arnoldi. The sequence continues at coordinate 57,104 of CAWUFW010013368.1, forward strand.
CACACTCAACACCACACACCCTGATCTCCACCAATGTGCAGCAGTGAAGCTCACATGGACTGGTGACATTGCACATGCACCCATGACAATACCAGGGTTGGTGGTGGGAACCAAGGTGCAGAAACCCATCACACATGGCCAGTCAACAAGACTTGTCAATGTCTGACACACAGCACAGTATGCTGTACATGGGCATGATGTGAAATCCACCACAATCAATGGGATCCTGGCCATAGTCACACACCAATGAAGAAGCCAAGGTGACACACGAAGAACACACGTACACAACTACCAACATTGCAGCTCTGACCCTGAGGAGTGGCAGCTGTCACACACACAACGTGTCACAATCACTGTAAGCTAACACAAACTGTAAATCACATTACTTGTGTAAACAACAAGTGCCAAGGGGAATCCTGATTGTGTCCCATCTGCGTTTGCCCGCATCCCCAGCACTGACAACAAAGACAACCTGGGATGACAACCTCATGAACATTAGTTTGCCATGCACCCACATCACAGAGAAACCAGGTCCAAGATGCTGGATGAACACAGAACAACTCAGCAAGCATCACAAACAGGAACATCCCTAGGGACACAGCCTGTGTAGGAAAAGGGAAGGGAACACGCACAGACATGCTTACACAACACAGGCCCACGCAATGTCACCAGATTACACACTGCCATGAGGGTACACCACTCCCGTGGAAGGTCCGCTATGCCAAACCATGTCTGTGCACGAGCCAAACATGTCAGCAGAACACTCTGTCAGTGAGTCAACAACCACAACACACAGAAGGCTCTGCTCATATCAGCCTGGGTACGGGGGTGTCACGTCAGTCATCTGCACACACACCAAACACCTGTCAAGCAAGTTGCACTGTATACACAGATGAGTCCTTCGACATTGAAGTGCAAAACTGCATGTCCAGTGGAGATAGGCACACAGTCAGGGAAATTGGAACATTGAACAGTGGTAAGCCCACCAGATGTGCATCAGTGTAAGACAAAGATGTTCATTTACTAATGCAAAAAGGACATCCCTGTGTCAAATGCTGAACATTACACCCTCAGACTGTAGCAAAGGATGCCATAGATCCAGAATACAACAGGACACATATCCCATGGACCACATGGAGTCCATCACTGCAACACTTCATCGTCCTGATGTGAACACTATTACAACTGCAAATGCAGGATGCTACTCATCCACATCATGTACATCAAAAGAAAACCCAAAAGTAAACAAAAAGAGGCTTTATTCAGCAAATGTCTGTGTAAACACGGAAGTCCAAAAGAAACTAAGGCCAATGGCCAGTCCAAAATCACAGTACCAACGGGGTGAGAAGTGACAACTGGTCACACATTGCTTGCCTGCACTGGTACGGTTGGGGGACATCGCCCTTGGAGGGGCATACAAGGGGCAGGCCAGGCACCGCAGGGACAGGATCAGGGGATAGCAGAGTGAGGCAGTGAAGGGGTGGTGGGTACAGGAGTGTCACCGGCAACTGCAGTGGAGGTGTCTGACTCAGGGGGGGCCAGCACCACCATGGTACAGAAGTCAGTTGGTGTGGGTGCCGCAACCACTGCAGTGGGCTGGACTGATGTAGTGGACTGGGTACCCACTGCAGTGCCCGAGTCAGACGTGGTGGTTGTGGACTCCACTGCAGTGCATGATCCCAAGGGAGTGGAAGGGTGGGCAGATGAGGTGGGCAGGACAGAGGGGGGGACCCGGTCCCCACAACAGTGCCACTAACAGGCAGAGCGTCTGGGTTGGGGGTGGAAGAGCAAGTGGCAGGGGGAGGGCCTAAGCAGTCTGGGGATGCGGTATCGGTGTGTGGGGGAACCTGGGGCAGGGTGTGGCGGGGGAACCTGTGCAGTGGTGGCCTGGGGGATGGAGGAGAGAGACTGGGCGCTGGAGCTGCGTGGTGGTGGTGGTGGGGTCTTGCTCTTCCTGCTCCGAGGGGACTTCCGAATGGGCTCCTGTGTCTGCCTGCGCCTGGGGGAGGGGGTCCAGGGGCGAGCGGCACTCCTCTCTGTGTGGGTGGACTTCCTCTTCCCCTGGTGTGCTGGGTCAGCAGGAATGGTGGGGAAGAGGCCGAGGTCACACAGGAAGACCTGCTGTGTATGTGGGGTAGCAGGCGAGGCAAGGGAAGGGGTCTTGGAGGGAGAGGATCTGGAGGACTGCGGAGTGAATGTGGATGCCTGTGTGTGTGTGTGTGTTTCCCATCCCCTGTGTCTGTGGTATCAGTTCCCTGAGGATGCTTGTGTGCACAACTTGCCTTACTCTTGGGTGTGTCTGTGCTGCTCGTGTCTGTGTGTGTGGATGACTGTGCAGGTGTGCATGTGCTTTGGACAGGTAGGGGGGCAGGAAGAGTTGATGGGGCAGAGGTGGGAGGGGTGAGGGACTGTTGGAGGAGGGACACTGCTGCCGTCAGGGAGGAGTCCATGGACCTATTGCTCCTCTGTAGGGCAGACATACCCGTCGAGATGCCCTCCATGAACGACACCAGCTGTGTCAACAGAGTGGTGTGTGCATGGAGGACACTCAGCATTGCTGTCTGCCCTACATGGAGCTGCCGAAGGAGGTACACAGACTCCTCACTCAGGGCAGCAGGGGACACAGGGGCAGGGGCTGCGGTGCCTGGCACGAAGGAGACACGCTCCCGAGCACGGGAGCCTCCACGGACCTCAGGAATGGGAGCCGATGGGAGGGCGGTGGTGGTGGTGGTGGCGGGGCCAGACAGACTAGCTGGCCTTTGGTGGCTGCCGAGACCCACCTCCACAAGGGAGTCATCCTCCGAGCTGCTGTGGTCCCCAGCTGAGGTGGATGGTGCTGAGGACTCCTCGGTGTGGCTCCCCTCGCCCTCCGTGCCACTGGGTCCCTCTGACCACTCGTCCAATGCTGACCCAGTCTGGCTCCGCTGCTCCTCCTGGTCCGTGGAGCTGTCCCCTCCTGTGGCCGTGGATGTATCTGCAAACAATTAGGGAAACAGACAAACATCAGTCACCTGCACTGACCGCACACACCACAGTAAGTACAGCACATTACAGAGCAAGCCCTGGCATCCTTAGTTGAACATTGCCTAAAGTCCTCACACAGATTCGGGGAAGCCAATTGTCAGTCTGATGGTCAACCATGGGACTCACACCCCTCCTGCCCTTGCACCCATCTGTCTGGTGCCTGTCTGATGGTAAGACCCCAGTGTGGACACATGCACCACCTACACAGTTGTTGGACATTGCAGGGAACACGGTGAAGCATGTGAACATACACACATCACATCTCTTGCCACTGAGTCAGTGCAGGTGTCCGGATGAAGGGATGGCCAGATTCTAATTAGGAATGCATGTGATGCATACCAGCACCAGACACCATGATGCACCCATGTCCGGATAGTCAATGTCACAATGGGGTGCATGTTGCACATGTCACTCCCCTGCAGGATCAGTCCCAGGAAGTTGAATGCCATGACACAGGAATGCGTGCAAAGTCATACATAACTGTCTCAAGTCACATGGCCATGGCAGCCAGACAACAACAGTCTGCACTGTGTCACAATCCAAGGGCATGGGGAATGCAAGTTATGTGACTGACAAGTGCACATGTCCATCCCCCAAAAACCACATCATCTGTACTACTATTTGTCCACGTCATACCAACTGGACATATGGGGGACATGAAACACAACTCTCTGAACATGTGCACCTCACAGTGTGCTGTGAATGAAAATACAGCTGCTTGAAAGCCACAGTCGCAAACACCTGTGTGCACAGTCAAGTGATCAGACACCTATAAGTTACAGAAGTATCGTCTATCATGGTCACATCTCAGATGGCATGCTGAGCCCCAAACGATGAACATACCAGTAGTCCTGACAACGAAGACACAGCACAATGAGACAGAGGCAGACACCTGAGGGTACATTTCACTGACCACAACATGCCAGATGATACACGGGAGTGGGAGTACAGAGTGTATTGTATGCACTGGAGTAGGCATGACTGTCCAGCTCCACCTGTATGAGGGATGAGTCCTGGACAGTAGGCAGGTGGCTAAGCATGTGTGACACACTGGATACACATACTCCTGAGGCCCAAATATTGTTCCCACCAGCAGCATGGGTGTGTGCCACATTCCCCAGGGACATGTGGTGAGTCAGAGCAGCAAGCGGACCACATATCAAAGTTACACGCAGATCACATGTCAGAACTTAGGCATTGTGTAAGCAATTGACCCACCCATGAATTGCACAACATAGTCACGGGAACAAATGCTGTCCCCCACCTTGAGCAAAGCAAAATGCAATGACACAGTCCCCAAATTAGACAATTTCCTGACTATAAGGGCCACACATATGCGTATCAGAGGAGAAGTGGGCATGTAACAAATGAGGGACATGGGTCCTGGACCACATGACTGATGTACTGTGGAAGTTTAACCAGGCCAGAGGAGGGCACATAGCATGGCAGAAAAAGTGCACAGTGCAGTCATGGACTCACCCCCTCCTTGCTGCTGTCTGTCCTTCAGCTGCCCATCCAGGTCAGGGAAGATCACCACCAGGATCCGGACATGTGGGGGGTCAGGGTCCGGTGTCCGCCCCTCCTGCGAGGAGGCAACAGCTTCAGCTGGACCCTTGCGATCCTCCGGGTCCAGCCACGAAGGTCCTGCCACCTCTTTTGGCAGTTGCGGATCCTGCGCCTGTAGACCCCCACGGATCTTACTTTCCGGGCGATGGTCAGCCAGATTTCCTGCTTCTGGTGGGCATCAACCTGTGAGGATGACAAAGTGAAAAGGCCATTACTACACATGCAACATATACGTGCATCACACAGTTGGATATACATGTCTCAATCACAGGGGCATAAGATGTACATAGGCAGTGCAACAATGGCTATGAACAGTTTGCCAGCAGTCACTACATGGTATCATTGCATGGGAAGTAAACCTAGTTGGAATGCACTGTTACTGCACTGTACCAGTTCTGTGCATGTGACCACACACTTTGGGGTGTGACAACTACTCAGTGGGCATGCTAGCCAGTGGTGTGCACACTGAAAGCCCTGCTAGTCAGACAACATGCACAATTAGTGAGGCAGTGGACAGCACACTCACCTGCTCCACTGGTGTCCCATACAGCTTGCTGTACTGTGGAAGGAGGCTGTCCAGCAGGGCCTGGTTCGCCTCAAGGCTGAAGGCTGGGGCTCTCTCCACAGTACGTGCCATTGCAGGAGCCAGAGGATGCATAAACAGCAGCAGTGTTGGTGGCAGATGTCGTCCTGGAGCATGTAGTGCAGGCAAGTGAGCTCTCAGGGGAACAGCCAGCATTATATGTGTGCTGCAGAGGCAGATACTGTCGCATGTGTGCAAAGTGATAGGTCCAAGTCGTTTGCATCTTCTGAATTTGACCTATCCATGGAATTGCAGCACTAATACACGCCCACAGCATCCTTCAAATCTTCAACTTCATGACACCCATGATTTTGCAACATTGTTGTGGCTGGCCAACTGAATTCATTGCCATGCCAGGCCCCAGCCAATGTGTGCGCACCGTTCGGTCCATTGCTGTACAACGCGTACCCAGGCATACAACGCGTACCCGCTCACATTCAATGCAATGGGCCGGCCGGGCACACCGATCGGTCCATTGTTGTACAACGCGTACCCGCTCACATTCAATGCAATGGGCCGGCCGGGCACAGCGATCGGTCCATTGCTCTACAACGCGTACCAGGCATACAACGCGTACCCGCTCACATTCAATGCAATGGGCCGGCCGGGCACACCGATCGGTCCATTGCTCTACAACACGTCCCTGGACAGGTCACACGCATATGTCACCATGCTGGTCACTGGTGAACCTATGCCAGCCACATTTACTTTCCAGGGACTCAGGGGCACACCTACAACACCACACCCAGTCCACACTGTCTATGAGGCATGTGTGGCAGCATAACCTTATCTGTGTATGGGGGTGAACATGTGGATTTTGGGGTGGCACTTGGGGGCAGACACACCCAGGCTGTGCACGTGTTAATGGGGACAGGGTCCTTTGTGTGTTGTGCACCTGACCACTGTGGTGTGCAACTTTTCATTTCTGAGCATGTGTCATGGTCACATTTCCAGGTTGTGTATGTGTATGACATGTCACATACCCCCAGGCTCACATGTGGGAAGGCATGTACGTCACAGGGTGGCCCATTCCAACAATAGTGATGTCCCTCCACAGTCTGTGTGCATGTTGTGTATCACATGTCTCTGACTCCATGTGCACAATGGGAGACAGTCTCAACATCCACGTGGTTTGTGCATGAACTTTGATGGTGTGTGTGTGTGTGTCACAGACGTCCATGTCTGTCCTGCAGAGGCTACAGGGGCCACTACCTGTGGGTGTCATGTTTGTTTTTCTGACGTGTACATGATACGCCATGTCATGCCAGTGTCCATGTGGCAAGACGGGCTCCCTTGGAATCCACCTGTCAATGAGCTGTGATGCCTGTGGAGCATCTGTCCAGACATGTCACTGTGGTATGTGTGTGGAACGTGAGAGCAGTTAATGAGTACTGTGACACAGCCTAATGGTGTCCCATTGCACACCCTGGAACCTGTTGTCAACACTTGTTGAACAGAGATGTTAGATGATGTCCATGTAGGTGCCATATATGTCCAAATGGAACGACACACACATCAAGTACTTGTGTATGTTGATGATGTATCATGTGAAATTGAGTATGGTGACCGGCACATAGGTGGGGTGACTGACAATCTTGCTTTCTTCACCTATGCACTGCAGGGCTCCTGCTGTCCATCAACCATTCCCAGACCTGGCAACGATGGTGGAACGTGGCAGCATCCGATGGTACCGCTTCACCAGGCAGCTTATTGAGGATTTGGCAGTGCGGTTGGCCCCACATTTGCAGCGTGGCCGGCAATATCCTACAGCGCTGACCCCCAAGGTGAAGGTGATGGCAGCCCTACACTTCTTTGCCACCGGTACCTTTCAACACACTGTGGCAACTACTGGTGGGATGTCACAGACTATGTTCAGCCGTGTGCTACGCGATGTTTTGGGGGCAATGTTGAGATACCTGAACCAGTACATCTACTTCCCAACACGTCAACAACTCACTGACATCAAGAGTGACTTCTATGCCCTGGGGAGGATGCCACATGTAATTGGCTCCATTGATGGGACACATGTGTCTTTGATACCACCACAGGCACATGAGCAGGCATACCGCAACCGTAAACATTATCACTCGATCAATGCTCTGGTGGTATGTCTTGCAGATATGACCATCTCACATATGTGTGCCCGTTTCCCTGGTTCGGCACATGATGCCTACGTGATGAGGAGTAGTCGCATCCCGAGGATGATGTCACAGATGCCGAACCAGCGTGCCTGGCTTGTTGGTGTGTACTGACTTTGTACCATTGTGTGTGTTCTGCTATGTTGTTTTCCGCACACATTTTCAAATCGGCTAATGTGCAATTGTCTGTCTGTAGGTGATTCGGGATACCCCAACATGCCGTGGTTGCTGACACCCCTCAGGAACCCTGTGACACCAGCCCAGATGCGCTACAATGAGGCACATGGTCGGACGAGGAGGGTGATTGAGCGGACCTTTGGTCTCCTGAAGAGCCGCTTCCGCTGCCTGGACAAGACAGGAGGGGCCCTCCCATATGCCCCAGCAAAGGTGTGCAAGATTGTAATCGTCTGCTGCATGCTACACAACCTGGCAGTGCGGAAGGAGTTGCCTCTCATCCTGGATGACGATGACCAACGTCCGCCACCTGTGGAAGATCCTGGCCTGGGTCACGATGCCAGTGAAGATGATGATGATGATGTTGGTGATGTCTGCACACAGCTCATCACCAACTTCTTCAGCTGAATGTGAGTCTCCAGAGGGTTGTGATGTCAGTGATTTGAGTTTGCATGATATGTGTGTGTGGTGCTCTGGTGCTGTTTGAGTGTGCCCATGTGCTACTTGACTGGATGCGTGCAGCGATGTGTCCTTGCAGGTGGCCTGTACTGCCCAACAGTGTTGACATGCTAACTTGGTTTTGTGTAGTTATCTCGTGACATGTATTAAGACATGAGTATTGCCGTTCTGTGCTGTTCTTCATTGTTTTTGACTGTGTGTCATGTCTGTCCTTCACAGGGTGCTGCCGGAGTTGTCTGATCAACTTGGATCCCCGAATCCATGATTCAACTTCCAAGGTGGAAGCAGTCGTTTCCCTACAGGTGATGTGCCACACACCCCTGGACTTTCTATCTTCTACTTTTTTGACTTTGTGGCCACAGCCCGGTTGGATTAGCTTGCATTTGTAGTGGAAACAACATGTTGCAAATGTGTTATAAACCTGTGCTTCACTTTGGGATGTGCGTTGTCTGTAGTCACACATCTGACTGACATTTGCTTACTGCACCTGTAGTCTAGTTCACAGTGACTGTGAATAGGTGGCGTGTCTGTGCATTCCACTGTATTTAGTTGCAACATCAGTATAGGTGATGAGTCTGATGGCCCTGGTGTGTATGTGTTGTGTGGCCCTAGTGGTGTGTCTCCCTCATATGTGTCACGTCGCCATGACTGACATGACGGGGTTGGACTTGCTGTAGCAGTTAGCATGCACAGTGTCATTTAGCAGATCACCATCTACATGACAAAAACCACTTTGGAATCACAACAGAGGCAGATATGGTGTATTGGTGAGTTTATTTACATACAGGTGTGAGGATGGTGCACAGGATGGTGGGTGCTGTACATATCAATTGGAATCCAAAGTTCCCATGTGTATTGGAAGTCTTGGTAGCTGACATGTCCAGAGTAAAGTCCACAGTCATCTGATGAATTTGGCCAACTGGAGCTCCCCATGTCATGTGGGAGAGTTGGGTTGGCTTCGACAGGGCGTGCAGTTTGCACACAGAGGAAAAGTTCCAGAACAGGTGTTGGCTTCCTGGGGGATGTAGATGGCCATCGGACTTTCAGTTTGGCCTCTTCGGATGGCCCCTCTTCTTGGGGGGGGGGGACCCTCAGGTGCAGGCTGCGGCGGTGAAGGGGACTCTCTGCCAGAGTCCTCCTCCCTCCCTGTGGCATTTGCAGTTGTTTCAGCAGCAGTTGTTGTGGGCACACAGGGAGGTGAGGCCATGTTGGTGCTGATCTGGCGGAGGCATGTGAGTATGTCCCTATGCACCGCTGTCAGTTGTTCCAATGTGTCCCACTTGGACTCCATGCCAGACATGTGTGTCTCGACACGTGACATGTGTGTCTCGACATGTGACATGTGTGTGTCGACACGGGACATGTGGGAGTCCAAGCGGGCATGATGGGCAGCCTGCTGCTGTTGTATGTCCTTGAGGATCCCCACTACCTGGCTGACCTCTCCGGTGCTAGTCTGGTACGCATCCGCGATGCGTGCCAGTTGTGGGTCATCATGCAGTCCAGACCCCTCTGCAAAGAGCGACCTATGTCTACCACCCCTCCCACCACCCCTGGCGACACGTGCAGGACCTGCGGTGGCACGCACAGGTGACCGTGGGCCCACTTGGGTGTTGTTCCTGGGCTCGTTGTCACCAGCTCCAGTTTGGGCCTGGGTCCCTGCGCTGTTGTCATCTGTGGTCCTTGGTCTGTCCGTGTTGGCAGGGGTGGCCTGTGTGTTGGCAGTTGTTGGAGGGGTGGGTGCAGGGGGTGCAGATGTTGGTCCTGCTGGTGCTGCATGATGACTCACACCGGAGGTTCCAGCTGGTTCTTCGCCATCTGAGGAGTGCAGTGGCTGATCCACACCAGTGAGCTCAGTGTTCCCCGGAGCCTGGGACAGGGACTCCTCCTCGACTGCTGCTGTGTCCCCATCATCACCTGTTTTGGGGAGAGACACAGATTGTATGTTATGTTTCTACTGGCATCAATTGTTCAAACACCTGACAGTTGTGACTGTACCTCTGGATGTGGGCCAGGACATTGCATTCTCCTAAATTGTGACAGTCAGAGAGTGATATTGGTGTAGCACATTGTCCTGCCAACCTGTGGCATGTCAATGTGTATGTTGAGGTGTGTGCATGACCAGCATTGGTGGTATTTGGTTGCCATCCAGGCCTCCTTCTCCCCCAGCCCAGTTATCCCACCATGAAGCGTGCTTCCATTGCAGGGAGTGCAAGTTGTCTTTCAGGATGTCAGTCAGTGGTGTCCTGCTGTTGGTTGTTGCACAGTTCCCAGCAGGGCCTTGTGCTCCCCACAGCAGTACCCAGTGTCAGCCATCTTGTGAGTCCTTTTCCACTCCCTGTGATGTGAGCATGGTTGAGAGTGGTGTTGATGGGCCAATTGTGAGGGTGAGCAATATCTGTGCCTACAACTCCCATCATGCTATTGCCTCCACCCCCTTCTCCAGCATGCCCATCCTTCATTCCTTTTGACTCTGCTTCCCTGTGGGGTGGGGTGCCTGTGCTGACAGGATGGCTGGGAGTGTTGTCCTGGCAGTTGTTTGGCTACAAGTCCCAAGAGTGTCCCTGTGCTTCACACAGCATGACCCAGGGTGGTTGTTCTTTGTGGGATCTTCAGTTAGGATGTGAGGCATTGCATTCTCCCAGGTGGGTTATGTGGAGTTAGTGTTGAGGGGGTGTGTGAGGGGAGGTCCTTGTAACTATGGTCATAGCTGTGAGTCCTCCTTCCCACCCAGCCAGATTTCCCACCATGGAACGTGCTTCCATTGCAGGGAGTGCAAGTTGTCTTTCAGGATGTCAGTCAGTGGTGTCCTGCTGTTGGTTGTTGCACAGTTCCCAGCAGGGCCTTGTGCTCCCCACAGCAGTACCCAGTGTCAGCCATCTTGTGAGTCCTTTTCCACTCCCTGTGATGTGAGCATGGTTGAGAGTGGTGTTGATGGGCCAATTGTGAGGGTGAGCAATATCTGTGCCTACAACTCCCATCATGCTATTGCCTCCACCCCCTTCCCAGCATGCCCATCCTTCATTCCTTTTGACTCTGCTTCCCTGTGGGGTGGGATGCCTGTGCTGACAGGATGGCTGGGAGTGTTGTCCTGGCAGTTGTTTGGCTACAAGTCCCAAGAGTGTCCCTGTGCTTCACACAGCATGACCCAGGGTGGTTGTTCTTTGTGGGATCTTCAGTTAGGATGTCAGGCATTGCATTCTCCCAGGTGGGTTATGTGGAGTTAGTGTTGAGGGGGTGTGTGAGGGGAGGTCCTTGTAACTATGGTCATAGCTGTGAGTCCTCCTTCCCACCCAGCCAGATATCCCACCATGGAACGTGCTTCCATTGCAGGGAGTGCAAGCTGTCTTTCAGGATGTCAGTCAGTGGTGTCCTGCTGTTGGTTGTTGCACAGTTCCCAGCAGGCCCTTGTGCTCCCCACAGCAGTACCCAGTGTCAGCCATCTTGTCAGTTGTTTTCCACTCCCTGTGATGTGAGCATGGTTGAGAGTGGTGTTGATGGGCCAATTGTGGGTGTGACCTATATCTGTGCCTACAACTCCCATCATGCTATTGCCTCCACCCTCCTTCCCAGCATGACCATCCTTCATTCCTTTTGACTCTGCTTCCCTGTGGGTTGGGGTGCCTGTGCTGACAGGATGGCTGGGAGTGTTGTCCTGGTAGTTGTTTGGCTACAAGTCCCAAGAGTGTCCCTGTGCTTCACACAGCATGACCCAGGGTGGTTGTTCTTTGTGGGATCTTCAGTTAGGATGTGAGGCATTGCATTCTCCCAGGTGGGTTATGTGGAGTTAGTGTTGAGGGTGTGTGTGAGGGGAGGTCCTTGTAACTATGGTCATAGCTGTGAGTCCTCCTTCCCACCCAGCCAGATTTCCCACCATGGAACGTGCTTCCATTGCAGGGAGTGCAAGTTGTCTTTCAGGATGTCAGTCTGTGGTGTCCTGCTGTTGGTTGTTGCACAGTTCCCAGCAGGGCCTTGTGCTCCCCACAGCAGTACCCAGTGTCAGCCATCTTGTGAGTCCTTTCCCACTCCCTGTGATGTGAGCATGGTTGAGAGTGGTGTTGATGGGCCAATTGTGAGGGTGAGCAATATCTGTGCCTACAACTCCCATCATGCTATTGCCTTCACCCCCCTTCCCAGCATGCCCATCCTTCCTTCCTTTTGGATGGACTTCAGTGTGTGTGAGTGTGACAGCAATGGCAAGATGGCTGACAGTGTGGTCCTGTTGTTTGTAGGTGCCCAGTTCCCAGCAGGGCCTTGTGCTCCCCACAGCTGTGGCCAGTGTCAGACATCTTTGAAGTGGCTTTTGACTCCCTGTGAGGTGTGCATGTTTCAGTGCTAACTTGCTGGGCCATGTGGGTGTGAGGTGTTGATCTGTGACTACCACTCCCATCATGCTATTGCCTACACCCCCCCTTCCCAGCATGCCCATCCTTCCTTCCTTTTGAGTGGACTTCAGTGTGTGTGAGTGTGACAACAATGGCAAGATGGCTGACAGTGTGTTCCTGTTGTTTGTTGGTGCCCAGTTCCCAGCAGGGCCTTGTGCTCCCCACAGCAGTAGCCAGTGTCAGCCATCTTGTCAGTTGTTTTCCACTCCCTGTGATGTGAGCATGGTTCAGAGTGGTGTTGATGGGCCAATTGTGGGTGTGACCAATATCTGTGACTACCACTACCATCATGCTATTGGCTACACTGACTTGACCAGCATACACAGAATTCCTTCCTTTCAGTGAGCTTCCCTGTGAGGTGGTGTTCTAGTGGTGGTTAAATATCTGGGAGTATTTGTTGGTTCTATTTGTGCCACTGCCTTGCTGTATTTGTTGTTAGGTTTGTAGATGTCATGACACAGTTACATATCACTATGGGATGGCAGGTATTGTGTTTGTCTGACTTGCATTCACATCTTGGGATGGATATCTTTTGGTTGGTGTGTATTTGCTAAGTGTGCATGGTTTGCCTATCCCCTTGACTATGATGTGTGTGTGTAGTCACACCATATTGTGTATATTAGTTGTGTACTCACCAGGCTCTGGGATGTCTGTTAGTCCGTATACGCTCACTGGTGATAGGATGGCCCGCACCTTCTCCTCCCAGGGCCTGAGGTATACTGGTTTTGCAGGAGGGCCACTGCCGGTGTGCTGGCTGAGGAGGTAGTCCTTTTTGAGGAGTTCCCTGACCCTCCTGCGCACATCATACCACCTGTTCTGGATGTCTTCCTTTGTGCGCAAACATGGTGATTGTGCGTTGACCCTGTCGACAATCCTCGCCTACATCTTGGTTTTCTGCGACATGGGGGTCTGTTGTACCAATGTACCAAACAACTGTGGCTCTACCCTCAGGATTTCGTCTACCAGGACTTCCAATTCACAATCTAGGAACTTATGGTTCTTCTTTGGGGGCATGGTGATGGGTGGTGGTGGTGATTGATGTGTGTGTGTGTGTACAAGTGGGGGTGTGTGAGTGTAGGTTTAGCTGGGTGTGTGTGAGGGTGCTATTTATAGGTGTGGTAATGGTGTGTGGCTTGTGTGATGTATGAGCTGTGAGTGTGTCTGTGGTTGCTGTGTGATGGTGTTCTGTCTGGCAGGTCAGTGGAATTTGCAAGGGATCATGGTCGGGATTTGTGGCCTTTATGTAGGTGGAGTTGGAGGTGTGTCCTTGTTCCATTTTTTTTCCTCCCTGTATTTATTGGCTTAGTGGTTGCTTGTCTGGCCCTTTTTTTAAAAAAAATTCCTTGGTGTTTTTGGTGCATGTAGGAGTTGTTCTTGTGTCCGAGTAGGACGCTGCAGTTGTCTGGTGCGATCTTGTCCGACTCGTTCCCGCTGTGTGTCAGCTAGGTTTCATATGCGGCGTACGAGTCGGTCGCGTAGTATTGGGTTGCTTCGGCTGGGTTTTGTATGCGTGTCGATCGCACGGCTTGTGCTCCGGGCGAGTCGGTCGTGTTTTGCACGCACAGCATCGTACTACGCGGGTCGGAGTTCGCGGGTACGTTTCGTTCGGGTTCAATCCAAGTGCGTGTCGGTCGGTTCGTTTCGCGTGATTTCCCTGCCGGATGCCTTGTTTCCGTCCGGCTCGGTCGGTCGTTTTGTATTCCGTCCGAGTCTGTCGGATTTCACATGCATTTCATCGTACTACCAGGGTCGTGCGGCGCCGGTCCGAGTCGGTCGGACTAAATTCCCGTACCGAGTCGGTCGGTACGTTTTCCGGCCCGAATCGGAATCGGCCCCTTATTCTCTAACCAATAGAAGACTCTTGACTGAGCGTCTGAAATGCTGACACCTTCGTACTTAATTTTTCCTTGCCTTATTCTTATTTACTTTATGGAAATTCCCTGATTTTGAGTTCATTTAGGGTACAGAACTATCCTGTTAGCTTGGGCTCTGATTTAGGAGATTTAGATTACTCAATGTATAGACGAGAAAACATTAGACTTTTCTCTGAGCACCAAGTCCTGATATTGCTCTTTTGTATTGCTGTGACCGAATTGCTTGCTTGCCTAATTTTGTACCGCCTCAATTACTTTTGGAGGTTGGGCTTACCTGTTATTCTGTACCTTTATAGCATGGTGTTAAGAGTCTTGAACTTGATAATTAATCTGTAATATACCTTCTTAACTATAGTTACATATTCTTGGTCCTTATTGTGAAGCCAAATGCGTTACACTGTTAATTGATAGTGACAGATGGCATACTAACGCTCTTACCCCTCAGTGCGTATAAGAAAGATCCATCAGAGGAAGACTTATGGCAAGGAAAGAAGAGCCCAGAAAACTCTGGATCACCATATAAACTTAAAACTTTCATTTTAACAGCAGACCAGCAAGAACTAGGACCTCTTCTGGAGCCCAGTTTTATAGTCCAGAATGAAAACTCAAGATTCGCATCTTTTAGAAGAACCAGCATACCTTTGAGATCTGGGACCAGGGATGGATCCCTGGCTGAACAGAATGGTGCAGCTTGTCCCTCATTGTCATCTGTGTCTTAGTATGTGGGAAGTTCTACCTTGCAGTCTGGGAACTTTACGAGTGGCACATCTTCGGTATTCTGAAAAATCTGGTAGACTTTGAATGCCTTTGAATTTACCAGCATGGAAAGTAATTGTCCCTTCCTTCCAATCCTAAGTAATGCAGCACGGTTTGCTGGCAAACGTTTGTGGTTTTGACATCCAGTTGCTAGTTTTAGCAAAGCAGAAAGACAAACATTGACATTTACATCCCCAGTGTTCTAGTGGGTACACATCCTGGATAGCAACTATAGAATATTGTTGATGCATAATATAGAGAACAAAATTTTGTGACTACAAAAATATTGAAGTAGGGATCATAGATGGTATGTTTATGTCATTTTTTACAATAATATCAAAGTTTAAAATATAGATTACAATAATATTGTGGCTGTTATTTTGTTTGTTTTGTACTATTTAGACTTTTTTGTTTAACTAATATTGCTTTTAATAGTTAGGGATCCTGTTTTAATCATACTTTTTTTACATCTGCATTTATTAGGCTGGGGCATGGTTTTGTGTAATATTAATGATTTTGCCTAATAAAATTCACTCTTATTACCTGGGATTAAACCATTATATTACGTCCCATAATGAGAATTCCACTCAGGGAAAAATCCTAACATGAGAAGCACATGAATAATGAGATTTGCAGTTTTGACATGAACACAAGTAGAATTTTTAGAAAGTGAGCAGCAGTTCTTTAACATTTTTGTTCAACATACAATTCAGTTTGATTTTTTTTCTGAGTGGACCATTTGGGTAACCGTTTTGAACGAGAAAGCAGTTTCGAACATGAACAGCAGTTGTTTAAATGCTGGAGCCCAAAATCAACTCGGACAGATCTGGTAATTTTTTAGTGTTACACACTTTTTTATACTGAGAGGCTATTGTGCACACAGTAGCAACTTCCCCTTCTTTTTCCTGTCCTCAAGACTCCCCCTCTGGTTTCTGCAGCCCTTGGTCATTGTGGATTTGGCTTTAGGAGGGAAAACATCACTCTCTTTTTGTCTGCAATATCTGCTGCATCCACATCTTTGGAATATTTCCTTGTTGGGAAAAATCAAGTAAATTCAATGCAGTAACTTTAAAAAGATTGTTGTGTGATGGAGGATAGGCACTACTTTTTTGTTCCTTTTTTGTCTTTTCCTTTTATTTTCTGCTGGATGGCAAGAAGTTCTGGAGTCGGTCCCCATTTGGGATTACTTTTTTTTAAGTGATAATATCTGCACATTTTTGGGATGGTGGAGGTGTGGAGTTTTAAAAATAATCTCCATTTCGTTATGAATATAGTTTTTTTGTGAATTTTATACAGACTTGTTCAACATTTTACTGTGCTGTTGTTTAACTGTTTGGGGCCTAGTCTGCCCTTTAGTGGACCTTGTGTGTACTTTCAATGTATTGTTTCTCATTCTCACTGCTGCTATGCTACAGGTTTTAAAAAATAATTTTAGAGGCTTGAGAACGACCTTAAATTCATGCAAAATGTAGGTAATGTTTGCCTGCATATGTCTGTTGGTGGGTAGGGTCGCTGTGGCTCCTAGAGGCCAGGCTCATGTAGCCAGACATTTTCCTTTATTCATAGATACCTTCTTCCCCATGTGCTTGTACACCATTTTTATGAATTTGTGTATGTGCAAGATTGCTGATTATTGTGTGTTTTCTACAGCTCTTAAAAGTATTTAGAGGGTTGATTGATGTTGCCTTGGGATGTTATGATAGTTATAAAATTGTGTTTTTATCTGACTTTGTTGATTTATTAGTCATGGGTAAAGACTCCGAGCAGTCACATGGGTCAGTCTAGACACATTTTGAGACTATTCATTTGTGAAATCCTTTACCTGCAATGCTACATAATTTTTACAAGGAAGGAAGATGCTCCATACAAGATAGTGCAGCCCTGTGGTTTGCTCTCCAAATCACCTTCTTTGCTGGCCCTTTTGTGGTGCCTCTGTGTGCATGTGTGTCATAGGTGACCATTTTGTTTTTTGTTTATTGGTCCAAGTCACCTTCTTTGCTGGTCATGTGGGCAATGGCCATTTTCTCTTTGTTCTCCATGCCTCTTTTTTCATGTCAATACAGGGACAGCCATTTAGGGCCAGATGTACGACCCGCCAACTAGCGAGTCGCAAATTGCGTCGCATTTGCGACTCGCAATTGCGACTCGTAATTTGTGACTCGCTAATGGAATGCACAACAGTGTCTCAGACACTGTTTGCGATTCCTAATGGGGTTGCAAATTGCATACCTCATTAATATTAATGAGGCAGGCGCAATTTGCGACCCCTTTAGGAATGGCTAGCATTCACAGGAATGGTGGCCTGCTGGGGTCAGCAGACCACCATGTCTGTGACTGCTTTTTTAATAAAGCAGTTTTTTTTTCTCAAATGCCACCCGTTTTCCTTAAAGGTAAACGGGATGCATTTAAAAAAGAAAAATGAAACTTTTCAGTTTCATTTTTTTAAGGGCAGGCAGTGGTCTCTGGGACCACTGCCTGCTCTTAAAAAGTATTTTCCCACATACTCACAAAGGGGAAGGGGTCCCCTGGGACCCCTTCCCCTTTGCGAGTGGTTTACCACCTACTTGAAGTAGGTGGTAAACTGCGAGTGTTTTGCGGCCACAAATGCGGTTGCAAAACATTAGTACATAGCATGTTGACTCACTATTAGGAAGGGACGCCCCTTCCTAATATCGAGAGTCGCAAATGCTATTTTGCGAGTCAGTGACTTGCAAAATAGCATTTGTACATGCTTTTACCGTCTTTTGTGGCCGCAAACAGGAGTATCTACCGTTTGCGGCCGCAAAAAAGGGTCGTACATCTGGCCCTCAGTCTTTGTTCTCCCTGCTTCTTTACTTGCTGGTCCGTGCCATGTGATGAGCAACTTTCATTCCCTTGAGTAAATGGATGTTTTTGATTATTCAGCATTTTATTCTATTTTTTGGGGAGGATTGTTATTAAAAACCCTTGATATTTTGTTCATTATTCGTTTTTTCCTTTTATATTTTTCCATGTGGATGATTGGAGACGTCTGTAGTACATAGCTGTTCTTTTTGATTAATCTATTTGACTTTGCCTTCCCCTACTTCCTGTAGGGTTCCCATGGGTCCTAGAAGGAAAACAGTTGGTATTTAATGAATTCATTTTTTTGTCTGCCTTCTATAAGGGTTTCACGGGCCCAGGAGAAAAACAACTATTATTTAATTATTTATTACATTTTACTTGCTTCACATAGGGGTCCCATAGGCCCTGGAGTGACACCGGCTATAATTGTATTCATCTATTGGATTTTTGCCTGAATTCCCCTGCCTTCCATAGGTGTCCCAAGAGTCCTGGAGGGACACCAACTTAGCTTTGCCCTCTGTAATGTCTAGCAAAAAATAAAGTTAGTTTATGCATCGGTACACTATTGGTAAGTATTTGTGAGGATGATTACTTGTACTACTTGGACTAGATTGCTTGAATCACATTGACTTCCTGCTTAGTTTCCATTGCCTGCAGGTGCACGTGATATCACTCTGTCAGCATCAATGGTCCTCAGGATCAGTGCGATGCTCAAGTGGGTCCATCTACCGGCACCACTGATTTTGCTTGCTGTGGTTGGGTGAGGGGAAAGAGTGTGGGGGTATGAACAGTGGTATGGGGCCCCTGAAATACAGAAAAGAGTTGTTACTCCTCGTGTTCTGTATAATACATGCACAGTGCTAAGGATATAACTAGGCTCTAAGGTTACCTGAGCACAAGTTGTGGTATCACTTGTTCGCTGTAGATGTAGATTTCATCATCCCCCTCAGTTCTTAGGGGAAGAGTAGTGATAAGATGTTTTTATTGTGCACTGCAATGGAAGTACTTTAATTTATATACAGTTACATTCACAGACATGACTAAATGCAGAGAAGTAATCAAACACTTTCACACATGCCATACCACAACAAAATCTGTAGTACGTTAGGTACTCAGGCATCTACTCAGTAGTCACAGTTTGAGGCCTTTCTGATATCAAAAGTCTAACTGGCCCAAAAAATTGTTCCGCAGTTACAAGGAAATGTAAGCACAAACAATTTTTTTTATTTCTTCAGTAGAACATAAAAAATAGTAAAACAAAATGAGTGCACATTCGAAGTTTTTCCCCTTGCTTTGGCTTCTCTAAACCAAGGCAAAGTAGAGTTTGTTTTGTAGCAGAATTACTCTTTGGTCGAAAGGTTCAAAAGATCCACAATTAAAGGGACAGTGCACTCACTCACTTACTTTCTAGGCCTGTCTGGCCTTTTCCTGTGCCTCTGATGCTGCCCTTTGTTCTGACAGCGGTTGCGCTGCAGAACTCAGGTATCACATTGTACGCCGCTAGAGCAGGTCCAGAATGATGTGCACCATCACCTCAGCTCAATAGCAGTGCCCCACCAATAGCAAGATACACATGCAGAAACGCTAGGGCTATTAGGACTTGAAGTCATTCAAAACCAGGAAGTACGCACCGCACACCTCAAACTAACTACACACCTGAAGGAGAAAACAAAGGAAACACAACACACAAGGGCACCCAAACCAAACCTAGGAGGCCCCACTCCCAACAAGAGTCCCAAGTGCACATAGAAAATCTAAGGACACAGGGATACCAAGTAAAGAGGAAAAATCAGTACCAGGGAAAACAAGTGAGAGGGCAATACGTGAGAGGGCACCACGGCATAGTCAGCAATTAACAGTGACATACTCATGATACTGAAACACAGAGTAGTGTGCAAGTTAGCTGACAGTGACAAAAGAGTCCTTTGCTGAGTGCTTCAGTTCTTGCTGAGTGCTAACCCATGCAAGAACTAAAGACAATGGCCCCAAAGAAGGAGCTTCCTGACTAAAAAGTGACCAGAGAGGAGAAGAAGTCTGTTGTCAGTGCCACCACTGGCATCAAGCCCTCATCCCTTTTCCAGAAATTCACTGTATCGGCTGCACCCTCCTCTGTGCAATATTCCAAGCAGCAAACTGAATCTTCACTAGAAAGTCAACAACTGGAACCACAGTCTGCAACACCTTATTGCCCCGAAGTAAGAGAAGAGCTGAGATGTGGGCTTGCTGCAAAGAAGGATGCTGTTGCCATTGCACTTCCATTGATCAGCTTCACGATCTCCAGCAAGGAAAAGAGAGGGCACACCTGCATCTTCTCCAAGCCCCCCATCAGATGATCTTGACTTAGACTGGACCCAGACTGACACCCACCACAAAGGATGTGGGTAAAGGAAGGTTCTGGAAAGCATTTGAAGTTAAGAAGATGATGAGCCAGTGATTGCTAGTGTGGAGAGTGACTCAGCGGAAGTACAGGTCACCTCTACTCAACCTCCCCCTGAGTCATGTGGGAAACAGCGTTTACTACGTATGCAATAGATCACATGCCATTATATCACAGTCGTTACAACGACTGCATTGTAACATCGCGAAGCATTACATCGCAAGTTGTTACAACGACTTGCGATAGGGGGCACAAGGTGTTGGATTTACAATCCAACACCTTCCCTGCTGTTGCACAAACTGGAGTAGGAATAGTAAATAATACTATTCCTAAGTCCAGCGCACCCCCTACAGCAAGTCGTTCTAATGACTTGCAATGTAATGCTTCGCGATGTAATATCACGGTCGTTGTAACGACCGAGTTGTAATGGCATGCGATCTATCGCATGCGTAGTAAAGATACATATTCAAGTCATGTAGTTCCACCACCTGCTTCCATATTTTTAGAACCCCAAAATTCCTGAACCTACCACCACCTCTACAGTAGTCACAGCCCACCTTAGTGAAAGGCAACCAAAACCACATAACTGCAGCTCAATAAGTTCTTCAGGCTTTGCCACAATAACAAATCTCTCCTCCACAGTTTGGGATTCCTACACACTCAGGCCATATGAGAAGCATGAGGAGCATGCCCTCTCTTCACAGTCTGCTTGCCTGTGCCGCCACCCCACCTGTCTTTCTTGGTTAGCTTGCTGCCCATGCCCTCCTTGGTCAGCATGCTATGGCAAAAGGACTAAAGGTAATGCTTTAGTATTTACAGATTTGATTCCATCAAGATGGTTTCAGGAGTGCTACACTTTTGTAATAACACAAATGTAAGTGTTCTAGTTGTTTATTAGAGCACTGTGAGACGCTGTAGTAGCACACAGGGGAGTTAACTGACAAACTGCTGCTGGGTTTGATATGTTTCAGTCTGCGAGTCAGAATGTTTTAGTGACATTGATGAGAAATACATTTGAAGAATTATAGAAAATGTGCACTCATTTTTGATTGTGAGAGCACTAACCATAATTTCTATAGCAAAGTAAACATTTTCATTGTAATTATTTCTAAAGGAAATGCTTTGTGCTTTACAGCTTTGAATAGATCAAGATGGCTTTAGGTATGCCACATTTCTATCATAAATATTTAATGTTAGCACTCTGGTTACTCATTTGAACACAGTAGGAAGCTGCAGTAGAACACTAGGGCATTAACTGACAGGCTTCTGCTTCTGTCGTAAATACATGTTTTACTCAGAATGTCAGAGTTTATTCTCACATGGCTGAGAAAAACAGTGTGAATTTATAGACAATGTGCTCTCCTTTTTGCTTCTGGAGCACCTTCATTAACCTCTATGAGAAAATCATGAGAGAAATCTGTTTTGTCTCAAATCCCTGCAGAGGATCTTCATTTTTCGCTGGTTAAAACCACTTAGAACACACCACAATTCCTAAAATTAGTATGGTAAAGCCAACAAATTATTTATATTGAGACTAAAATCTGCTATCATCCTTTATATGTTCGCAGCCAATCAAGAGGAGTTTATTTGGATTGTTCTTCCCCTCTACCTTTATAGGTTTATATTTTTTAATTAATTTCAGGGCGCAGGGACCATGTCCAGAGTCCTGTGATGGCTGCCACAGCAAATTGTTCAGGTTGTGGCCAGCCAAATAGGATTGACAAGTCCCCTTTAAGGTGGCCAGTCAGAGAATATATGAACATCAACAGTCCAGATAGTCCTATTTTTTTAACCCCTTCCTGACCAGCCATAGCTTTTCTTATAACACAAATTGTTTGAAAACAGCTGAAAGGATTTACACCAAACAACACAAAGCAGGCTTTCTGAGTAAAGTTCTAACTTTCAAACAAATTTAATGTACTTTCATACAGCCATAATTTCCTTTGGGAATTACCTTAGGGAATCAATGTTTTGGGACTCCTCCCTTTTCTTGGGCCACACTTGACAGATCACCTCAAAACTTTCCAGCTAAAGTAGATGGACTTGTTTTGACACGTGTGATGTAATGTTTGAGGTCATAATCAGTGCATGGCGGGGCACATGTTATAGTTTGTTGAGTTAACTATAACTGGAGAATTTTAGAGTTTTTTTACATTTTTGAACATTAGTTTTACCTTATCACCTAACTATAACTTCACTTGAAACTTTTTTATCTGTGAAAACACACACATATGTATGTCTGTGTCATAGCTGCCAAGGTTTCAGATTGCTTATGTGTGACATTTTCGTAATTTCAGTACAAATATGAGTGACAGTCAACGACTATGAGTGACACTTTCTTGCGAGCAAAATCATTCAATGAAGACTAGGGAAACATGTCAACATTAGCCTCGATTCACAAAGGTAAACTGAGAGGAAAGTGAAACTTTACGATTTCGGTATTCACAAAGGACATTTACTACACGTAAATGTCCTTTGTGAATACCGAAAGATGTAAAGTTTGACTTTCCTCTCAGTTTACCTTTGAGAATTGGGGCCATAGATGGCAAGTTTTCAGATTGTTTATGCATGACATTTCCGTGGTTTATGTACACTTACGAGTCTCATTGAACTGCTACATGAGTGACACTTTGTCTGGAGTAAAGCCAAGCAATGAAGTGCATGAGAACAGATAAATATCACAAATTACACCCTTTCCAGCAATGAGAAGCTTTAAAAATATCTTAACTTCTGCAAAACCCCTGAAATAGAAGGTTAACATTTCCTTTATAGGGGCCACTAATTCTCTGAATATTTTGCGGCAGTCTATCTTGTACTGTATGCAACAGTTTTAAAACAATGTATATATTTATAGTGGTTTTAGTCGCAGGATGGGACAGCATAGCATTATAAGACAGAAGTCACTATCTCCCACTGTGCAAACCAGGATACAATTTGGGGGCATATCATCAACGAGGCGATAAATAATTATCGCCGCTTTTGCGTCCGTTTTCGGACGAAAAGCGGCGATAATTTTATTGCCTAATCAGCAAGGTCACGCTATCGCGTGAATCCTTGCATTATCGCCCTTTCCCCCAACGCCCATCTTTGCATCTCTAATGAGATGCAAAGTGGGCGTTACTAGGCGTACCTCGGATGGACTACGTTGCAAATATCGCTGATGTTCACATCGCGATATTTACAAGGCAGCCCACATGATTTTAGCAGAGGTTAGATTTTGGCGAAAACTGCCGTTTTCGCCAAAATCTAACGCCTGCAAAAATCCTGACTTAGCCATCCCTAACATAGGGGGTGGATTATGCTGATACGACCACAGGGTCGTATCAGCAGAGTTATCGCCGCTTTGCAGGGAACATCGCTGGAAAACCAGCGATGTTCCCTGCAAAACGGCGATAATCCTCGCTATCTCTGGAATTTTTATCGCCTCTGGAGAAACGCGTTATTAATAACGCGCTACCAGGGTGATAATTTCCAGAGATAGCCTGTGATAGGACTATTATCGCTAAGCACGGCCAGCGATAATTATCGTGGCCGTTGATAATATGCCCCTAAGTTTCTCGCTAGTTACACACAAAACGTTTGCAGTAATTTCATTAACCAATTGAGGTTTCATAATGTTAACATAAAAGAATGCATTTCACATAAATGTCTTTAACTTGTGTGATTTATCATCTTTCATTTAGGTGTGTGGTTATTTTGCATGTAGTTACCTAAAAGAAAAGATGAACAAAAGACTTATAGAATATTTTTACCTTTATCTGTTTTGTTGTGAGACCTAGGCTGCATTTGCTGCTGGAGCAGTCAGAGTTAAAGCCCATTTACGCCCTAAAAACTTCTGCAGTTTCGAATTTTAGCAGATATGTAAGACTGGTTTCATAGCAGGGCATCTGAGCCCTATATTTCAAGCAATGCTGACAGTATAGCCTTTACAGCTGCATGGGGCTGGAGATTGCCACATATCTTTCATGGCCATTAATATATTAATACTATTCATTCTCCTTGTGAAACACAAAATAATCCCCCTTCCCCTACATAACCCACTGCATTTCTGTGCTCCCGGCCTGAAATATAAATTAAGGAAAACATGGGCTGAACACTGTAAACTACCAGGAAGTGTGGCCCAGTATGTTAGTACGTGCTGAAGAGATCATATAAAGACAATGCAGTCTTAATATTCTGAGTACGCGACTCACCGGATTGCTGTCTGTCCACAAGTGTCTGGGAGTGTGTCTGCCAGGCTGAGCACTTTGCTGACTTGCTTTATCACGAGGTATGAGATGGCTTGGGGCTGAAGGTCTTCAGCCAGGATGGGCAGGGAGGGGTACTAGGGCTGCAGCAGCAGACGGCAGTATAAGTTTGTGTCCTAGTCAAACTTAAAGAGACTCACAGGCATCAGTTTTACTCTCCTCACTCAGGAGAGTGACACTAATATGTGAATATTAAAATTATAAATTATGCGGCCGGTAAAATCCAGTTTCAGTGCGGGCCTGCAGGGACTATAGAGAGCAATCGCATGGCTCTTCCTGACGCCGGTAAACAGCATCCTGCGCCCTACAACGTAGTCTTCCCTCCTCTGTCCACCTGCCATCACCAATCAGTGCTTTATTCACTGATCGCACGAGGACCGACCTTGCCAGTCAGTGAGTGTGACCTCCTCCAGGTCCATTGGTGCAGAGGAAAAGCCACACCCTGGCAACTGCGGGACATTGGAAAAGCAAAGTTGCCGCCTCCTCAGAGTCTGCCTCTGTGGCCAATCACCGTGCTAGGTCAGAGCAGTGGGGCAGACGCCTTGCCAGAAAATAACAGCAGCACAGGGAAGGTGCCGCCCCTATTTCCACATGAGACACTATAGCCCGGTGACAGCAATTATTGGTTATTACTGTAGCACCGATGAAGACACGTGCTAGCCGGGTTCTGCTTGACCTGGGGGTGATTAATGACTTGACTGCGCAAAGCCCAAGTTCATTGGCTCAACAGGCAAGGTACCACCCCCACACAGATCAACGTGGGGCACTGGCTAATCTAACTATTAGTGTAGTTTATGACCAACACTGGCGCCCCATTGAGAGCACTAGGTTAGTAGCTCTGCTCACCTTATTCGGGTGATTTATTGATTCTCCCGGGGCAGCCAGTGTTCATGTAGTGTGTATTTTTGATTATCGTGCTGCAGCCAGCTGCTACACATAAGTTTGCAGCACTTCAGTGAGTGTGCACATGAGACTGACACTAAGCATTATGTGTGACAATGCATTTCAGTGCGGTGATGCGGAGCACCACACTGAAATGCGTTAGTCTAACGCCTGATGCGTGGTACTTGGCAGGACTGCTGTGTGTGTGTATACACACACACATATATTCTACAATCCCGCCATGTCTGCTAGCGAGATCGGGTGTATTGGCGTGGCACACGGCGGCATTGGAAAAGATGGAAGATTACGCATCTTAGAAACGAGTGACTAACTATACTACCCACAGTGTCAGACTAGAGCCCCATATACAGAATTGGGATGACATGAGATGATTAATAGAATCTATTTGTAATGCTTCACCTGTACAACTCAGGAATAGGCATCAGAGACTGAATGTTAAGCCCTGATGAAGTATGCTGTAACAGAAACAGCCTGAGACGAAAAACGTGTTGGCAAGGGGAGTACATAACTACAAGAAAATAAAAGAACTATTGAAACCACGACCTCAATTATCTCTTTGTGTGACTGGTGAACTTTGTTGTTGATTCCTGGACCTCTCCAGTTAAGAAAGAATGGATGGCTCTTCTTTCTCCTGAGCACCAGAAAATACTTGGACACGGAATGAATAAGTCTTTGAACTTTACTAGACTCACGTGGTAGAGTGCGCCAACTATCTCAGCCATCGCACCTTCTTTGTTATATATATATACATATATATATATATTACCTACTGGCAGTCGCCAGTAGGTAGTTATAGTTAGGACCTTGTTTCTATTCAAAAAGCGTTTTTTCTTTTGCCAATATCTTTAGTGCTGTTTGACGACTCTTCGTGAAATTTTCTAAACTAATGGCCCGCTCAGGTCAGCTCCTGTCTTGAAAGTTTTGAGGTGATTCGTCAAGCGGGGCCCGTGAAAAAAGGGGGGTCCAGAAACGCGTTTTCTCCATGTTAATTTCCATTAGGAAACTCTAGACAAGGCTACAGCCCGAACTGCTGAAGGGAATAACACTAAATTTGGCCAAAAGTTAGCTTCCATGAACCAAAGCAGAATTGCTTTTGGGCAAAGGGAGCAGAACGTTTGCAGCTTCCTTTGCCCAAAAGCAATGCCGGCTCCTGCAGGAGGCAGGAAGCCGGCAGGGACCGCAGAGGCCTTGGGGCTCCAACCGCGGTCCCAACAAAGAGGCCAAGACCCGGGGGATGGGGTCCAGGGGCCAAAAATGGCTCAGGAGGGGGGCCACTCGGCCCCCTCCCATTTTAATTTAAAAAAATAAGGCCGGGCCTCGGGGGATAGGGTCCCCGGGGCCAAAAGTGGCCTCAGGACGGGGGCTATTCTCACCCTCCCATTTTTATTTATTATTTAAAAAAAAGATAAGGCCGGGCCCTGGGGGATGGTATCCCTGGGGCCAAAATTGGCATCGGGAGGGGGGCCACGCGGCACCCTCCAAATTATTAAAAATAAAGGCAGGGCAGGCCCTGGGGATGGGGTCCCCGTGGCCAAAAGTGGCCCAGGGAAGGGGGGGCCACATGGCCCCCCTTACATAAAAAATGTTTTTGCCGGGCCCAGGAGAATGGGGTCCCCGGGGCCGAAATAGGCCATGGGAGGGGGGCTTCCCGCCCCCTCCCTTTACAATATATATATATTTTTAAAAAGGTCTCAGGGCCAGGGGATGGGGTCCCTGGGGCCCAAAATGTTCAAGGGAAGGGGGCCACGCAGCCCCCTTCCTAAAAACTCTGCAGAACGCACCTCCTGGCGTGATCTTGGTTGGGGAATGAAGTCCCCGTCACTACTGAGGGTCCTTAGGGGCCAACTAGCCCACCAGGTACCTCCAGTGAGCCATACACAGCTGGTTTGCTGAGAGGTGGTAGGAGACCATGCCCCTTTTTACACCACTCTGCAAACACGCCTCTTGGTGCACTGGTGGTGGGGCGATGAGGTCCTCTTGTGTCCTGAGTACATCATCCCCCAAGCAGCAGTGCGACAGGAGCTGTGTTTGCAGAGTGGTGTAAAGAGGGGGTGTGGCCTCTGACTACCACTTAGCAATCCAGCTGTGTGGGGCTTACTGGAGGTAACAGGAGGGCTAGCTGGCCCCAAGGGACCCTCAAGAGGTAAGGGAACTTCATCCCCAACCCAGAGCACTCCAGAAGGTGTGTTGCAAAGTGGTGGAGAAAGGGGGCGTGGCCTGTGACCACCTCTCAGCAATCCCACTGTGTGGGGCTTACTGGAGGTAACAGGTAGGCTAATTGGCCCCTAAGGACCCCCAGCAGTGAAGGTAACTTCAATCCTCATCCAAGAGCGTACCAGGGAGCTCGTTTGCAGAGTGGTGGGCAAAGGGGGTGTGGCCTGCTATGACAACTTAGCAATCCTGCTGTGTGGGACTTATTGGAGGTAATAGGAGGGGTAGTTGGCCCCCAAGAATGTCCTTGGGTGCCAACTACCCCTCCTGTTACCTCCAGTAAGTCCCACACAGTGGGATTGCTAAGAGATCTTTGGAGGCCACGCCCCCCTTTCACCACCACTCTGCAAACGCACCCCCTGGCACACTACTGGTTGGGGGATGAAGTCCACTTTCCTCCTGAGAGACTTTGGGGGCCAAGAAGCCCTCCTGGTACCTCCTGTAAGTCCTACGCAGCGGAATTCCTAAGCGCTGGTCGGAGGCCCAGCTCCCTTTCTCCAGCACTCTGCAAACACGACTACTAGTTAAAGAAGCATTTGCAATGCAATAGGTCTTGCTTTTGCAAGAGTTAGAGCTATTGGCGTTGTAAATGTAATGGTTTTTTACTAATGTTTTTGGAGTGGAGTGGATGTACGTTGTGTGTAGTGAAATTAAGTGGTATGTTGTGCTGTGAAATTATGTGGATAGAAAGTATGTGGTATTTATTGTATAGGAATTATGTAGAGTGGGATTATGTGTTATGGAGAGTAATTATGTGGTATGGTAGTCTTTGTTGTGGAGTGGTAACCCCGTTTAGTCTTCCTCGTTTCCATAGAAGCTAAACTATAAATTCAATGAGACAAAAAAAAGAAGGAACCACTGAGGAGCACTTCTGGACCTAGTCATAGGTATGAGCAGGGCCACTTGACACTGGCAGAGGAGTTGGATTTTTTAAGAAGGGAACGAAAACAATCCCTTCGACCGAGGAATCCAAACGGGCCACAAAACAAAGGAGGAATGCCCGAAGATGCAAAAGATGACAATGCCTCAAACACAAGAGGACGCAGACAGCAAAACCAGAGGTGGAAGAAGCGCTAGCCGAAATTGACAAAATTGTGATATCCTCACTGACATACAACTTAACCAAGCAGAACAACAACTACTTGCCCTAGGCCTTTTATATTGCCCGGAAAGTAATTTCAGCTACCATCATACACGAGTGGACATATACAAAATTATTAGAAAACTCAAGCTGACCAAATACTATACTATCAAAAAACACAGTGAGGATACCACCAAAGAAGCGCAATCATGCAGTCAAACTAGACCCATTGGGTTACAATCAAGGGATATTTTGTTACTTAGAACATTACATGATCTTAATGATGATAATAACAGCACCAGTCATGACAGCACTAACACACAAGTCCTTGCAAGATCAGAAGGAATTCTTCTTAGTAAACCAGGCCAGAGGCCCTTTAAACCATCGTCTACGTTTGTACCCACTATGCCTCGTGATGCTATTGATATCTTCCATGATCGCATTACAGAAGAATTGAAAAAATGTTATCGCAGTGTTATCTTACATCCTAGAGCCCCTAACTTCCAAACCAAGGAATATTTCAAGCTCATGACCAAATTCAAAAACAACTCAGCGATAATAATAAACAAGTCAGATAAAGGGGGCAATGTAGTGCTATGGAAGAAAAGCGATTACAAAATAGAAGCATATAGACATCTTCACGAGACAACTTGCTACCAAACCATCAATATAGCACAAGTGAAAAAAATGAGTAAAAACTACAAAGACGACTTAACCATGTGGAAAAGAGAAGGGCTCATTTCTAAAGAAGAATTTGCGTTCCTTAACAATGACTTTCCAACTATGCCCACTATTTATTTTGTACCCAAAGTGCACAAAAATGAGATACCAGTGCCCAGAAGACCCATAATATCAGCCAAAAAAGGGCTATTCGAGAACACATCCAGATTAATTACAAGACTTTGTCACGACCTTGCCAACATATATTCGGGATACCACCAATTTTTTGCACAAGCTCAGTGAACAAACTTGGTCAAGTGACTATATCTTTCTAACTATGGACATTTCTGCCCTATATACAAGTATTGTACACTGTGATGGACTCAATGCCATTAAGTAATACTTGGGCAAACGACTGATTGAAATGTACAGTCATAATCAGATGCTTCTCAACATGATACACTGGTGCCTACATAATAATGTGTTTATGTTTGACAACAATGTTTACCAGCAGTTGAGAGGAGTAGCAATGGGGGCATGCTTCTCCCCTAGCTATGCATGTTTACATGTCGGCTGGTGGGAGGAGCATGTCCTCAAAATTGAACATGAGGTTAACTGGACGGAACACATTGTGCAATGGTGGTGCTACATCGACGATGTGTTTTGTAATATGGAGAGGCACAGAACAACAGGCAGATACATTTGTTAAGAAAATTAATGTCAATAATCTTAACCTACAGTTTACTGCACACATAGACTCCACAACCACCAATTTTCTTGACATCAAAGTATGTATAGAGGGTAACAAAATAAACCTTGCCTGTTCAGAAAATCCACTGCAGGCAACTCCATATAGCACTCGAAAAGTTTCCATCCCCAACATACCATCACGAGTATACCTTATGGAGAATTTCTCCACATACATAGAGCTTGCAGTACAGAAAGGGATTCATAGAAAGAGGCTATGACCGTAGGAAGCTAGATGCGGCAATGAAAAAAGCCAACAGTATGGACAGGAATTTACTACTTAATCCCAACAGAAGTATGGAGATGGAGGGTTCGCATGTAGACACTAACACTCTGGAGAACATTGATAAATCACATACTAGACTTATCACCACCTATAGTAAACAATCCAAAAGCACCAGGACGATTGTCAACAAACAATGGCCCATCATTCTAACTGATGCTACCCTCAAACAAGTGCTTCCTGCCAAACCTATACTCACGTTTCGCAAAGCATATTCCATGCGCAACGACCTAGTAAAAACCAGTCCCGAAATTGACAGCAAAGGCAGCTGGTTGGCTCCATTATCTGTTTTTTTTAAATGAAGTATGTGCCGCGCATGCAAATTTGGAACCAATATTACCTCCTATAACACTGCCTTTTCCACTCACAGTATCAAACTACAGGGCCACTACACATGTAGAACAGACCATGCTGTATACGTATTACAATGCAGCTGTGGCCTTAGATACATAGGCAGTACCAAATTACAAGTTCATATTAGGATTCTACAGCATCTACGTGCAATAGTCAATTCTGACTCTTCTTATCCTGTGGCAAGGCATTTCAAAGCTGTACATAACAACAATCTGGACTGCCTCAGATACTATGTCATAGATGCTGTAAAAACCAAAATAAGAGGAGGTAATCGTGAAAAAACACTTCGACAACTAGAGTCCAAATACATCTTAGAACTCGATACTAAGTCTCCGTTTGGCCTGAATATTAGTGAGAACCTATACAATTACCTCTGAACCCCTGTATAGTGACCTTCACATCATTCCCTTTCCATACATACCTACCTATTTATTTCCTTAGCTTGCTTACCCATATATGACCACACTGTGTGACCATATCTGACAAATAGATGGGGTCCCCCGGTTAGGCTTAACTGGATTTTACATGATTTATAGCCTTATCTTCAGCTGCCACAGATACACACTTTTTGTATTTTAGTATCTTATCTATATTAGCAATTTAGCAATCTATAATTATTTATCTGATTGCACACATTCATTAACCTAGGTAGCACTTAAGCACTAGCACTTTACATAATCTAATTAGAACTAAAGCACTTTCCTGCACCAATACAGTGGAGTGTGGATCATTATCATAGTACTGTAGCTACGATCTTTTGCAACAAGCTATTTACTTAAGTATAGCTGGCCGACAATGTTTGCACATATCATACAAATTCAATGTATTTGTACATTTTATGATTTTTAATGTAAACCTTATTTATATATATTTTAACATCTATTGTATTACAGTCGGTTGTATCATAGCTTTCAACATATTAGAGTCATTGTATTACTCTTTTAAGATTAAGTATATCGTATTCATTTTTGAGCATTTATGTAGCAGCTACAAGTATTATTTAGGGTAATTTGCACATTCTGTCAACTACTTTTTAATTAGCTGATACATGATCCATATCATTAATGCATTAATTCATTTTCTCATACTTTCCTCCATTGAGTGACATTGCTTATGAGTATGTTTTCAGTTGCTACTGATGACGTCACCAATCACATGGTGTGAATGTGTCCTATTAATAACTTGAAACTATGTAGCGTGATCATGTGATCAAGGCCACAGACATGGCCGAAACGCGGCATGATGGACAGCACTTATTGAACAATAAACGTTAATTATTTTGGCACCAGCAAATACCGAAGTCCGTACCTGCTTTGTGTTTTACTGCACCAGGACCGTTGGATTGATATAGATATATATATATATATATATATATATATATATATATATATATATATATATATATATATATTATCTACTGTCGGTCGCCAGTAGATAGTTATAGTTACAACCTATTATCCATAGGAAATCCGCGACATTCTATTTGCAATAACGTTGGCGCCGGTTGACGAATCTTCGCGAAAGCTTCCAACTTGTTGGGGCGCTCCGGTCCGCTCCTACCCTGAAAGTCTCGGGGTGATACGTCAAGCGGGGGCCGAGAAAAAGGGGGTCCCAAAACACGTTTTCCCCATTCATTTTTCCATAGGAACCTTTAGTCGCAGCTACAGCCCGAACTGCTGAACGGAATTACCCCAAATTTGGCAAAGAGGTAGCCCTTGGTTCAGACTGGTGCCTTTTGCTAAAATGGTGTAAATCCATTCAGTAGTTCCTGAGAAATTCACAATTAAAATCACATATATATCTATGGGCGCGTCGGATCCGCGTACCCTCCCGATCACGAGCTGCATGCTAATTGGCTGTCAACACTCCAAATCAAGAAGTGTTGGCAGCCATTTTGTCCTCGGTAGAACCGAGGGACAGAAACAAGTGCGCAAAGCGCAAAAAGGGGGCAGGGTAGAAACACCCTGACCCTCTAGGTCTGCTCAGGGGGTCCCACAAGGACCCCTGGGCAGAAAAGATTATTTTTTTTTTTAATCGGCGGGATGCGCTTAGGGTGCGCGTATCCCGAGAAAAAAAAAGAAACAAGTGCGCAAACGCACAAAGGGGGCAGGGTAGAAACACCCTAACCCCTAGGCCTGCTCAGGGGTCGCGAATCCTGCCGAAAAAAAACATCGAAGCGCGGCCTCCGCGCCTCGATGGTTAATTGGCCCCCGGGTGGCCCAAGTCCCGGGGGCATGGTGGGGGGGTAATTTAATGTGTGGGGGCCTCAAGGGCCCCCCAAGCCCCGGGGACCGCCACCCCCGGGGCTTTTTAAAATGGTGCGGGAGGGCTCTGAGCCTTCCGCAGCCTCGGGGACCACCACCTCCCCGGGCTTTTTTTTAATTAATAATAAAACCAGTGTGGGGGGGCTCCAGCCCCCCACACGCCCCGGGACCGCCACCTCCCCGGGGCACTAAACATTTTAATATGGGGGTCCGTTACGGACCCCAGAGCCCCGGGGACCACCACCTCCCCGGGGCTGTGTAAAGAATGGGAGGGGGCCGCGCGGCCCCCTCCTGGAGCCCTTGATGGCCCTGGGGACCACCACCCCCAGGGCCGGCACCTGCAGTGTCCCGGGGTGCCTACCCCGGGACACTGTAGTTTGCTATGGCAGGGACGGAGCCTCGCGGCTCCCGTCCTGCCATAGCAAACTGCTTTGGATATTGGAAGAGAGAGCAGGGAAACCTGCTCTCTCTTCCAATATCCAAAGCGACTGCTTTTCCACATGGGGAGCAGCATGTCAGCTGCTCCCCATGTGGAACAGCAATGCCGGCTCCCAAGGGACGTGGGGAGCCGGCGGGACTGTGGGGGGATTGGGGACCCCCACAGTCCCCAACGGAGAGGGCCAGCCCCGGGGATGGGGTCCCCGGGGCAAGTAGTGGCCCGGGAGGGGGGCCACGCGGCTCCCTCTCCAAAAAATGGAGAAAAAAAATGGAAAAAAAAAATGGAAAGGCCGGCCCCGGGGATGGGGTCCCGGGGCCTTAAAATGTCCAGAGGAGGGGGCCACGCTGCCCCCTCAAAATAATAAATATAGAGGCCATGCCCCGGGGATGGGGTCCCCGGGGCCAATACAGGCCCAGGGAAGGGGGCCACGCGGCCCCCTTCCCCGTTTTTTTTTTTTTTTGTAATTTAAAAAGGGGTAAGGCCCTGGGGGATGGGGTCCCCAGGGCCCAAAAGAGAAAAAGGAAGGGGGCCACACAGCCCCCTTCAGGGGACAAAAACGATCGGGCCCGCAGACCCCGCCCCTTCCTTCACCACTCTGCAAACGTGCCCCTGGCGCGTTTGCAGAGGGGGATCAATTCCCTTGAATACTGGGGGTCGCTGGGGCCAACTAGCCCACCAGGAACCTCCAATATGCGCCAGGGGCTGCGTTGCAGAGACGTATAGAGAGGCCACACTCCCTTTACACCTCTCTGCAACGCAGCTCTGTGGCGCTTTTGGAGGTATATGGTGGGCTAGTTGGACTCCGGGGACCCTCAGGATTCAAGGGGACTTAATCCCCAACTTAAAACGCGCCACGGGCGCGTTGCACAGTGGTGAAGGAGAGGGCGGGGCTTCAGGTGACATGTGTGCAAACAGGTCCCGTGGTGCGTTTTAAGATGGGGAATTAAATCCCTTCAATCCTGAGGTCTTGGGGCCAACTAGCCCAACAGGTACATCCAGAAAGCGCCACAGAGCTGCGTTGCAGAGAGGTGTAAAAGGGGTGTGGCCTCTCTACACATCTCTGCAACGCAGCCCCTGGTGCATATTGGAGGTTCCTGGTGGGCTAGTTGGCCCCTAGGGACCCTCAGGATTCAAGGGGACTTAATCCCCCAACTTAAAACGCGCAACGGGGCGCGTTTGCACAGATGTCACCTCAGGCCCCGCCCCTCCCTTCACCATTGTGCAAATATTCCTCTAAAATCAGCCGAAATACGACTCCGATTTACTCACCTGTTATCAGGAGAGACCTCAGTGCTGTATCTTTCAGCCCAGTACTGGTCCTGGAAAAGTAATTCTAACCATACTTACCAGTAACTTGAATTTCCTTCCATAGGCTAACATTGACTGGTTTCACTTGGAAATTCTTCTAAGTGTGGAGTTTTGGAACTTTAAAATATTCCTCTAAAATCAGCCGAAATACGAATTCCGATTTACTCACCTGTTATCAGGAGAGACCTCAGTGCTGCATCTTTCAGCCCAGTACTGGTCCTGAAAAGTAATTTTAACCGTACTTACCGGTAACTTGAATTTCCTTCATAGGCTAACATTGACTGGTTTCACTTGGAAATTCTTCTAAGTGTGGAGTTTTGGAACTTTAAAATATTCCTCTAAAATCAGCCGAAATACGAATTCCGATTTACTCACCTGTTATCAGGAGAGACCTCAGTGCTGTATCTTTCAGCCCAGTACTGGTCCTGAAAAGTAATTTTAACCGTACTTACCAGTAACTTGAATTTCCTTCCATAGGCTAACATTGACTGGTTTCACTTGGAAATTCTTCAAAGTGTGGAGTTTTGGAACTTTAAAATATTCCTCTAAAATCAGCCGGAATACGAATTCCGATTTACTCACCTGTTATCAGGAGAGACCTCAGTGCTGCATCTTTCAGCCCAGTACTGGTCCTGAAAAGTAATTTTAACCGTACTTACCGGTAACTTGAATTTCCTTCATAGGCTAACATTGACTGGTTTCACTTGGAAATTCTTCTAAGTGTGGAGTTTTGGAACTTTAAAATATTCCTCTAAAATCAGCCGAAATACGAATTCCGATTTACTCACCTGTTATCAGGAGAGACCTCAGTGCTGCATCTTTCAGCCCAGTACTGATCCTGAAAAGTAATTTTAACCGTACTTACCGGTAACTTGAATTTTCTTCATAGGCTAACATTGACTGGTTTCACTTGGAAATTCTTCTAAGTGTGAGTTTGGAACTTTAAAATATTCCTCTAAAATCAGCCGAAATACGAATTCCAATTTACTCACCTGTTATCAGGAGAGACCTCAGTGCTGCATCTTTCAGCCCAGTACTGGTCCTGAAAAGTAATTTTAACCGTACTTACCGGTAACTTGAATTTCCTTCCATAGGCTAACATTGACTGGTTTCACTTGGAAATTCTTCTAAGTGTGGAGTTTTGGAACTTTAAAATATTCCTCTAAAATCAGCCGAAATACGAATTCCGATTTACTCACCTGTTATCAGGAGAGACCTCAGTGCTGCATCTTTCAGCCCAGTACTGATCCTCAAAAGTAATTTTAACCGTACTTACCGGTAACTTGAATTTCCTTCATAGGCTAAGATTGACTGGTTTTCAGCAAAAAGTTTCAAAGTGTTGATTTTCACAAACTACAAATATTCCTTAAAAATCGCCTGTATGACTTAAACGCATTCTTTCAACTGTTTACAGGAGATGCACCAGTGCTGGATCCAGGATCCAACACTGAGTAAGAAAAAGTAACGATAACAGTTTTTACCTTCTAAGTGAATTTCCTTCCATAGGATAACATTGGTGATTCTATGAGAAAAAGTTTCTAAGTGTCAACTTTTAAAATACAATAATATTCCTTAAAAATCACGACTGTAACCAAAACGCTTTTACTCAACTGTTTACAGGAGATGTACCAGGACTGAATCTAGGATCCAGTCCTGTGGTTACAAAAGTAATCCATAAAGTAACTAATTGCATTTAACTAGAAATTCACATTCAGCTGAATGTTGCATTGTGTTTGAAAATGTGTTGCCCATTGCAACAACTGTAACTACTGTACTTAAAAGTCTATTGCCTATCTGCAAAGTATTTAAACTAAAGTAATTCATTCTGAGAAAGTATTTTTGTAATGTATAATGTAATTACAATGTAATTTAAAAAATAAAATATGTAAAAAAAAATTGTTTCTAAAAATGTAGTAAATCAGTATGAAAAAATTAATATAACAATTAATACATTTAAAAATTGTCATTTACAAAACCTTTGAAATTCACTGAAAAAACCGTAGGGTTCAGGCACGTTATAGTTAGAAATTAGCATTTAAAAAACCTTTGAAATTCACTGAAAAAACCATAGGTTTCAGACACGTTATATTTACAAATTAGCATTTAAAAAACCTTGAAATTCACTGAAAAAACCATAGGTTTCAGACACGTTATAGTTACAAATTAGCATTTAAAAAACCTTTGAAATTCACTGAAAAAACCATAGGTTTTAGGGACAGTTATAGTTACTTGGACATTGCACTCGTACAAAAACCCGTGAGATTCCCCCGTTATAGTTAGTTCAGCTAACTATAACTCGCGCCCCGCAATGCACTGCTGATGACGTCACATATTACATCACTCATGACATGGTCAGTGACATCACTGATGACATCACTGATGACATCTCAAATGACATCACTGATGACATCATCCACGTGATAATCTGATACACCTCCTCACACCCTAATATAACCTTTGATACACCCACTCTAAATTACAGACTGCCATTCGCAAAACCATAGACACTCCAACACCAATAACTACATACCCACTCACTGATTCTTAGGTCTACACACACACATCCACTCACTCACCCGTACAGTCACTCATACTTACGGTCACTCAGTACAGGACTATCATATGCACTCTTACTCCTATATAGACACTCAAACAACGCCACTCATCCATAGAGATACTCACACACCTAGTCAGTCATGCAAATAATTAAACACACTGCCATTTACTCACCTATACAGTTATACACACACCAGCTCACTTACTCATACAAATAGTAGCACATTGTTACGCTCTTATACAATCACTGATACAAGCACACAATCATCCATACAGCCACTATCACAATCACTCACTCTTGCTTATAGCTATTTATATACTCCAACACACATATATACTGCCTTTCACATATGTAGTTACTCACACATGTACCACTGGGACATACATTCACTCACTAACACACTCTTACACACACTTACCCACCCATACAGTCTATCACAGATGCACTCTTGAAACCATCCACCCAGTGAATCACCCACTCACACATCTATGCACAGAGTTGCACACACCCCTCCCACACAAACACTCAGGCACCCATACAGATACTCAGACAAGCATTCAATAACTCATATAGACACTCATTTAGCTATTCACAAACACATGCAGCCACTTACACAGCAACAGACAGACGGATACAGACATTCACCCAGTTTAGTCACTAACCCATGCATTCAGTAAGATACGTTAAATCACTCACTTATAGAGTCAGTCACGCACCTACTAAATCATCCATACAGACACTTACACACCCACTCATTCTTCAATACGTCTTTTCCTATATATTTTAAAAATATTTAAACTTTACAGAAACACACAGTCACTGGATGATGTCATCAGTGATGTCATTTGAGATGTCATCAGTGATGTCATCAGTGATGTCACTGACCATGTCATGAGTGATGTAATATGTGACGACATCAGCAGTGCATTGCGAAGCGCGAGTTATAGTTAGCTGAACTAACTATAACGGGGGAATTTCACGGGTTTTGTATGAGTGCAATGTCCAAGTAACTATAACTGTCCCTAAAACCTATGGTTTTTTCAGTGAATTTCAAAGGTTTTTTAAATGCTAATTTGTAACTATAACGTGTCTGAAACCTATGGTTTTTTCAGTGAATTTCAAAGGTTTTTTAAATGCTAATTTGTAACTATAACGTGTCTGAAACCTATGGTTTTTTCAGTGAATATATATATATATATATATACTACTGGCGGTCGCCAGTAGGTAGTTATAGTTAGGACCTTGTTTCTATTCAAAAAGCGTATTTTCTTTTGCCAATATCTTTGGCGTTGTTTGACGAATCTTCGCGAAATTTTGAAAACTAATGGGGCGCTCCGGTCAGCTCCTGTCTTGAAAGTTTTGGGGTGATTTGTGAAGCGGGGGCCGAGAAAAAGGGGGTCCCAAAACGCATTTTCTCCATGTTAATTTCCATAGGAATTTTTGGAATAGGCTTCAGCCTGAACTGCTGAACGGAATTACACCAAATTTGTCAAAAAGGTAGCTCTTGGTTCAGAAAGCGGCCTTTTAAAAAAAAAAATGGTGTAAATCCGTTCAGTAGTTCCTGAGAAAATTAAAAAAATATCGATATCTGAGCAGTGAAGAGGAGCCGCGAACCCTCCCGAGCATGAGCTTCATTCTTATTGGCTGCTAACATTCCAAACCAGAGTGTGTTGGCAGCCATTTTGTGACTCGGTAGAAAACCGAGTCATATGAAAAAGGTAGAAAAAGGTTGTAAATGTAGGAAAGGGGTCAGGGTAGAAACACCCTGACCCCCTAGGGCTGGTCAGGGGGTCCCACAGGGACCCCAGGGCCAAAAAAACCATTTTTTGGGGGGGTTTCGGCAGAAGCCGCGCTGGCTGCAGGAATCCCGCTGAGAAAATTTTTAAAAAATGAAGCGCGGTCCCGGGGCAATGTGTAACTATATAGCGGGGGCCCGCCACCTCCCCGGAGCTTTATGCATAATGTGCGGGAGGCACGCAGCCTCCCCCCACAGCCCCGGGAACCACCACTTCCCCGGGGCTTTATTTATATAAGGGCGGGGGGACTCGCGGCCCCCCGTGCCCCGGGGACTGCCACCTCCCCGGGACCACCACCTGCCCCGAGCTTTTTAATATGCAAATATGGGGGTCTGTTTTGGACCCCCAGCCCCAGGGATCACCACCGCCCTGGGGCTATTTTTACGAAGGGAGGGGGGGCCGCTTGGCCCACCTCCTGGAGCCCTCGATGGCCCTGAGGACCGCCACCCCCCAGGACCGGCTCCCGCAATGTCCCCGGGTGCCCACCCCCGGGACATTGCCATTTGCTATGACAGGGCGGGAGTACGGCTCCCGCCCTGCCATAGCAAACTTTGGCAAACCTGCTCTCGCTTCAACGAAGTAAAGCAGAATTGCTTTTGGGCAAAGGGAGCTGCATGCTAGCAGCTCCCCTTGCCCAAAAGCAATGCTGGCTCACGCAGGAGGCAGAGAGCCGGCAGGGACCGTGGGGGCATTGAGGCTCCCCCCGCGGTCCCCAACGTGAGGCCAGGCCCCGGGGGATGGAATCCCCAGGGCCATTATTGGCCTGAGGAGGGGAGCCATGCGTTCTCCCTCCTAATATATATATATTTTTTAAATGGTGGCAGGCTCCGGGGGATGGGATCACCGGGGCCATTTTTGGCCTGAGGAGGGGGGGCCACGTGGTCCCCCTCATAATTATCTTGTAAAAATAAATGCTGGCAGGCCCCGGGGGATGGGGTCCCCGGGGCGCATAGCGAATAATGGAAGTGGGTCATTTTTTTTTCTTTCGAGTTTGGATTTGTGACTCCAACGCGGCTTTCAGCGCGGCCCCCTGTGTAATCGCGATGGGTTCACAACTCCAGGCAAAATGTTAAAAAAGAGTATGTATGTTTTTTAAAAAGTAGGATTATATTTCGGGTTATAAGGGCGGGGGGCTTGCGGGCCCCCCCAAGCTCCGGGGACTGCCACCTCCTCGGGGCTTTGACAAATAATTAGTGTGGGGGGCTTCAAACCCCCCACACTGCCCCAGGGACCACTACCTCCCCGGGGCTTTGAATATGTAAATATGGGGGTCTGTTTCGGCCCCCCGGCCCCGGGGATCACC
Organism: Calotriton arnoldi; assembly: GCA_963921515.1. Lineage (NCBI taxonomy): Eukaryota > Metazoa > Chordata > Amphibia > Caudata > Salamandridae > Calotriton > Calotriton arnoldi. The sequence goes on from CAWUFW010013368.1 coordinate 97,413, forward strand.
ACCTCCCTGGAGCTATTTTTACGAAGGGAGGGGGGCCACACGGACCCCCTCCAGGAACCCTCGATGGCCCTGGGGACCACTACCCCTCAGGGCCAGCTCCTGCAATGATCCAGGGTGCCCACCCCAGGACATTGTCGTTTGCTATGACAGGGCAGGAGCATGGCTCCCGCCCTGCCATAGCATACACTGCTTTGCTTCGCTGAAGCGAGAGCAGGAAACCTGCTCTTGCTTCAACGAAGCAAAGCAGAATTGCTTTTGGGCAAGGGGAGCTGTATGTTAGCAGCTCCCCTTGCCCAAAAGCAATGCGGCTCTCGCAGGAGGCGGGGAGCCGGCAGGGACCGTGGGGGCATTGGGGCTCCACCCGCGGTCCCCAACGTGAGGCCAGGCCCCGGGGGATGGGGTCCCCGGGCCATTAGTGGCCTGAGGAGGGGGGCACATGGTCCCCCTCCTTTTTAAAAAAAAAGAAAATGGTAGGAGGCCCCGGGGGATGGGGTCCCCGGGGCAATTATTGGCCTGAGGAGGAGGGCCACGCGGTCTCCCTCCTTATTTTATTTTATTTTTTTAAATGGTGGCAGACTCCGGGGGATGGGGTTTCCGGGGCCATTATTGGCCTGAGGAGGGGGCCACGTGGTCCCCCTCATAATTATTTTATAAAAATAAATGCTGGCAGGCCCCGGGGGATGGGGTCCCCGGGGTGAATAGCGAATATTGGAAATGGGTCGGTTTTTTTTTCTTTCAAATTTGGATTTGCAACTCCAACGCGGCTCTCAGCACGACATCCCCCGTGTAAGCGCAATGGGTTCGCGACTCCAGGCAAAATTTACAAAAAGAATATGTATGTTTTTTAAAAAGTAAGATTATATTGTGTGGTATAGGGTGGCTCTAAAAAGAGCCCTTGTTTTCATTATGAGTTTGTTGGAGCTACATGTAAGTGTGGATGCACAGCTTTAGGTTGTTGAGAAAGACTCTGTTTCCTTGATCTGTGAAGTGCACTCCATCAGTTCTGTAGATGCCGTCCATATCAAAACGTAGATTGTTGTTATAGATGGACCCAATTCTATGATCTCTAAGGTATGCAGAAACTGCTTTATTGGCATTTTTGCTAGCTTTCTCAATCTGTGGACAGAATTGATTTGACCACTTCCATTTCTGTCTTTGGCATATATTAGAGTATACAAAGACAGTTTGAGGTAAAAGGAACATCAATTGTGCAAAAGTGTCCTTCATTAGCATTTCCAGACCTACCCCAGTCAATGTGCCTAGGTCGTTGCCACCACAGTGCACAATAATGAGGTCAGGGGGTTGGAGATGCAAAAAGGTTTTAACCAAAGGCATCAATTGGTGCCACTTTAATCCTCTCTGTGCAATCTATTTAATATCCACATTTTGCAAAGCTAGGTCTTTGTCAATACCTCTGCGTTCAGCATACCTTTTGCACCAGAAAACATAGCTGTGTCCAATAATCCATACTGTAAGCATCTTGAAGGGATGTCTTGAAGTAATGAAAAGATGGCTGTAGCTGAGGTAGTCAGTTGGTAGAATGAGAGGTATTTAAAATGGTGGACAAGATGCAGTTTTTTAAAAAGTAGAGAATTGATTGGCTGTTTAAGAAGATTGTACACTCAAAAATAGGATGCATGTTACTTTCTTTAAAAAGCATGTTCCTTATTGGTTAGTAGAAAATGTTTGAAATGTACAGTAGATAGGATAAGGAGATATTTTGCAAACGTCAACCACACCTGCTGTTTCCATTTGCAACATTGTGTGCTGAACTTGAAAATATGGTGAACTTGTGACCTGTGAGTTCAGTTGAATGTTCCATGAACTGTTACTATGGAAACTGGCATTAAGTAGAATGGGAGAAGGGTTGAAACTTAACTGTGGACTTAAAATGTGAAATTGTAATTTATATATAGGTGATATGTTATTAAAGTATAATTTCCCAAATCAGTACTATCTTTAGAAGTGGTGTGTTGTTAAAAAATACGTGGTATTTTTATTTGTAATATATTTTTGAACTCCCATATGGATTCGCTGCTCCATCGCATTTGTGCACGGTGGAATCGCGACTCCCAAAAATTCCAGAACCAGTTTGTGCACTTTTAGAAGTCAGTTGGTAAGGGTTAATATGTCTAACCAATAGAAATGTGTTTTTATAATTTGAAATAATGTAGGAAGCAATGTGATTTGTTACTTACATGTATTTGTGTGGAGAAAGAGAGGGAAAGTTTGCCATTACTGGTTCTTGCTGAGAGTGGTGCATTACATTGATTGTGTGCATAAGAAAATCTTTTATGAGTTTGTATTTTTTTAAATTCTACAAATCAATTTGGAAGGTGAGTTATACATTTCTGAGGTGTATTATGTATTAGGTTTATTTTTAATCTTTAAAAATGATTGATGAACTGTGATGTTTGAAGTATATTATTAAATGTAGAGATGTGTATTGTAGCTTGTTTTATTGTAGGTAAATGTTGTTTGAAATAGATTTTGTATAGTAATATGTGTATATTGGAAGATGGATTAGTGATTATAGTAGTTTGTTTTAGTGTGTGGATATGTACATTTGTAGAATATCGCATAATTTTAGGTGTTGCTTTAAAATTTGAGGTGGAGTCTGTCACGTTATAAGGTGTGCATGACCTTCTGTTTCAATTGTGTCTCTACTTGTATATGTATTTTCATATGTCTTATGCATTTGAAGGTGTATGATGTATAACAAAGAGGTGTTGTTGCTTTTTATGTGGTAGGCTCAAGACTGTGAGTAGTAGTGGAATGGTGAAGATACAGCATAATAGTATGGTTAATTTTTTTTGACATAAGGTATTATTGATTAGGCTTCTTTGTTTAAGTTTCTAGAGAGATACAATTGAAATATGCCACATAATATTTGGTGTTTGCTTGAAATTGGAAGTTTGTTCTGTGAATTTTTAAGGTTTGGATAGTGTTATGGTACAGACATATTCATGTATGCTTTTAGGAATATGGTGAGAGTTTTAGTAAAGACATGTGAAGGGTTACTGCTTTGTATTTGGGTAGGTGTAACATTATAAGTAGTTGTAGAATGGTGAAGCAGCAGCCTGAAAGTGAGGTTTGAGATGTTTGTAGAGATGTTATTTATTAGAGTAATTTGTATGATGTGTGGAAAGTTATATTTCATATATACCGCATAATTTTCAGTGTCTGTTTGAAAATTGAAGTGTAGTCTGTGAAGTTTTGAACTGTGGATGGTGTTGTGACTGAGATATGTGTCTACTTGCACATATATTATGGTATGTGTTATGCGTCTGAAGATGATAGATATATAAAACACAGGTATACATTTATCTGTGTATTACTTTTATATATGATGCTGCTAGCAAAAGGTGCAGACATATGCATACATGGTTTTAGAAATATGGGGAGACTTTCATGAAAGATAAGTGAAGGGTTGCTTTGCTGTTAGCTATGCTCAATACCTGATTAGTACTAGAATAGTGAAGCAGTAGTAGTAGAAAAGTGATGTTTAAGATATGTTGGGAGAGGAATTATTGATTATGGTACTTTATAAGAGCCTGTGTAAAAGTTCACTTGAAATTTGCTGCATAAATCTAGGTGTGTTTGAAATGTTAAGTGTAGTCTGTGATGTTTTAAGGCCTTTATGGTCTTGTGAGTGTGGTTATGTTTCTATTTGCACATATATTCTAATATGTGTAATGCTTTTGGCAATAGGTATAGATAGAAGCATGCATGCTTTTAGGAATATGGTTAGAGTTATGGTAGAGATATGTGATAGGTTGCTGCTTTATGTTTGACTAGGCCCAATATTCGTAGAATGGTGAAGCTGCAGCACAAAAGTGAGTTTTAAGACATGTTAGCAGAAGGGATTACTGATTAGGCTACTTTCTATGAGTGTGGGGAAAGGTACACTTGAAATACACTGCAGAAATGTTGGTGTGTCTTTGAAATGTAAAGTGCAGTTTACTTGTTTATTTCTGTTATATATGATGATGATTTCAAAAGGTAGACATATATGCATGTATAGTTTCAGGAATATGATGAGTTTTATAACAGACTCATGTTTAGCTTTTATGCTTTATTTTGAGTACGCCCAACACCCTGAGTAGTTACAGAATTTTGAAGCTGCAGTACAAAAGTGAACACCATGTCATAGACCTGACTTTTGTGCTGCAGTTTCAGTATTCTGCTACTACTCAGGATGTTGCACTCCTCTAATCACTCAGGTACTACTGCAGTACTACTCCAATCAGTCAGGTAGTACAGATGCACTTATAAAATCACCCAGGCACTTTCTATGTACTCCTGTAATCTCCCAGATATTACTCCTCCAATCATGGAATCACCAGGCATTACCTATGTACTCCTCTAATCCCCCAGACATGACTCCTGCAATCATGCAATCATCAGTGCGTTAGCTATACACTGGTTTAATCATACAGGCACTACCCTTGCACTCCTCCAATCACCCTGTCAGGATCTGTGCACACCTGCAATCACTTAGCCAGTGTCTATGCACTTAAAAATCACTCAGGCACTACCTTTATACTTTTGCAATCACTGAGGCACTATCACAGTATTACTCTAATTACCCAGGCAGTACTGATGCACTTATAAAATCACCCAGGGACTTTCTATGTACTCCTGTAGTCCCCCAGATATTACCTCTGAACTCATGCAATCACCAATGCATTAGCTATACAATGGTTCAATCACCCAGGCAATACCCTTGCACTCCTCCAATTATCTTTTCAGGATCTATGCACTCCTCCAATCGATTAGCCACTACGCATGTACTTATAAAATCATCTACTCATTTGCTATGTACTCCAGTAATCCCCCAGATATTACCCCTGTACTCAAGGTATCACCCAGGCACTAGTTATGTACTACCCCTATAGTCGTAGAATCATGCAGTATCTACATATGCAGTCATGTAATAACCAATACACTAGCCTTGCAGTCATAGAATCAACCAGGCCATACTGTTGCACTCATCTATTCACCTAGGCACTTCTTAGTGACTCATCTATGCCTTCAGGTGCTATTCATACACTTATCCATGCACTCAACCTTTATGTGTGCACTCATGCAATCAGCCAGTCACTATCCATCTTCTCCTGCAATTACCCAGCAACTACCTTTGGAGCCATACAATCACCCAAGCACTACCCATGGAGTTTTGCAATCACTCAGGCAGATGTATTAGATGTCTCAGTTTCTAGGTTTCACTATATTCCAGAAATATTGTATACATATTTCTTTTAGATATGATGATGATTTGAAAATGTAGGGACATATGTATGCAAGCTTTTAACAATATGGAGAGACATATAGTTGAGTCATGTAATAGTCTGCTGTTTTATATTTGGCTAGGTCCAACACTCATGTAGTTATAAAAACACCCAAGTACTACCCATGCAGTCTTTCAATGATCTAGTCACTACATATGCAGTGCTGTAATCACTCAGGCATTACTTTTGCATTGATGCAAACATCCAGGCACTACCTATGCACTCATGCAATCACTAAGGTATTACCCATGCACTCTTTAAATCATGTAGCCACTACTCATGCACTTATATAATCACTCAGGCACTAACATGGTACTCTTTCAATCACAGAGGCACTAGACTTGCACTTATGTAATCACTCAGCCAGTAGTCATGGTGTTATGAAATCACCCAGGCACTACCTTTGCACTCATTTATTCACTCAGGCGTTACCTCAGTAGTCCTGAAATCACCCAAGAAGTAACCATGCACTTACAAAATCACCCAGTCACTTTCTATGTAGTCATGTAAATCACCAGATATTACTCCTGTAGTCGTGCAGTCACCCAGGCGTTACCTATGTACTCTTTTAATCTCTCAGACGTTACCTCTGTACTCATGCAATCACCAATGCATTAGCTATACAGTGCTTCAATCACCCAGGCACTATCCTTGCACTCTTTCAATCACGGAGGCACTACTCTTGTACTTGTGTAATCTTTCAGGCAATACTCATGCACTTGTAAAATCACCCAGGCACTACATTTGCACTACTGTAAACACTGAGGCAGTACCCCCAGAGGTTACCTCTGTATTCATGCAATCACCAATGCATTAGCTATACAGTGCTTCAATCACCCAGGCACTATCCTTGCACTCCTGTAATCACTCAGGCAGTAACTTAGTACTTCTGTAATCACCCAGGCAGTACTCATGGACTTATAAAATCACCCACTCACTTCCTATGTACTCCAGTAATCCCCCAGATATTACCCCTGCAGTCATGCAATCACCCAGGCACTAGTTATGTACTACCCCTGCAGTCATAGAATCATGCAGTCTCTACCTATGCACTCATGTAATAACCCAGGCACTACCCTTGCAGTCATAGAATCACCCAGGCCCTACTGTTGCACGCATCTATTCACCTAGGCACTTCTTAGTGAGTCATCTATGCCTTCAGGTGCTATTTATACACTTATCCATGCACTGAACCTTTATGTGTGCACTCATATAATTAGCCAGTCACTATCCATCTTCTCCTGCAATCACCCAGCGACTACCTTTGGAGTCATACAATCACCCAAGCACTACCCATTGAGTTTTGCAATCACTCAGGCAGATCTATTACATGTCTCAGTTTCTAGGTTTCACTATATTTCAGAAATATTGTATATATATTTCTTTTAGCTATGATGATGATTTGAAAAGGTAGAGACATATGTATACATGCTTTTAACAATATGGAGAGACTTATGGTTGAGTCATGTAATAGTCTGCTGTTTCATATTTGGCTAGGCCCAACACTCATGTAGTTATAAAAACACCCAAGTACTACCCACGCAGTCTTCCAATGATCTAGTCAGTACATATGCAGTGCTGTAACTCCTGCACTCATGCAAACATCCAGGCACTATCTATACACTCATGCAATCACCAAGGTATTACCCATAAACTCTTTGAATTATATAGCCACTACTCTTGCACTTATATAATCAGTCAGGCTCTAATGTTGCACTCCTTCAATCACGTATACACTACCCTTGTACTTATGTAATCACTCAGCCAGTAGACATGCTGTCATGAAATCACTCAGGCACTACATTTGCACTCCTTTTTTCACTCAAGCACTACCTCTTTACTCCTGCAATCAGTTAAGCAGTACTCATGCACTTATAAAATCACTCACTTGGTATGTATTCCAGTAATCCCACAGATATTACCCCTGTAGTCATGGAATCACCCAGGCACTACTTATGTAGTACCTTTGCAGTCATAGAATCATGCAGTGTCTACCTATGCAGTCATGCAATCACCCTGGTATTACCCATGCACTCTTTCAATCACCCAGCCACTATCCATGAACTTATATAATCTCTCAGGTACTACCCTTGCAGTCCGTCAATCATGCAGGTACTACCTTTGTACTTATGTAATTACTCAGCCATTACTCATGCACTTATAAAATCACCCAGGCACTACCTTTGCATTCCTCCAGATATTACCCCTTTAGTTATGCAATCACCCAGGCACTAGTCATGTGCTACCCTTGCAGTTGTAGAATCATCCAGGTCCTACTGTTGCACTTATCTATTCACCTAGGCACTACTCAATGTATTTCTTTATTTATAGATGGCAATATTTGTATATAATTATTTTAATAATCTTAAATATTTTTTAGAAAGATAATAAACTTTTCTTTTTTTTCTAAATTCTCCATAATTATTAAGAAATATTTAGTATGACAAGAAAAGTTGAAAAGAAAAGACAACAAAGAAAACAGAACTATTTAAAGGATAGAGAAAAGCAGAAAGTAGATGAAGAACAACATGTGACATTGAAGAAAATGTCTTCTGGTAAGAGAACAAAATAATTTGTTAAACGTCTTTTAAAAAATTTAATCAATTTTCAAAATGGGGAAAAGAGGAAGAAAAGTACTACAGGCAATCAGAAAGTAAAGACACAAGGAGAAATTAATGCAAAATCAGGTTATAGGAAAAAAATACATGTTGAAAAAAGGATGAAAAAATATAAAGACATTAGGAAGAGAATGTATAAAAGTAGAGTACTACAAAATTTATTGAAAGATTGCAAAAATATAAAAGAAGATCAGCATTTTATAAGAAGAAGGAACAGATTGAAAGTGTCGTCGAAAAGGCTTTTGAATTGAAAAGAAAATTGTTTATATTAGTATTGAAGAGAATGAAAACATTGAATAAAACAATGCACTTTATAAAGGAGAAAAGTAAAAGAAAAAGACTGGTTAATAGAACTAACTTTTGTAAAAAAAAATCGGGTGAATGGAAGCACACTTCTAGTACTGAACCTTTTTTAATGAAGAAAGCTATTTTCAACAAAGTACATTAGTTCATGCAGTTGATACCAGGGGTCGTTGCTATGAGGTTAAAAACAGTTGTCCAATTGTAAAAGAAAAGATGGTTCCTAGAAATGTGGAAGAAGTAATAGCTGAAGAAGTTCAAGGGAGATGTACACAAGCTCCAGTGTATAAGTGGGATTGTAGTAGTATTTGTAGTATACGACAGGAATCTATTGATATATGACGAAATTTCTTGCGTAGAATATGGTAAAAAAATGTTAAACAAAAGATTAAGATGTTGCAAGGACTAGATCCTTGTAAAGTGAGAAAATATACTAACTTGCAGGGTCATTCTCTGGCTTGTCTTTCTAGAAAAGTGTGTTGAAGTACTTTTCATCATTTAAGAATGTTAGCAGTACATCACTCAGAAATGCGGAAATTAGTAAGAAGATTGTACTATGTAAAAAGTCCTGCATTATCTTTAAGTGAAATAAACACTGCTCTTTTGCATGGTTCAGTATTGGATGTAAAAAATGTTTCTGATGATATACAGTTTCGTTTCTTTGGTCCTGGAGGGAGTGTAGAGAAAGTGAGAGTTTGATAAGTGTAGGTGTTGAAGAAGAGGTAGAAGTTAGTACTACTGAGAAGTTTGCAGAAGAAATTACAAAGTTTAAGGTACTTTCTTCTGAAAAACTAAACTATGTTTGTATTTGTTGTCGATGTACTCTCTATAGAAGTCAAACTAGGAATGTTGATGTGTATTTAAAAAGTGAAAAGGAAAACAATGATAAGTGGGAGCAATTTGGTGCTTATTTGTTGGTGGAAGGTCGTTTTGATTTAGGTAGTGATGAACGTATTTGTAAATATTGTTACAGCAAATTAGAAGAGAACAAAATGCTAGCTAGAGCTGTACAGAATAACCTAGAGTTGGTAGCTATTCCTCCAGAACTGGTAGATTTAAATACGAATGAGTCCATTCTTATTCAATCTGTGCACCCGTTTCAGGCTATAGTTCGTATGGAGCCTAAAACAGGTAAGCTGCCTCCAGCAGATTTACAAAGAGGTTTAAAAGGAAGAGTTTTGTATTTACCTTTAGATTTTAAGAAAAATATTGAAACTGTTGGTGTAGAGAGAGAGGAAAGTGAACCTGTAGTTATTCTAGTTAATGGTGTACCAACAAAGAGTCGGAAAATATGGCAAGAGTTAGTAGATGTCACCAAACTTCAAAAGGCTACATTATATCTTATACAAAACAATATTTATTATAAAAATGTATATGTGGAAGAACGAGAAATATATTTAGAAGATGATAGAGAAATTTCAACTGGGCAAATCGAAAAGGGGACAACTCTAGGAGTGAAGAAATTTACGAACATTACAGTGATTGGAAACACTATTGAATTATTTCAAATGAAGAAAGCAAAGGGAACTCACATGAGTGTTTGGGAAAAAAGTTTAGAAGCTTGTTGTTTTCCACAGCTCTTCCCCACTGGAAAAGGTGGATGATATGATGAACGCACCAGTACAGATTCCAGCTTCAGAATATCGTACGACAAAATTGTACTCAGAAGATCCAAGATTTCGACAGTGTGTTCCATATTTATTTCATCTTCTATTTGAAAGTGACTTGTCTGGACTTTCATATGCAGTGAACCACATATTAAAAACAGGAGTTCATTTTACACATGTTTCTGCAAAAGAATTCTTGGACAAAAGTTCAACAAAGAGATGATCATTTAGAATCTCAGTTAATTAATTTGATGGCGTGTCAACTTGGTACTAATGAGTATTGGTATCGTCGTCACAGAGAACTTAAATGTATGTTAAGAAACTTAGGAACCCCTACATGGTTTGTTACGCTTAGCTGTGCTGAATATGCATGGGACGATTTACTTGAATGTCTACGTAGAAGCAAATTCAAATGTAAAAAACATTTAATTGAAGACAGGTGGAGAACTGTGTTCATTGGATCCTGTAAATGTGTGCAGATATTTTAATCATAGGTTTCAAGCTATGATGTCTTTTATCTGTAATAAAAGAAAATCCACCTCTTGGAGAAGTAACCGATTTCTTTTGGAGAAAGGAGTACCAAGCCAGAGGTGCTCCTCATATACACATGTTATTCTGGATCAAGAATGCACCTAAAATTGGAACCGATTCTTGATGAAACTGTTTTGTATTTCATTGAAGACTATGTTACCTGTGCCATTCCAAAAAAGGAGAAGAAAACAGCTTTAGATAACAAGTTTTATGGTTTCAAAGTCATCGATGTGGAAAGTATTGTCGACGGAAATACAGATCAAAGGGAACATTTTATACAAAATGTCGTTTTGGATTCCCACGTCTAGTAGTTTCAAAAGGAAGAGTCAACAGTTTCATGTCAGCAGTAAGACATACTATAACTCGAAAATCTCAGAAGAATACTTACAACATAAAAAGAAGTGAAGATTCAAAGTATATTAATGACTACAATCCAGTGATTTTGACAATGTGGAATGCAAACATGGATATCCAGTATGTTGCAAATAATTCAATTGCTGATGCTCGTTATGTTACATCATATATAACCAAATCTGAAAAGACAGAGTTGAAAGAAATGTGGGAAGAAATTTCACAAGAGAAGACTCTTAGTAATAAATTGTACAGCTTTAGTTTGAAGATGCTTTCCCATCGAGAGATTGGATCCTACGAATGTTTGGATCAGTTGACATCTGCAAGTTTATATTCAAAGTCAAGAGGAATAATTTGGGTAAGTCTAGGTCTTACTGCAACACAAAATCGAGTTTTGAAATCTCTGCAAGAATTTGAATACTTAGCTTTGAAGAGCCGGAGAGTACAGATATTGTTAAAACAAATATGTTGGATACGTACTATCCCAAAAGGAGTCCACATCTGAAAAACATATGTCTCTATGAAGTACTGCAACATTATAGTTTTAAGCGAAATGTTACAGAAAATATAAATGAAGAAAAATATGCTGTAATTGGATGTGATGGATGTTTTGTAAAACATGCCAAAGGAAATCTTATTAATCACAGGAAACTCAGTTGTGATACTCCAGATAAAAGGGAATTTTTCTATTTAGCACTTCTGCAACTCTTCAAGCCTTGGCGTACTGAAATGGAATTACTTGGAGATTTTGACTGCTATGAATATTCTTTTAATGCATGTAAAGATAGCATTGAATGTACAATTTTTCCAAATTATCTGCAAATGTTGAATGAAGAGATTGAACAAGAAACTACTATTGCAGCTGAAATTGCTTGAGACAGTTCTCAAGATAGTCAAAGTTCTGCTCCACTAAGTCAAGATCCACTAGGACAACCAATTCTTGAAAATTAAGCAGCAATAGCCATGAGTGAAGTAGAAACGGCAATGCAACAAGCACAACAGGATATTATTGAGTTGGAAAAGTTAGATGAACAACTAAATATTGAACAGAAAGAAATATATCTACAAGTGACACAACAGATACAGCATGGTTTACTGCATGAAAAAAAAGAATGTCAATGCACATCATTTAAACCTATTCGAATGTATATCAGTGGGCAAGCTGGAAGAGGAAAAAGTTTCTTAATTAAAGTTTTGACCAGTTATCTACTCAAAACCACTGAATCACATTTATCTTGTGTTGTAACCGCTCCAACTGGGTTAGCAGAACGTAACATTAAAGGAATTACATTACATCGATTACTCATGCCACCAGTTGAACATGAAAATTAGTTGGAATATCACAAACTATCTGGAGGAGCTTGTTATGAAGTTTCAAGAGTACTCAAGAAAATGAAACTTCTAATTATAGATGAGGTGAGCATGGTGTCAAACTTAATGCTTGCCTTTGTACATTTAAGAATGCAACAGATTTTAAAAACAGATTATGATGTTCTATTTGGAGGAAAACATGTAATTCTATTCGGCGACATACTACAACTTACTCCTGTCAAAGGGCATCCTGTTTTTAAAACACTTGTCCATGAAGACACTAGGAAATCTTTGGGATGTATTGAAAATGTCAACATTTGATCTCAGTTTGAATATAAAGAACTTGTTAAGAATATGCGACAAGCAAGTGATGAACATTATGGAAACATTCTTCAAGATATAAGAATTGGTGTTTTGACTAAAGATGGTAAAGAAGCTTTACAAAGTCGGCTTTTAACAAACTTGTTTGATAATGAAAACATAGCAGCTGAAATAATTTACAAACAAATTGGAGAAAAGAAGTCTATAGTTTGCCTAATGCCTACACTTCCAAGAGTGTTCTACATTCAATGTAGAACTTTTGAAATTGGAAAAACAACCAATAGTGAAAATGGAAGCTATCGATAAAATGGAACATGACGGAGTTACTATTCTTCTCTCAGAGAAATTACAGTCAAAATGTAATTCTTCTGAAAAGTCAGTATCTAAGACTGCAGGTTTAGAAAAGACTTTATATGTATGTGTAAATTGTCGGGTAATTTTAAGGTGTAATTTGAATGTAGAAGAAGGTTTAGTAAATGGAGCAATGGGAAAAGTTGTTAATTTTCTAAATTTTCAGAACTGAGATGGAATTGAATTTTTGAAGATTAAATTTGATCAGATTGAAGAGGTAAAACGGATTGGATGTTATGCTGTTCGTTTTTTGCTTGTAAAAGACTTGTATGTTCGTAGAAAACAGTTTCCTCTTTCTTTAGCATATGCTGTAACTATTCATAAATCTCAAGGTTTAAGTGTAGACAGTGCTTTGGTAAATATTGAAAGTACAGTGTTTAAAGAGGGCATGGCATACGTAGCATTGTCTCGAGTAAGAACATTATCTGGTTTGTATTTGATTGATTTTGATGAGAAAAAGATTAGTGCTGATTCAAATTGTGTAAGAGAGTATAATCGGTTAAGAAGACTGTATGCTCCTAACTTAGGTGAATACCCCGTATATGAAAAACGTGTAGTGTGTCCAAAACGAAAATATAACAAACATTCTAGTGAGCTTCAAAAAGAAAACAATTCAAGAGAATGATGAAGCTGCAAAGAAAATGAAAATGGACAGTGTTGATGATATTGTAGGATACCAGTTAGAAAATAGTTCAGGTATCAACTACTATGCTAAGGTAATTATGAATGTTGTGTTTTATCTAGAAAATCTTCATCATGAAATTATGGAAAATCGAGAAAAAAGATTTTGTTCTTTATTACATTATATTTTTCAAAAGTTGGTAACTGATAGAACTAAAATCCATACTGCTTCTGGCATAGGCATCTTTTGGATATATGCAATGGTTCTTTGCAATTTACACTTAATGTAGAACAAGATGCACAAGAATTTCTTATGTTTATGCTTGCAGTATTGGAAGATGAATGAATAGAAATTGAAAATTTGTTTGGACTAAGTTACAGATGGGATCATAAATGTGAAGAGTGTTCATTTTCTTCTACCACTGATATAGACACTGAACAATTCATATATTTGACGATACCAGATTGCAAAACAATGTATTTTAATAAACTAGTAAAAACAGTTCATCAAAATATGAAATGTTCTCATTGAAAATCAGAAATGTTGTCAACATTATTTATAAAAAATAAAAATAAAAATAAAAGTTAGTGGGAAGGGTATGCCCAGACGTGGGTCCCGTGCTCACTACGCCACTGGAGTCAAGCTATCCTGGCTGATGAAGGCTGATAGCCAGAAACCGGTCCTAGGATGCTTGATTCTGGTCCAGGGAAGACATGGCTTGGCAGTTCGGTCTGGACTGTTCCCATGAGGCACAGGGTCAAGACTGATTTGCATATGGCTATGTCTGAACTGGGGTGGCGTGGTGAAGCAAAATAACGATGGATTAAACCCAGATCTGTGACTGGGGGTGAATGTTTGCCAATGTGCAGCATTCCGTCCATCATCTTGTGTGTTTTGCATTTCGCCCTAAGTGGGAAGGGTATGCCCAGACGTGGGTCCCGTGCTCACTACGCCACTGGAGTCAAGCTATCCTGGCTGATGAAGGCTGATAGCCAGAAACCGGTCCTAGGATGCTTGATGCCGGTCCAGGGAAGACATGGCTTGGCAGTTCGGTCTGGACTGTTCCCATGAGGCACAGGGTCAAGACTGATTTGCATATGGCTATGTCTGAACTGGGGTGGCGTGGTGAAGCAAAATAACGATGGATTAAACCCAGATCTGTGACTGGGGGTGAATGTTTGCCAATGTGCAGCATTCCGTCCATCATCTTGTGTGTTTTGCATTTCGCCCTAAGTGGGAAGGGTATGCCAAGACGTGGGTCCCGTGCTCACTACGCCACTGGAGTCAAGCTATCCTGGCTGATGAAGGCTGATAGCCATAAACCGGTCCTAGGATGCTTGATTCCGGTCCAGGGAAGACATGGCTTGGCAGTTCGGTCTGGACTGTTCCCATGAGGCACAGGGTCAAGACTGATTTGCATATGGCTATGTCTGAACTGGGGTGGTGTGGTGAAGCAAAATAACGATGGATTAAACCCAGATCTGTGACTGGGGGTGAATGTTTGCCAATGTGCAGCATTCCGTCCATCATCTTGTGTGTTTTGCATTTCGCCCTAAGTGGGAAGGGTATGCCCAGACGTGGGTCCCGTGCTCACTACGCCACTGGAGTCAAGCTATCCTGGCTGATGAAGGCTGATAGCCAGAAACCGGTCCTAGGATGCTTGATTCCGGTCCAGGGAAGACATGCCTTGGCAGTTCGGTCTGGACTGTTCCCATGAGGCACAGGGTCAAGACTGATTTGCATATGGCTATGTCTGAGCTGGGGTGGCGTGGTGAAGCAAAATAACGATGGATTAAACCCAGATCTGTGACTGGGGGTGAATGTTTGCCAATGTGCAGCATTCCGTCCATCATCTTGTGTGTTTTGCATTTCGCCCTAAGTGGGAAGGGTATGCCCAGATGGGTCCCGTGTTCACTACGCCACTGGAGTCAAGCTATCCTGGCTGATGAAGGCTGATAGCCAGAAACCGGTCCTAGGATGCTTGATTCCGGTCCAGGGAAGACATGGCTTGGCAGTTCGGTCTGGACTGTTCCCATGAGGCACAGGGTCAAGACTGATTTGCATATGGCTATGTCTGAACTGCGGTGGCGTGGTGAAGCAAAATAACGATGGATTAAACCCAGATCTGTGACTGGGGGTGAATGTTTGCCAATGTGCAGCATTCCGTCCATCATCTTGTGTGTTTTGCATTTCGCCCTAAGTGGGAAGGGTATGCCCAGAAGTGGGTCCCGTGCTCACTACGCCACTGGAGTCAAGCTATCCTGGCTGATGAAGGCTGATAGCCAGAAACCGGTCCTAGGATGCTTGATTCCGGTCCAGGGAAGACATGGCTTGGCAGTTCGGTCTGGACTGTTCCCATGAGGCACAGGGTCAAGACTGATTTGCATATGGCTATGTCTGAACTGGGGTGACGTGGTGAAGCAAAATAACGATGGATTAAACCCAGATCTGTGACTGGGGGTGAATGTTTGCCAATGTGCAGCATTCCGTCCATCATCTTGTGTGTTTTGCATTTCGCCCTAAGTGGGAAGGGTATGCCCAGACGTGGGTCCCGTGCTCACTACGCCACTGGAGTCAAGCTATCCTGGCTGATGAAGGCTGATAGCCAGAAACCGGTCCTAGGATGCTTGATTCCGGTCCAGGGAAGACATGGCTTGGCAGTTCGGTCTGGACTGTTCCCATGAGGCACAGGGTCAAGACTGATTTGCATATGGCTATGTCTGAACTGGGGTGGCGTGGTGAAGCAAAATAACGATGGATTAAACCCAGATCTGTGACTGGGGGTGAATGTTTGCCAATGTGCAGCATTCCGTCCATCATCTTGTGTGTTTTGCATTTCGCCCTAAGTGGGAAGGGTATGCCCAGACGTGGGTCCCGTGCTCACTACGCCACTGGAGTCAAGCTATCCTGGCTGATGAAGGCTGATAGCCAGAAACCGGTCCTAGGATGCTTGATTCCGGTCCAGGGAAGACATGGCTTGGCAGTTCGGTCTGGACTGTTCCCATGAGGCACAGGGTCAAGACTGATTTGCATATGGCTATGTCTGAACTGGGGTGGCGTGGTGAAGCAAAATAACGATGGATTAAACCCAGATCTGTGACTGGGGGTGAATGTTTGCCAATGTGCAGCATTCCGTCCATCATCTTGTGTGTTTTGCATTTCGCCCTAAGTGGGAAGGGTATGCCAAGACGTGGGTCCCGTGCTCACTACGCCACTGGAGTCAAGCTATCCTGGCTGATGAAGGCTGATAGCCATAAACCGGTCCTAGGATGCTTGATTCCGGTCCAGGGAAGACATGGCTTGGCAGTTCGGTCTGGACTGTTCCCATGAGGCACAGGGTCAAGACTGATTTGCATATGGCTATGTCTGAACTGGGGTGGTGTGGTGAAGCAAAATAACGATGGATTAAACCCAGATCTGTGACTGGGGGTGAATGTTTGCCAATGTGCAGCATTCCGTCCATCATCTTGTGTGTTTTGCATTTCGCCCTAAGTGGGAAGGGTATGCCCAGACGTGGGTCCCGTGCTCACTACGCCACTGGAGTCAAGCTATCCTGGCTGATGAAGGCTGATAGCCAGAAACCGGTCCTAGGATGCTTGATTCCGGTCCAGGGAAGACATGCCTTGGCAGTTCGGTCTGGACTGTTCCCATGAGGCACAGGGTCAAGACTGATTTGCATATGGCTATGTCTGAGCTGGGGTGGCGTGGTGAAGCAAAATAACGATGGATTAAACCCAGATCTGTGACTGGGGGTGAATGTTTGCCAATGTGCAGCATTCCGTCCATCATCTTGTGTGTTTTGCATTTCGCCCCTAAGTGGGAAGGGTATGCCCAGATGGGTCCCGTGTTCACTACGCCACTGGAGTCAAGCTATCCTGGCTGATGAAGGCTGATAGCCAGAAACCGGTCCTAGGATGCTTGATTCCGGTCCAGGAAGACATGGCTTGGCAGTTCGGTCTGGACTGTTCCCATGAGGCACAGGGTCAAGACTGATTTGCATATGGCTATGTCTGAACTGCGGTGGCGTGGTGAAGCAAAATAACGATGGATTAAACCCAGATCTGTGACTGGGGGTGAATGTTTGCCAATGTGCAGCATTCCGTCCATCATCTTGTGTGTTTTGCATTTCGCCCTAAGTGGGAAGGGTATGCCCAGAAGTGGGTCCCGTGCTCACTACGCCACTGGAGTCAAGCTATCCTGGCTGATGAAGGCTGATAGCCAGAAACCGGTCCTAGGATGCTTGATTCCGGTCCAGGGAAGACATGGCTTGGCAGTTCGGTCTGGACTGTTCCCATGAGGCACAGGGTCAAGACTGATTTGCATATGGCTATGTCTGAACTGGGGTGGCGTGGTGAAGCAAAATAACGATGGATTAAACCCAGATCTGTGACTGGGGGTGAATGTTTGCCAATGTGCAGCATTCCGTCCATCATCTTGTGTGTTTTGCATTTCGCTCTAAGTGGGAAGGGTATGCCCAGACGTGGGTCCCGTGCTCACTACGCCACTGGAGTCAAGCTATCCTGGCTGATGAAGGCTGATAGCCAGAAACCGGTCCTAGGATGCTTGATTCCGGTCCAGGGAAGACATGGCTTGGCAGTTCGGTCTGGACTGTTCCCCATGAGGCACAGGGTCAAGACTGATTTGCATATGGCTATGTCTGAACTGGGGTGGCGTGGTGAAGCAAAATAACGATGGATTAAACCCAGATCTGTGACTGGGGGTGAATGTTTGCCAATGTGCAGCATTCCGTCCATCATCTTGTGTGTTTTGCATTTCGCCCTAAGTGGGAAGGGTATGCCCAGACGTGGGTCCCGTGCTCACTACGCCACTGGAGTCAAGCTATCCTGGCTGATGAAGGCTGATAGCCAGAAACCGGTCCTAGGATGCTTGATTCCGGTCCAGGGAAGACATGGCTTGGCAGTTCGGTCTGGACTGTTCCCATGAGGCACAGGGTCAAGACTGATTTGCATATGGCTATGTCTGAACTGGGGTGGCGTGGTGAAGCAAAATAACGATGGATTAAACCCAGATCTGTGACTGGGGGTGAATGTTTGCCAATGTGCAGCATTCCGTCCATCATCTTGTGTGTTTTGCATTTCGCCCTAAGTGGGAAGGGTATGCCCAGACGTGGGTCCCGTGCTCACTACGCCACTGGAGTCAAGCTATCCTGGCTGATGAAGGCTGATAGCCAGAAACCGGTCCTAGGATGCTTGATTCCGGTCCAGGGAAGACATGGCTTGGCAGTTCGGTCTGGACTGTTCCCATGAGGCACAGGGTCAAGACTGATTTGCATATGGCTATGTCTGAACTGGGGTGGCGTGGTGAAGCAAAATAACGATGGATTAAACCCAGATCTGTGACTGGGGGTGAATGTTTGCCAATGTGCAGCATTCCGTCCATCATCTTGTGTGTTTTGCAACATTATTTATAGACAGATTTGGACAATATGTTATTTTAATGCTACAACGTTGTAGAGCAGATGGAAGAAAATTGGAAACGAAAATTATAAGTTTTGTGGTGAGTCAAGTATCAATTTCAGGAAGAACTTTTAAAGCAGTGGCTATTGTTTTTCATGATGGACCTACTACAACATCTGGACACTTCACTGTGTATTTAAAGTGCAATAAAGGATGGACTCATTGTAATGATGCCCATTTGGAATTCAAATGTTGGTTGCCTTACGAATTACCAAATTCATATCTGATATTTTTGATGCCAAAGTTTTGAAAACATCATTCGGCCTATTGGGAAGCAGTGAACACAAATAAACGAGTTTATTTTGGATATTTTGAATGCAAATGGTTTTGGAAACAACATTCAGCCTATTGGGAAGATATGAACAATTAGTGTTTGGATTATTGTTTGAGCTATCTCTTATTGCATTTGCAAAATTGTGTTTGAAATAAGTAGTTTATATATTTGATCTTTATATTATACGCGATGTAAATGAGAGTGTATATTTTACAAAATGTACTTTTGAGAAGTAAAAGATTTAATGTAGTTGAAGAATGTAATTTACAAACTGTAGATAGGTAAACACATAGTTGCACTTGTTGTAAATATTTTCAACACAGATTTGTTTTGTTTTTTACAATCTTATTGATTGTATTTTTTTCCCCACTGTTATATGATGATCTACATTGAAATCACTGTGTATGGTGAAATTCAGTAGAATCTGAGAACAGCAAAAAGGGAAACTGAATATGTTGTGTAATTCTAAAATTATGTTGTGTTCTTAAAACTATAATATTATATGCAATAACATTTTTTTCTTCTTTTTAGAGAAGATAATACTAAAGTTTGAAAAGATTTTAAATTCAGTTTACAACAAACCTACTGTAAAATAGATTCACTGAGTTTTGTATCTTCTTGAATAAAAAAGGTAAGATGAAATAATGTAATACGCATGATAATATGAGCTAATGTTTACAGTGACTTTTACTGCACTCATCCATTTTTACAAACACTACCCATGCAGTCATCTATACAGTTAGGCATTGTTCCCATACTCCTCCAATCACTCATGCACCAGCTATGCACTTCTGAAATCACGTAGGCAGTACCCATACACTTATAATATTACCCAGACACTACCTATCTTCTCTTTCAATCATCGAGGCACTATCTGTACACTCATGCAATCAGCTAAACATTACTGATACACTCTTCCAATCACCCAGGTATTACCTATATACTTCTCCAATCCTCTACACATTACCCCCTACACTCACACAATTACCCAGGCATTACCTATGCATTCCTGGAATCCTCAAACATTATACTTGCACTGTTTCAATCACTGAGGCAGTACCCATGCACTCCTCCAATCATGCAGACATTACTCCTGCACTCATGGAATCACCCAGGCACTACCCATACACTCATGCAATCACCCAGGCAGTAGCCATGCACTATTCCAATTACCCAGGCACTACCCATGCACTTATGGAATCACCCACGCATTACCCATGTACTCCTTCAATCACTTAGGTAGTACCCATGCACTCCTCCAATCACCCAGACATTACCCATGCACTCATGCAATCACACAAGCACTACCCATCCACTTCTTCAATCACTCAGGCAGTACCCTTGCACTCCTCTAATCACCCAGACATTACTTCTGCACTCATGCAATCACCCAGGCACTACCTATGCACTCATGCAATCACCCAAGCACTACCCATGCAGTCTTCCAATCATCCAGGCAGTACACCTGCACTCATGCAATCACCCAGATAAAACTCATGCACTCCTCCAAACATCCAAGAACTACCCATGCAGTCCTACATGCACCCATACACTACCCATGCACTCTTGCATGCACCCACGCATTACCCATGTACTTCTTTAATCACTCAGGGGCCGATTCACAGAACTAATCTAGATAAAATCCTAAACGTACTACTTTTGGTATTCACAGAAGGCATTTTGTAGTAGTAAAGTTAGGAGTCCTAACTTTACTACTACTAAATGCCTTCTGTGAATACCAAAAGTAGTAAGTTTAGGATTTTATCTCAGATTAGCTCTGTGAAACTACCCCTCAGACATTACCCCTGCATTCATGCAATCACTCAAGCATTACTCATGCACTTCTTCAATCACTCAGACACTACCCCTGCAGTCATGCAATCACCCAGGCACTACCTATGCACTCATGGAATAACCCAGCACTACTTTTCCACTCTTTCTCTCATCCAGGCACTACCCTTGCCCTCCTTCAATCACCCAACCACTACCCATGCACTTATAAAATCACCCAGACACTACCTATGTACTTGTCTAATCACTCAGGCACTACCCATGCACTCCTCTATTCACCCAAACATTACCCCTGCATTAATGCAATCACCCAGGTACTACCCATGCACTCCTTCTATCACTCAGACACTTCCCCTGAAGTCATGCAATCACCCAGGCACTACCTATGCACTCATGCAATCACCCAAGCACTACCCATGCACTCTTCCAATCATCCAGGCAGTACTCCTGCACTCATGCAATCACCCAGGTAAAACTCATGCACTCCTCCAATCACCCAAGAGCTACCCATGCAGTCCTAAATGCACCCATGCATTACCCATGCACTCTTGCATGCACCCAGACATTACCCATGTACTTCTTCAATCACTCAGACATTCCCCCTGCACTCATGCAATCACAGAGGCATTACTCATGCACTCCTTCAATCACTCAGGCACTACCCCTGCAGTCATGCAATCACCCAGGCATTACCTAAGCACTCATAGAATAACACAGCACTACCTTTCCACTCTTTCACTCATCCAGGCACTACCCTTGCTCTCCTTTAATCACCCAGCCACTACCCTTGCACTTATACAATCACCCAGACACTACCTATGCACTTGTCTAATCACTCAGGCACTACCCATGCACTCCTCTATTCACCCAGACATTGCCCTTGCATTCATGCAGTACCACAGGCACTACCATGCAGTCATTCATGCACTCAGGCACTTCTGTAGCACTCATGCAATCACCCAAGCACTACCCATGCAGTCTTTCAATAATGCAGGCAGTACTCCTGCACTCATGCAATCACCCAGGTAAAACTCATGCACTCCTCCAATCACCCAAACACTACCCATGACTCCTACATGCACTCATGCACTACCCATGCACTCTTGCAATCACCCAGGCAGTACCCATGCACTATTCCAATTACCCAGGCACCACCCATGCACTTATGGAATCCCCCAGGCATTACCCATGTACTCCTTCAATCACTAAGGCAGTACCCATGCACTCCTCCAATCACCCAGACATTAACCCGGCACTCATGCAATCATGCAGACACTACCTATGGACTCGTCTAATCACTCAAGCAGTACCCATGCACTCTTCCATTCACCCAGACATTACCCCTGCATTCATGCAATCACCCAGGTACTACCCATGCACTCCTTCAATCACTCAGGCACTAAACCTGCAGTCATGCAATCACCCAGGCACTACATATGCACTCATGCAATCACCCAGCACTACCTTTCCACTCTTTCACTCATCCAGGCACTACCCTTGCCCTCCTTCAATCACCCAGCCACTACCCATGCACTTATAAAATCACCCAGACACTACCTATGTACTCGTGTAATCACTCAGGCACTACCTATGCACTCCTCTATTCACCCAAACATTACACCTGCATTCATGCAATCACCCAGGTACTACTGATGCACTCCTTCAATCACTCAGACACTACCCCTGCAGTCATGGAATCACCCAGGCACTACCTACGCACTCATGCAATCACCCAAGCACTACCCATGCAGTCTTCCAATCATCCAGGCAGTACTCCTGCACTCAAGCAATCACCCAGGTAAAACTCATGCATTCCTCCAATCACCCAAGAACTACCCATGCAGTCCTACATGCACCCATGCACTACCCAGGAACTCTTGCATGCACCCAGGAATTACCCATGCACTTCTTTAATCACTCAGACATTACCTCTGCACTCATGCAATCACACAGGCATTACCCATGCACTCCTTCAATCACTCAGGCGCTACCCCTGCAGTCATGCTATCACCCAGGCACTACCTATGCACTGATGGAATAACCCAGCACTGCCTTTCCACTCTTTCACTCATCCAAGCACTACCCTTGGCCTCTTTCAATCACCCAGCCACTACCCATGCACTTATAAAATCACCCAGACACTACCTATGCACTCGTCTAATCACTCAGGCACTACCCATGCACTCCTCTATTCACCCAGACATTACCGCTGCATTCATGCAATCGCCCAGGTACTACCCATGCAGTCATACATGCACTCAGGCACTTCTGCAGCACTCATGCAATCACCCAAGCACTACCCATGCAGTCTTCCAATCATCCAGGCAGTACTCCTGCACTCATGCAATCACCCAGGTAAAACTAATGCATTCCTCCAATCACCCAAGAACTACCTATGCAGTCCTACATGCACCCATGCACTACCCATGCACTCTTGCAATCACCTAGGCAGTACCCATGCACTATTCCAATTACCCAGGCACTACTCATGCACTTATGGAATCACCCAGGCATTACCCATGTACTCCTTCAATCACTTAGGCCGTACCCATGCACTCCTCTAATCACCCAGACATTACCCCTGCACTTATGCAATTAAGCAGGCACTACCTATGCACTCGTCTAATCACTCAGGCAGTACCCATGCACTCTTCCATTCACCCAGACATTACCCCTGCATTCACACAATCACCCAGGTACTACCCATGCACTCCTTCAATCACTCAGACACTACCCCTGCAGTCATGCAATCACCCAGGCACTACCTATGCACTCATGGAATAACCCAGCACTACCTTTCCACTCTTTCACTCATCCAGGCACTACCCTTGCCCTCCTTCAATCACCCATCCACTACCCATGCACTTATAAAATCACCCAGACACTACCTATGCACTCATCTAATCACTCAGGCACTACCCATGCACTCCTCTATTCACCCAGGCATTACCGCTGCATTCATGCAATCACCCAGGCACTATCCATGCAGTCATACATGCACTCAGGCACTTCTGCAGCAGTCATGCAATCACCCAAGCACTACCCATGCAGTCTTCCAATCATCCAGGCAGCACTCCTGCACTCATGCAATCATCCAGGTAAAACTAATGCATTCCTCCAATCACCCAAGGACTGCCCATACTGTCCTACATGCACCCAAGCACTACCCATGCACTCTTGCAATCACCTAGGCAGTACCCATGCAGTCATGCAATCACCCAGGGACTACCTATGCACTCATGGAATAACCCAGCACTACCTTTCCACTCTTTCACTCATCCAGGCACTACCCTTGCCCTCCTTCAATCACCCAGCCACTACCCATGCACTTATAAAATCACCCAGAAACTACCTATATACTCGTCTAATCACTCATGCACTACCTATGCACCCCTCTATTCACCCAAACATTACCCCTGCATTCATGCAATCACCCAGGTACTACCCATGCAATACTTCATTCACTCAGACACTACCCCTGCAGTCATGCAATCACCCAGGCACTACCTATGCACTCATGCAATCACCCAAGCACTACCCATGCAGTCTTCCAATCATCCAGGTACCCATGTACTTCTTTAATCACTCAGACATTACCCCTGCACTCATGTAATCACACAGGCATTACCCATGCACTCCTTCAATCACTCAGGCACTACCCCTGCAGGCATGCAATCACCCAGGCACTACCTATGGATTCATGGAATAACCCAGCACTACCTTTCCACTCTTTCACTCATCCAGGTACTACCCTTGCCCTCCTTCAATCACCGAGCCACTACCCATGCACTTATAAAATCACCCAGACACTACCTATGCACTCGTCTAATCACTCAGGCACTACCCATGCACTCCTCTATTCACCTCTAATACTGCTCAATTCATGCAATCACCCAGGCACTACCCATGCAGTCATACATGCACTCAGCAACTTCTGCAGCACTCATGCAATCACCCAAGCACTACCCATGCAGTCTTTCAATTATCCAGGCAGTACTCATCCACTCATGCAATCACGCAGGTAAAACTCATGCACTCCTCCAATCACCCAAGCATTACCCATGCCCTCCTTCATACAACACATACAAATTTGTCTTTAGGCTGTTTGAACAAGAACCATTTCTTTGCTTCTTTTTTTGTGTTGGTGAGTGAATGGATGTCTCAGTGGTACATGTGTGAGTAACTACGTATGTGAAAGGCAGTATATGTGAGTGTTGGAGTATATAAATGACTATATGTGAGAGTGAGTGATTGTGAGAGTGGCTGTATGGATGAGTGTGTGCTTGTGAAAGAGTAAGTATATGTTAATATCTGTATGAATAATTGAGGTGGTGTGTGTATAACTGTATAGGTGAGTAAATGGGAGTGTGATTGATTCTTTGCATGACTGACTAGCTGTGTGAGTAACTATGGATGACTGGCAGTGTGTGAGTGTCTGTATAGGTGTATGAGTGCAAATTATAGTGCTGTATTGATGAGTGACTGCATGTATGAGTGACTGTATGGGTGAATGAGTGGATGTGTGTGTATACCTAGGAATCAGTGAGTGGGTATGGAGTAACTGGTATTGGTGAGTCTATGGTTTCGTAAATGGTAGTCTGTATTTTAGAGTGGGTGCATCAAAGGTTATATTAGGGTGTGAGGAGGTGCATCAGATTATCACGTGGATGATGTCATCAGTGATATCATCAGTGATGTCATTTGAGATGTCATCAGTGATGTCATCAGTGATGTCACTGACCATGTCATGAATGATGTAATATGTGACATCATCAGCAGTGCATTGCGGGGGCGCGAGTTATAGTTAGTTCAACTAACTATAACGGCCGAATTTCTCTGGTTTTGTATGAGTGAAATGTCCAACTAACTATAACGTCCCTGAAACCTGTGGTTTTTTCAGTGAATTTCTAAGGTTTTTTAAATGCTAATTTCTAACTATAATGTCCCTGAAACCTATGTTTTTTCCAGTGAATTTCTAAGGTTTTTTAAATGCTAATTTATAACTATGCCTACAGAGGTAGGACATGTGCAGAAAGAGGAAGAAAGGTGCAGAAAGAAGCAAGAGAAATGCAGAAAGAGGCAACAGAAGTCCAGAAAGAGGAAGAAAGGTGCAGGAAGAAGCAAGAGATATATAGAAAGAACCAACAGAGGTGCAGAAAGAGGCCCTTGGCACCCCCCAACTTTTTGCTGACTGGTACTGGTGGAAACTAACTCTGACTGACCCTGGGCTCTGCCTAACCAGGCCCGGAGCCAGTGCTATGCTGAAAGACACTTAGAATACAGTGAAAACACCTACATACACTAGGCTTCACTATGGGTTGGGGTACCCGTGTGATTGGCATGACCTCCCCTGTAAGGCCCTAGTACATAATAGGGCTGGGGGATTAAAACTACCTCTAAGTCCCTAGCATATAATAGGGCATGGCAGTTTAGAGGCCAGCATCCCTTTTCTGCACTTGCATGTGTGCACTGCTGAGCCTGAGGTCAGTTTAAAAGTAGCCCTGTGTGTGCAGAAAGAGGCAAGAGAGGTGCAGAAAGAGGAAAGAGGGGTGCAGAAAGAGGCAAGAGGGGTGCATAAAGAAGCAAGTGAGGTGCAAAAAGAGGCAACAGAGGTGCAGAAATACGCAAGAGAGGTGCAGAAACAAGGAAGTGAATTGCTGAAAGAAGCAACAGAGGTGTAGAAAGAAGCAAGAGAAGTGCAGAAAGAGGCAAGTGAGGTGGAGAAAGAGGCAAGAGAGGTGCAGAAAATGACAAGAGAACTGCAGAAAGAGGCAAGAGGGATGCAAAAAAGGGGTAGAAGGGTACAGAAAGAAGCAAGAGAGGTGCAGAAAGAGGAAAGAGGGATGCAGAAAGAGGCAAGAGGGGTGCATAAAGAAGCAAGTAAGGTTCAGAAAGAGGCAACATAGGTGCAGAAAGACACAAGAGAGGTGCAGAAACAAGCAAGAGAAGTGCAAAAAGAGGCAAGAGAATTGCTGAAAGAAGCAACAGAGGTGTAGAAAGAAGCAAGAGAAGTGCAGAAAGAGGCAAGTGAAGTGCAGAAAGAAGCAAGAGCGGTGCAGAAAATGACAAGAGAACTGCAGAAAGAGGCAAGAGGGATGCAAAAAGGGAAGAAGGGTGCAGAAAGAAACAAAAGAAGTGCAAAAAGAAGGAAAAGAGGTGCAAAAAGAGGGAAGAGGGGTGCAGAAAGAGGCACGAAGGGTGCAGAAAGAAGCAATAGATGTGCAGAAAGAAACAAAAGAAGTGCAGAAAGAAGGAACAGAGGATACAGAAAGAGGCAACAGGGGTGCAGAAAGAGGCAACAGGGGTGCAGAAAGAGGGAAGAGGGGTGTAGAAAGAGGCAAGGGGGTGTAGAAAGAAGCAAGAGAGCTGTAGAAAGGAACAAAAGAAGTGCAGAAAGAATGAACAGAGGTGCAGAGAGAGGCAAGAAAGGTGAAGAAAGAGGGAAAAGTGATGCAGAAAGCGGCACAAGGGGTGCAGAAAGCGGCACAAGGGGTGCAGAAAGAAGCAAGAGAAGTGCAGAAAGAAGCAACAGAGGTGCAGAAAGAGGCAAGAAAAGCGCAGAAAGAAGTAACAGAGATGCAGAAAGAGGGAAGAGGGGTGGAGAAAGAGGCAAGAGGGAAGCAGAGAGAAGCAAGAGAGGTGCAGAAAGAAACAAAAGAAGTGCAGAAACAAGGATCAGATGTGCAGAGAGAGGCAAGAGGGGAGCAGAAAAGGGAAGAGGGGTGCAGAAAGAGGTACAAGGGTTGCAGAAAGAAGGGGCAGAGGTAGAGAAAGAGGGAAAAGGGGTCCAGAAAGGGGCAAGAGAAGTGCAGAAAGAAGTAACAGAGATGCAGAAAGAGGGAAGAGGGGTGGAGAAAGAGGCAAGAGGGAAGCAGAGAGAGGGGAGAGGGTTGCAGAAAGAGGCACAAGGGTTGCAGAAATAAGGGACAGAGGTGAAAAAGAAGCAAGAGAAGTGCAGAAAGAAGCAACAGAGGTGCAGAAAGAGGGATGAGGGGTGGAAAAAGTGGCAAGAGATGTGCAGAAAGAAGCAAGAGAGATGCAAAAAGGGGGAACAGGGGTAGAGAAAGTGGCAAGAGGGGTTCAGAAAGAAGCAAGAGAGGTGCAGAAAGAAACAAAAGAAGAGCAGAAAGAAGGAACATGGGTGCAGAAAGAGGCAAGAGGGGTGCAGAAAGAGGGAACAGGGGTGCCGAAAGAAGCACGAGTGGTGCAAAAAGAAGCAAGTGTAGTACAGAAAGATGCAACAGAGGTGCAGAAAGAGGCAACAGTGGTGCAAAAAGAGGTAAGAGGGGTGCAGAAAGAGGCATGTGGGGTGCAGAAAGAAGCAAGAGAGGTGCAGAAAAAGCAACAGAGGTACAGAAAGAGGGAAGAGGGATGGAGAAAGAGGCAAGAGGGGTGCAGAAAGAAGCAAGAGAGGTGTAGAAAGAAACAAAATAAGTGCAGAAAGAAGGAACAGAGGTGCAGAAAGAGGCAAGAGAAGTACAGAAAGAGGCAAGTGAGGTGCAGAAAGAGGGAAGAGAGGTGCAGAAAATGACAACAGAACAGCAGAAAGAGGCAAGAGGGATGCAGAAAGAAGCAAGTGAGGTGCAGAAAGAGGCAGCAGAGGTGCAGAAAGATGCAAGAGAGGTGCAGAAACTAGCAAGAGAAGTGCAGAAAGAGGCAAGAGATTTGCTTTAAGAAGCAACAGAGGTGTAGAAAGAAGCAAGAGAAGTGCTGAAAGAGGCAAGTGAGGTGCAGAAAGAGGCAAGAGATGTGCAGAATATGACAAGAGAACTGCAGAAAGAGGCAAGAGGGACGCAAAAAAGGGAAGAAGGGTGCAGAAAGAAACAAAAGAAGTGCAGATTGAAGGAACAGAGGTGCAAAAAGAGGGAAGAAGGGGTGCAGAAAGAAGCGAGAGATGTGCAGAAAGAAACAAAAAAAGTGCAGAAAGAAAGAACAGAGGTGCAGAAGGAGGCAACAGGGGTGCAGAAAGAGGCAATGGGGGCAGAAAGAGGGAAGAGGGTTGGAGAAAGAGGGAAGGAGTGTAGAAAGAAGCAAGAGAGCTGTAGAAAGAAACAAAAGAAGTGCAGAAAGAAGCTACAGAGTTTCAGAGAGAGGCAAGAAAGGTGCAGGCAGATGGAAAAGGGGTACAGAAAGAGGCACGAGGGGTGCAGAAAGAAGCAAGAGAAGTGCAGAAAAAAGCAACAGAGGTGCAGAAAGAGGGAAGAGGGATGGAGAAAGAGGCAAGAGGGGTGCAGAAAGAAGCAAGAGAGGTGCAGAAAGAAACAAAAGAAGTGCAGAAAGAAGGAACAGAGGTGCAGAAAGAGGAAACAGGGGTGCAGAAAGAGGCAACGGGGGCAGAAAGAGGGAAGAGCGTTGGAGAAAGAGGCAAGGGGTGTAAAAAGAAGCAAGAGAGCTGTAGAAAGAAACAAAAGAAGTGCAGAAAGAAGGAACAGTGGTGCAGAAAGAGGCAAGAGGGGAGCAGAACGCAGGAAGAGGGGTGCAGAAAGAGGCACAAGGGTTGCAGAAAGAAGGGACAGAGGTGCAGAAAGAAGCAAGAGAAGTGCAGAAAGAAGCAACAGAGGTTCAGAAAGAAGGATGAGGGGTGGAAAAAGAGGCAAGAGAAGTGCAGAAAGAAGCAACAGAGATGCAAAAAGGGGGAACAGGGGTGGAGAAAGTGGTGAGAGGGGTGCAGAAAGTAGCAAGAGAGGTGCGGAGAGAAACAAAAGAAGAGCAGAAAGAAGGAACAGGGGCGCAGAAAGAGGCAAGAGGGTGAAGAAAGAGGGAACAGGGGTGCAGAAAGAAGCACGAGTGGTGCAGAAAGAAGCAAGAGAGGTGCAGAAAGAAGCAAGAGTAGTGCAGATAGATGCAACAGAGGTGCAGAAAGAGGGGTGCAAAAAGAGGGAATAGGGGTATAGAAAGAGGCATGAGGGGTACAGAAAGAAGCAAGAGAGGAGCAGGAAGAAGCAACAGAGGTGCCGAAAGAGAAATAGTGAAGAGGGGTGCAGAAAGAAGCAAGAGAGGTGCAGAAAGTAACAAAAGAAGTGCAGAAAGAAGGAACAGAGGTACAGAAAGAGGCAAGAGGAGTGCAGAAAGAGACGAGGGGTAGAAAAAGAGGCACAAGGGGTGCAGAAAGAAGCAAGAGAGGTACAGAAAGAGGCAAGATAAGTGCAGAAAGAAGCAACAGAGATGCAAAAAGAGGGAAGAGGGGTGGAGAATGAGGCAAGAGAAGTGCAGAAAGAAGCAACAGACATGCAGAAAGGGGGAAGAGGTGTGGAGAAAGAGGCAATAGGGGTACAGAAAGAAGCAAGAAGGGTGCAGAAAGAAACAAAAGAAGTGCAGAAAGATGGAACAGAGGTGCAGAAAGAGGCAGGAGGGGTGAAGAAAGAGGGAAGAGGGGTGCAGAAAGAGGCACAAGGGTTGCAGAAAGAAGGGACAGAGGTGCAGAAAGAAGCAAGAGAAGTGCAGAAAGAAGCAACAGAGGTTCAGAAAGAAGGATGAGGGGTGGAAAAAGAGGCAAGAGAAGTGCAGAAAGAAGCAACAGAGATGCAAAAAGGGGGAACAGGGGTGGAGAAAGTGGTGAGAGGGGTGCAGAAAGTAGCAAGAGAGGTGCGGAGAGAAACAAAAGAAGAGCAGAAAGAAGGAACAGGGGCGCAGAAAGAGGCAAGAGGGGTGAAGAAAGAGGGAACAGGGGTGCAGAAAGAAGCACGAGTGGTGCAGAAAGAAGCAAGAGAGGTGCAGAAAGAAGCAAGAGTAGTGCAGATAGATGCAACAGAGGTGCAGAAAGAGGGGTGCAAAAAGAGGGAATAGGGGTGTAGAAAGAGGCATGAGGGGTACAGAAAGAAGCAAGAGAGGAGCAGGAAGAAGCAACAGAGGTGCCGAAAGAGAAATAGTGAAGAGGGGTGCAGAAAGAAGCAAGAGAGGTGCAGAAAGTAACAAAAGAAGTGCAGAAAGAAGGAACAGAGGTACAGAAAGAGGCAAGAGGAGTGCAGAAAGAGACGAGGGGTAGAAAAAGAGGCACAAGGGGTGCAGAAAGAAGCAAGAGAGGTACAGAAAGAGGCAAGATAAGTGCAGAAAGAAGCAACAGAGATGCAAAAAGAGGGAAGAGGGGTGGAGAATGAGGCAAGAGAAGTGCAGAAAGAAGCAACAGACATGCAGAAAGGGGGAAGAGGTGTGGAGAAAGAGGCAATAGGGGTACAGAAAGAAGCAAGAAGGGTGCAGAAAGAAACAAAAGAAGTGCAGAAAGATGGAACAGAGGTGCAGAAAGAGGCAGGAGGGGTGAAGAAAGAGGGAAGAGGGGTGCAGAAAGAGGGAAGAGAGGTGCAGAAAGAGGCAAAAGAGGTGCATAAAGTAGAAGAGATGTGCAGAAAGAGGCAAGAGAAGTGCAGAAAAAGAAAGAAAGGTACAGAAAGAAGCACCAGAAATGCAGAAAGAGGCAAGAGAGCCGCATAAAGAAGCAAGAGTGGTTTGCACACCATTAGTGCCAATTTAACACCCACATTTAGCAATTAGTAACAGGTGACCATTCTAGGTTTACAAAGGACCTTCAACCATGCTGTAACACTTGTCGCTACATTTTTGGTAATGTTTGAGCCGTTTGAGCTTTTTTTGTTCACATCTGCAGATTAGGCAGCAGATGATGGATTATGTGGCTAATGCGGAAAATGTATAATTGTGCGAAAGTTGGTGCAGCCAAAAAATTGCATAATTCCAGTGGCCCTGCTCATACCTCTGACTAAGTCCAGAAGTGATCCTCAGTGATTCCTTCTTTTTTTTTGTCTCATGGAGTTCATAGTTTAGCTTAATTGGAAACGAGGAAGCCTAACCTGAGGTTACCACTCCACAACACAGACCACATACTTACTCTCCATAGCACATAATCCCACTCCTCATAATTCCTATACACTAAATACCACATACTTTCTATCCACATAATTTCACTGCACAACATACCACATAATTCCACTACACACAACATACATCCACTCCACTTAAAAAAACATTAGTAAAAAACTTTCACATTTACAACACCAATAGCTCTAACTCTTGCAAATGCGAGACCTATTAAATTACAAATGCTTCTTTAACTGGTAGTCACGTTTGCAGAGTGGTGGAGAAAGAGGGCTGGGCCTCCAACCAGCGCTCAGGAATTACGCTGCGTAGGACTTACAGGAGGTACCAGGAGGGCTTCTTGGCCCCCAAAGTCCCTCAGGAGTAAAGTGGACTTCATCCCCCAACCAGTACTGTGCCAGGAGGCGCGTTTGCAGAGTGGTGGAGAAAGAGGGGGGTGTGGCCTCTGAAGACCTCTTAGCAATCCCACTGTGTGGGACTTAGTGGAGGTAACAGGAGGGGTAGTTGGCCACCAAGGACAACCTTGGGGGCCAACTACCCCTCCTTTTACCTCCAGTAAGTCCCACACAGCAGCATTGCTAAGTTCTCATAGCAGGCCACACCCCCTTTCCCCACCACTCTGCAAATGCCCTCCCTGGCATGCTCTTGGATGGGGATTATGGTCCACTTTGCTGCTGGGGGTCCTTAGAGGCCAACTAGCCTACCTGATACCTCCAGTTTGCCCCAGATAGGTGGATTGCTGACAGGTGGACACAGGCCATGCCCCCTTTGTCCCCTGTCCTGAAGTTAAAAAAATAATATGAGGGGGCAGGGTAGGGATACCCTGACCCATAGGCCCCATGGGGGAACCAGAGGGATCCCCCGGCCAAAAAGAAATGGCAAAAATACTGCAATCCCGCAAGACTCTGGCTGGATCGAAAAAAATTAAAATGGCACAAAGGGCTGCATTTGCTAGCTATAAGCTCTAGGAAACTCAACCCCAGGGCAGTATTCATAAAGGGGAGGAGGGCTGTGTGACCCTCCCTCCCCAAGCCTCCAGAGGCCCTGGGGAGGCCCCATCTGGGGCAAAAAACACTGTTTAAGGGGAGGGGGGATGCACAGCCCCCCTCACTGAGCCATCAGATGCCCCATGCAGCCCACGTACAGGGCCAAACATATTGTGTATGGGGAGGTGGATGTGTGGCCCCCATCCCGAGCCATCGGAGGTCTCAGGTTGATCATCGGTGGGGCACAAATCATTAAACAAGCAGAGGGAGGCCATTCGGCCCCCCTCCCAAGACATGACAGGCCCCAAGGAGCCCACCGCTTTTGCCGAAACTTCGCAAAATGAGGAGGGGGTAGGACTTTTTATATTAATATTTGGTACAGGGGGATCGGGTCCCAATGATGGGGGTCCCCAGGACCTATTGGTGCCCAGGGAGTGGGGCTATGCAGCCCTCTCCCCTTTTTTAGTTTATTTGGCCCTGGGTGATAGGATTCCCATGAGCTATTAGGGCTTGGGGAGGGGGGCTGTCATCAATGATGTCATTTAAGATGTCATCAGTGATGTCATAAATTATGTTATATATATATATATATATATATAAAATATAAAATTAATGTGGGCCCCCTTCCTAGCACTGGGGACCGGCGCCCCCCGGGGCAATTCATTCAAATTAAGGGGGGCCATGCAGCACCCCCTCAGCCCCAGGGACCACCACCTCCCTAGGACTCAGTACTATAATGGGCACCCTCAAAGAGCCATGGATGGCCCTGGGGACTGCTACCCCCCTGGGCCGGCAACTACTACCTCCCAAGGTGCCTACCCTCGGGAGGTAGCTGTTTGCTTCATATATATATATACAAATACCTCCCACTCGACCAACATTGGTTATACTCTGGCTATGTTAAGCTCTATTGGGCTATCCCTTTATTTTAAATTATTAAAGAAAATCTGCAAAAACATCAGTTCATTTTTTATTTATTCTTTTTCTTATCAAATTTTTCAATCATCTTCATCAGGACCGCTTGCTTTCTTTCATTTAGTGCAGCGGAGGTTGAATGGGGGATCAATTAGTATGTATCTGGCTGTTTTCCTTTGCTCAATGGTACGGCCATATATCCTTCAGATATTTCCCATTGGTAATTGACTGTCCATTGGTTGTCAGTGCTCCAACATTATGTGGTCACTTATATTTTCTTTAATGTCCTTTATTTTGTCTGGCGTCACATTTATAATATGGGTGATTTAGGCAGCTATACGGGATCCATTATTATACTTCAGCTCTTTTTTTGGTTTGTGCTTCTCTATGTACCGTGTAATGCTATCCGGTCTCCCGACTGCTGCAAACCCACTTGCCAGAAACAAAGGAATATATGGGCGTACCATTGAGCAAAGGAAAACAGCCAGATACAGACTAATTGATCCCCCATTCAACCTCCGCTGCACTAAATAAAAGAAAGCAAGCGGTCCTGATGAAGGTGGACTGAATTATGTATCCACTGAAACGTGCATCGGCCTGATCTTTTTCCAGCTGGCGGCATAACCATGGATACTAACGAAGAATTCTCACCATGAGTTTTCTGTTGCAAGCCATTTTTTAGCTGGAAAATAATCAATGTGATGTGAAGTGTGTATGAGTATGTTTGGTATGCAATGACTGTATGTGAGGTGAGTGTAAATGTGACAATGGTATGGGGACACATTTAAGATTGGTATTTTGTATGTATTTATTGCATCATTATGTTAAATTTGTATACTTAACAAGAACTATATCTATGTTGCATTATTTATGATTTGTATTGTACATATGGACACAGAAAAAACCTATGGTGTTTTATTATCATTTAAAAAAAATGCAATTGAAAAAAGATGATCTGATGTTTTTGCAGATTTTCTTTAATAATTTTAAATAAAGGGATAGCCCAATAGAGCTTAACATAGCCAGAGTATAACCAATGTTGGTCGAGTGGGAGGTATTTGTATATATATATATTTCTGTTTTCCCCTTTTCTCCCAGACCACAAAATCAAAAACTAAGGGGTACCTTTGTTCTTGTGTGGTAGCTGTTTGCTTCTGCTTGGTGGGAGCTGACAGAGGTAATCGGTGGCAAAATGGAATGGAGAATTTCAAGGTGTTGAAAACCTCGGGACCACCGCAGCCGAAAGGAGCAAGAACCTGCTGAGAGCAAACAGACCGTGACTTCACAGAGAGACGAGTTCACTGTAACGATGCCTCCTGGTATGTTCCAAGTCGGCACTTGTGGCAGGATGTAGGGGGTAAGTAACTGATTTATTATTTGAACTGATGTCAAGGGGTAAAGAAGTGAACTTTGTAAGAGCACAACCACATTTGTAATAACAGCCCATACTCACCATGAGGACGCAAATCATCGGGCTGATAGAGAGACATGTTCCCAGTTAATAAACAAGATGCAGACTGGGAACTGCAGTCAGTGAAAAGGAGCTGCAGGAATGTTCTTTCAATTGATTTTGGTCAGCGGTGCTCCCACCAATAGGAGTGAGGCAGCACGTTTAAAATGATGGACATTGAAAACCCCGATGTCATAGGCATTTGAAAAAGGTACCCCCGCCGAAACGCGTCATGCCATTTTCTTAATAAATGGATGTCTTGAAGATCCCGCTCTGTCCCCTTGTCTGCTTCTTGGATGGAGGGATTTGGTGGAATATTTGCGTGGAGCCATGGACACGCAGGGGACCCATCCTTAAAGAGTTCGGAGGTAATCGGTGGCAAAATGGAATGGAGAATTTCAAGGTGTTGAAAACCTGGGGACCGCCGCAGCCGAACGGAGCAAGAACCTGCTGTCAGCAAACAGACCGTGACTTCATGGAGAGACAAGTTCACTGTAACGATGCCTCCGGGTATGTTCCAAGTCGGCAATTGTGGCAGTATGTAGGGGGCCAAGTAACTGATTTATTGTTTGAACTGATGTCAAGGGGTAAAGAAGTTAACTTTGTAAGAGCACGACCACGCTTGTAATAACAGCCCATACTCACCATGAGGACGTTAATCATCGGGCTGATAGAGAGACATGTTCCCAGTTAATAAACAAGATGCAGGCTGGGAACTGCAGTCCGTGAAAAGGCGCTGCTGGAATGTTCTTTCAATTGATTTTGGTCAGCTGTGCTCCCATTAATAGGAGTGAAGCAGCACGTTTAAAATGATGCACATTGAAAACCTCGATGTCAAAGGCATTTGAAAAAGGCACACCCGCCGAAACGCGTCATGCCATTTTCTTAATAAATGGATTTCTTGAAGACCCCCGCTGAGTCCCCTTGTCTGCTTCTTGGATGGAGGGATTAGGTGGAATATTTGCGTGGAGCAATGGACATGCAGGGGACCCATCCTTAAAGAGTTCGGAGGAAATCAGTGGCAAAATGGAATGGAGAATTTCAAGGTGTTGAAAACCTGGGGACCGCCGCAGCTGAAAGGAGCAAGAACCTGCTGTCAGCAAACAGACCGTGACTTCACGGAGAGACGAGTTCACTGTAACGATGCCTCCGGGTATGTTCCAAGTCGGAAATTGTTGCAGGATATAGGGGGCCAAGTAACTGATTAATTGTTTGAACTGATGTCAAGGGGTAAAGAAGTGAACTTTGTAAGAGCACGACCTCGTTTGTAATAACAGCCCATACTCACCATGAGGTCGCAAATCATCGGGCTGATAGAGAGACATGTTCCCAGTTAATAAACAAGATGAAGGCTGGGAACTGCAGTCCGTGAAAAGGCGCTGCAGGAATGTTCTTTCAATTGATTTTGGTCAGCTGTGCCCCCACCAATAGGAGTGAGGCAGTGATGGAGCAAGGACTTGTAAAAAAAGAGACTTGCTCGAAAGTAATCCTCTCGTTTAACTTACTAATAAATTACTAACCGTGTCCTGTAAAAAATAACACGCACCACGGAAACACACGGGTTAGCGAAGCTTGCTTATGTGTGTACTAATGAAAATAACAATGAAAACGGACTAATACAGCTTTAAACGGGAAATCTTTATCGCGCATGCGTCAACTACATCTACGCAGTATGACGAGTTAAAGCTTGGGGGGAAATTCTAGCGCATGTGCAGAAGGCATTAAAATGGAGTCTTTAAGACTCACGTGCATGGCATCTGCTTAGCCGAAATGAAAACCAGCTATTTTAATAATGCTAATGCGGGGAAAGTATTAATAAGTAAAGAGGGTTAGAGTAGAGATGGGTGGTATACAGTGAGACCATTTATTTGTGAAAGTAACTTTTGTTTTTTTTTAAACTTTATTATTAGTGCGCATTTGGGCCTTTCGCGAATGACCAAAGTAAGCTGAGTCACATGATTTATGCGCAGGCCCACAAGAAAGTTAACCCGGAAGCATGACCAA
Source organism: Calotriton arnoldi (assembly GCA_963921515.1). Taxonomy (NCBI): domain Eukaryota; kingdom Metazoa; phylum Chordata; class Amphibia; order Caudata; family Salamandridae; genus Calotriton; species Calotriton arnoldi. Next base: position 134,440 of record CAWUFW010013368.1, read on the forward strand.
GGTTTTGTCAGCCGTCCAAGGATGAGAATGATGTGCCCTGAGAACAGAGGGTGAAGAGTTCAGCCAAGAAGACTTATATTCATGATTTTGAAATAATTGTTGCAAGTAAAGTTTGGATATGTATGGGAACGACAGAAATGAATAAAGTTTAAGGGGATGGGTTTTGCAAACAATAGAATAAAAGTAATATGTAAGCATGGTGTGATGATCATCCCCTTTGCCTGACCAATTAGATTTCGTATTTTTATGATATTGAAACTTTAGTGGGTGGTACATGAAGAACGAAGGATATAATTGAGGTAGCTTTAGCTAGTTATGTTAGCGGAGCAGTGCAGAGTTCGGGATGCTGTCGGTGCTGTGGGTGGTGCTGATGCTGGGAGAGATGCTGTGAGATGCTGATGAAGAAACCGAATGCAGAACCCTCTATCCTAATTTAATTGGGTTAGATAAGAAGATCGCGGAAGAATCTCGAGGAGGAAGAGAGTGTCAGAGAGGGATGCGATGCAGCCGTCGGTATTTAGAGAGGTCAAGTATCCTGTCCTGATTCCTGTCCTGAAGTCTTTGTCTCCTGATCTATCTAGGGGGGACCCTCACAAGCCCTTTGGCAAGGGGTTGGTCTTCACACCATCCTTGGTAATTATTATTTCTTGTCCGTTTGTAGATGTTCTTTTCTCTCTATCCTCTCTTTTCTAAGCATAGTTATTGCATGAGTATGAAGTATTTTTGTTTAATGATTATTTCGATTGAATTTACACTCTTATGAATGAGGGTGTTTGTGCTGAAATTTTGAGATGGTTCACATTCATTTAATTTAGATAAAGATCTTAAAACTTCCTGAGTCTGTCGTTATTTTTCTTTAATTAAAGAACAGTTAAGAATTATGTTCATTATCACCATCAATTAGTTCAACTAATGGTCCATCGACCAAAGAAAAGAACTTTTTGATCAGTGAAAAGTTAGTTAGGAATGTTAGATAACTAATCTTGAGAAATATGAAAATTATAAACTTTAAAACTCCAGCGGTCTACTTGATACAGAGTGTGTTGTGATTTATGGGCCCAGGTGAGTATATGGTAGCGGAGTATCTGTTGTTAGTATTCCGCTGGATCAGCACCACGTTTAAAATGATGGACATTGAAAACCCCGATGTCAAAGGCATTTGAAAAAGGCACACCCGTCGAAACGCGTCATGCCATTTTCTTAATAAATGGATTTCTTGAAGACTCACGCTGTGTCCCCTTGTCTGATTCTTGGATGGAGGGATTTGGTGGAATACCTGTGAGGGAGTTTTGGTGTTTCATGTTGTGCCAGTAAGTGGGCTCTGGCAAGCGGTACGCCCTCTCGATCAGGAGCTACGCGGGAAGCCTGCAACCTTTGGAGTGTGCATGGAACTGCAACGCGTCGCCCCCCCGGCTGTTGCGAATTGCCATTAGGTGTTACTTTGGACTGGGGAGAGAGGAGGCAATATCAATTGCCTGAGAAGGGGACAAACAAGTAGCTCTAACCATCCAAGGCAACGGCGGCGGTATATGGGTCATCGGCCAACAAGCATTGGGGCATCACTTGGTGTTCTGGACTGCCCAATTACTTAATGGACGTCCACGACGTGACTCCAAATACCAGCATGCCTTTGTTTGGGACTGAGGTGCGCGAAGTGCCTGTATCACTTTAAGGCGGAGGAGGGGCAAGTAACTGCCACACTGGGAGTGGTCACAACACCATCTATATACCAGCTGACCCCCAGGGAGCTAATGAGGAGAAATTGGAACGAGGCACTGAGGAAAGTTACACAAGCTGAAACGCGTCTGCCAAAGCGTTTTCATGGACCTTTAATCCACGTGCAAAATTATCAATAAAGCTGCTTGTTTTGAAGCCCGGAGCTGTGCCGCACTCTTTCCTACCTGTGAGGGAGTTTTGGTGTTTCATGTTGTGCCAGTAAGTGGGCTCTGGCAAGCGGTACGCCCTCTCGATCAGGAGCTACGCGGGAAGCCTGCAACCTTTGGAGTGTGCATGGAACTGCAACGCGTCGCCCCCCCGGCTGTTGCGAATTGCCATTAGGTGTTACTTCGGACTGGGGAGAGAGGAGGCAATATCAATTGCCTGAGAAGGGGACAAACAAGTAGCTCTAACCATCCAAGGCAACGGCGGCGGTATATGGGTCATTGGCCAACAAGCATTGGGGCATCACTTGGTGTTCTGGACTGCCCAATTACTTAATGGACGTCCACGACGTGACTCCAAATACCAGCATTCCTTTGTTTGGGACTGAGGTGCGCGAAGTGCCTGTATCACTTTAAGGCGGAGGAGGGGCAAGTAACTACCACACTGGGAGTGGTCACAACACCATCTATATACTAGCTGACCCCCAGGGATAATGAGGAGCCATTGGAACGAGGCTCTGAGGAAAGCTACACAAGCTGAAACGTGTCTGCCAAAGCGTTTTCATGGACCTTTCATCCACGCGCAGAATTATCAATAAAGCTGCTTGTTTTGAACCCCGGAGCTGTGCCGCACTCTTTCCTACCTGTGAGGGAGTTTTGGTGTTTCATGCTGTGCTAGTAAGTGGGCTCTGGCAAGCGGTACGCCCTCTCGATCAGGAGCTACGCGGGAAGCCTGCAACTTTTGGAGTGTGCATGGAACTGCAACGCGCCGCCCCCCCGGCTGTTGCGAATTGCCATTAGGTGTTACTTCGGACTGGGGAGAGAGGAGGCAATATCAATTGCCTGAGAAGGGGACAAACAAGTAGCTCTAACCATCCAAGGCAACGGCGGCGGTATATGGGTCATCGGCCAACAAGCATTGGGGCATCACTTGGTGTTCTGGACTGCCCAATTACTTAATGGACGTCCACGACGTGACTCCAAATACCAGCATGCCTTTGTTTGGGACTGAGGTGCGTGAAGTGCCTGTATCACTTTAAGGCAGAGGAGGGGCAAGTAACTACCACACTGGGAGTGGTCACAACACCATCTATATACCAGCTGACTCCCAGGGATAATGAGGAGCCATTGGAACGAGGCACTGAGGAAAGCTACACAAGCTGAAACGCGTCTGCCAAAGCGTTTTCATGGACCTTTCATCCATGCGCAGAATTATCAATAAAGCTGCTTGTTTTGAACCCCGGAGCTGTGCCGCACTCTTTCCTACCTGTGAGGGAGTTTTGGTGTTTCATATATATATATTCACTGAAAAAACCATAGGTTTTAGGGACAGTTATAGTTAGTTGGACATTTCACTCGTACAAAACCATAGAAATTCCCCGTTATAGTTAGTTCAGCTAACTATAACTCGCGCCCCGCAATGCACTGCTGATGACGTCACATATTACATCACTCATGACATGGTCAGTGACATCACTGATGACATCACTGATGACATCTCAAATGACATCACTGATGACATCACTGATGACATCATCCATGTGATAATTTGATGCATCTTCTCACACCCTAATATAACTTTTGATACACCCACTGTAAATTACAGACTGCCATTGTCAAAACCAAAGACACTCCAACACCAATAACTACATACACACTCACTGATTCTTAGGTCTACACACACATCCACTCACTCACACGTACAGTCACTCATACTTACGGTCACTCAGTACAGGACTATCATATGCACTCATACACCTGTATAGACACTCACACACCGTCACTCATCCATAGAGGTACTCACACACTTAGTCAGTCATGCAAATAATTAATCACACAGCCATTTAGTCACCTATATAGTTATACACACACCAGCTCACTTACTCATACAAATACTAGCACATTCTTACGCTCTTATACAATCACTGATACAAGTCCACACTCATCCATACAGCCACTCTCACAATCACACACTCTCACTTATACCCATTTATATACTCCAACACACATATATACTGCCTTTCACATATGTAGTTACTCACACATGTACCACTGAGATATACATTCATTCACTAACCCACCCATACAGTCCATCACAGATGCACTCTTGAAACCATGCACCCAGTGAATCACCCACTCACACATCTATGCACAGAGTCACACACACCCCACCCACACAAACACTCAGGCACCCATACAGATACTCAGACAACCAATCAATAACCCATGTAGACACTCATGTAGCTATTCGCAAACCCATGCAGCCGCTTACACACCAACAGACAGACGGATACAGACATTCACACAGTTTAGTCACTAACCCATGCATTCAGTAAGATACGTTTAATCACTCACTTATAGAGTCAGTCACGCACCTACTAAATCATCCATTCAGACACTTATACACCCACTCATTCTTCAATACGCCTTTCCCTATATATATTAAAAATATTTAAACTTTACAGAAACACACAGTCACTGGATGATGTCATCAGTGATGTCATTTGAGATGTCATCAGTGATGTCATCAGTGATGTCACTGACCATGTCATGAGTGATGTAATATGTGACGTCATCAGCAGTGCATTGCGGGCGCGAGTTATAGTTAGCTGAACTAACTATAACGGGGAATTTCTATGGTTTTGTACGAGTGAAATGTCCAACTAACTATAACTGTCCCTAAAACCTATGGTTTTTTCAGTGAATTTCTAAGGTTTTTTAAATGCTAATTTCTAACTATAACGTGCCTGAAACCTATGGTTTTTGAAGTGAATTTCAAAGGTTTTTAAATGCTAATTTCTAACTATAACGTGCCTGAAACCTCTGGTTTTTAGTTGAATTTCAAAGGTTTTTTAAATGCTAGTTTCTAACTATGCCTAGAGAGGTAGGACATGTGAAGAAAGGAGAAAAACGCACAGAAAGAAGCAAAACAAATGCAGAAACAAGCAACAGAAGTCCACAAAGACGAAGAAAAGTGCAGGAAGAAGCAAGACATGTGCAGAAAGAATCAACAGAGGAGCAGAAAGATGCCTTGTTGCAAAATCATCCTGTGCCCACAACTTTTCAGACGGGTACTGGTGATAACTGGCCATGACTAACCAGGCCTAGAGCCAGTGCTATGCTAAAAGACACTTAGAATACAGTGAAAACACCTACATACACTAGGGAACACTATGCGTTGGGGTACCCCTCTGATTAGCATGACCTCCTCTGTAAGTCCCTAGTACATAATAGGGCAGGGGATTAAAACTAAGTAACTAACTTGTCACATGAGGCCCTACCCCCTCCCTTCACCACTGTGCAAACGCGCCCCGTGGCGCGTTTTAAGTTGGGGGATAAAGTCCCTTTGAATCCTGAGGGTCCCTGGGGTCCAACTAGCCCACCAGGTACCTCCAGTAAGCGCCACAGAGCTGCGTTGCAGAGAGGTGGTCTGAGGCCACGCCCCTTTTTACACCTCTCTGCAATGCAGCTCTGTGGCGCTTACTGAAGGTACCTGATGGGCTAATTGGCCCCCAGGGACCCTCAGTATTGAAGAGGAATTAATTCCCCAACTTCAAACGCGCCACAGGGCGTGTTTGCACACATGTCACCTCAGGCCCCGCCCCCTCCCTTCTCCACTGTGCAAACGTGCCCCGTGGCGCGTTTTAAGTTGAGGGATTAAGTCCCCTTGAATCCTGAGGGTCCCTGGGGTCCAACTAGTCCACCAGGTACCTCCAGTAAGCGCCACAGAGCTGCGTTGCAGAGAGGTGTAAAAAGGGGCGTGGCCTCTGAACAACTCTCTGCAACGCAGCTCCCTGGCGCATACTGGAGGTTCCTGGTGGGCTAGTTGGCCCCAAGGGACCCCCAGTATTCAAGGGAAATTACTTCCCCATCTTACAACGCACCAGGGGGCGCGTTTGCAGAGTGCTGCAGGGAGGCGGCGGGGCCTCCGGCTCGATGCCGGTCTTTTTATTATTTTATTTTTTTTAGAAGGGGGGCTGTGTGGCCCCCCTTCTTTTTAATTATTTTGGGCCCTGGGTACCCCATCCCCCAGGGCCTGACCCCCTTTAAAAAAAAAACGGAACGGGAAGGGGGCCGTGTGGGCCCCCCTCCCGTGGCCAATTTTGGCCCGGGGACCCCATCCCCAGGGGCATTGCCACATGTTTTATTTAATCTTTTTCATGGAGGGGGCTGCGTTGCCCCCTCCTCAGGCCTCCTTAGGCCCCGGGGACACCATCCCCGGGGCCGGCCTGTTTTACAAAAAAAAAATGTGTGTTAATTTGGGGGAGGGGGGCCGCGTGGCCCCCCTCCCGGGCCACTTCTTGCCCTGGGGACCCCATCCCGTGGGGGGACCCCAACTCCCCCACGGTCCCACCGGCTCCCCGCCTCCTGCGGGAGCCAGCATTGCTTTTCCACACGGGGAACTGCTTAGATGCAGCTCCCCGTGTTGAAAAGCAATTTGCTTTGAATTTTAGAAGAGAGAGCAGGTTTCCTGCTCTCTCTTCCAAAATCAAAGCAAGTTTGCTATGACAGGACGGGAGCCGCGAGGCTCCCGCCCTGTCATAGCAAACAGCAGTGTCCCGGGTGCACCCGGGACACTGCAGGAGCCGGCCCTGGGGGGTGGTAGTCCCCAGGGCCATCACAGGCTCCAGGAGGGGGGACGGGCGGTAATTTTATTTTTTTTAAAAGAAGCCCCAGGGGGTGGCAGTCCCCGGGGCTGCGGGAGGGCCTTAGAGGCCCCCACACAATTTTTTGATTAACCCCCACATGCCCCCGGGACTTGGCCCACCCGGGGGCCAAATATCAACGAAGTGCGGTAGCCCGTGCTTCGTTTTTTTTTCACGGCGGGATCCGTGCATCCTACGCGCATCCCGCCGATTTGTAAAAAAAAAAAATATCTTTTTTTGGCCCTGGGGGTCCTTGTGGGACCCCCTGAGCAGGCCTAGGGGGTCAGGGTGTTTCTACACTGCCCCCTTGTTGCGTTTTGCGCACTTGTTTCTCTGATTTCTTGTGCCTCGGTTCTACCGAGGCACAAGATGGCTGCCAACACATCCTGGTTTGGAGTGTTGACAGCCAATTAGTATACAGCTCGTGATCGGGAGGGTGCGCGGACCCTCCCTGGCCATAGATATATATGTGTTTTTACTTTTGCTTTTCTCAGCAACTACTGAACGGATTTACACCATTCAACAAAAAGGGTTCTTTCTGAACCAAGAACTACCTCTTTGCCAAATTTGGTGTAATTCCGTTCAGCAGTTCAGGCTGTAGCAAAACATGTTTTCCCCATGCTATTTTCCATAGGAAACTTTAGACAAACTTTAGACAAAGCTACAGCCTGAACTGCTGAACGGAATTACACCAAATTTGGCAAAAAGGTAGGTCTTGGTTTAGAAAGAGTCCTTTTTGTTAAATGGTGTAAATCCGTTCAGTTGTTTTTGAAATATTAAAGGAAAAAGAAATATCGATATCTGGGCGGAGCCTAACTACACATGTCATCGTGAAATCTGATTGGCTGTCAGCACTTCATCCAGGAAATGCTGGCAGCCATCTTGGGACTAGGCTGAACCAGAGTCATAAGAAAACAGTTCAACAAAGATGAAAAACAAGAAAAGGGGGCAGGGTAGGAACACCCTGACCCCCTAAGCCTGCTCAGGGGGTCCCACAAGGACCCCCAGCCCAAAAACATTTTAAGAAACGTCCGAATTTGCGCTGGGTGCGCGAATCCGGAAGAAAAAATAAAAAACAAGCATTGGCATCGCCAATAGGTCTCGCCATTGGGACCTGATAAGTGTTTAGCCAGAGATATTGGCAATGTTTCTAAGGTATGTTGTAGAGAGAGAGAGAGAGAGACTGACTGACTGAGAGAGAGACTGACTGACAGAGAGAGACTGACTGACAGAGAGAGACTGACAGAGAGAGAGAGAGACTGACAGAGAGAGAGAGACTGACTGAGAGAGAGAGAGACTGAACGACAGAGAGAGACTGACTAACAGAGAGACTGACTGACTGAGAGAGAGACTGACAGAGAGAGAGAGACTGACAGAGAGAGACTGACTGAGAGAGAGACTGACTGACTGAGAGAGAGACTGACAGAGAGAGAGAGACTGACAGAGAGAGACTGACAGGCAGAGAGAGAGAGACTGACTGACTGAGAGAGATACTGACTGACTGAGGTACAGAGAGACTGACTGACTGAGAGAGACTGACTGACAGAGAGACTGACTGACTGAGAGAGAGAGACTGACTGAGAGAGAGAGACTGAGTGACAGAGAGACTGACTGACTTAGAGAGAGACTGACTAAGAGAGAGACTGACTGACAGAGAGAGACTGACTGACAGAGAGAGAGACTGACTGAGAGAGAGACTGTCAGAGAGAGAGACTGACTGACTGAGAGAGACTGACTGACTGAGAGAGACTGACTGACTGAGAGAGAGACTGACTGACAGAGAGAGAGACTGACTGAGAGAGTGACTGACTGAGAGAGACTGACTAACTGAGAGACTGACTGACTGAGACTGACAGAGAGAGATAGAGAGAGAGACTGACTGACAGAGAGACTGACTGAATGAGAGAGAGACTGACTGACATAGAGAGACTGACTGAGAGAGAGAGAGAGACTGAGAGAGAGAGAGACTGACTGAGAGAGAGACTGACTGACTGAGAGAGAGACTGACTGACAGAGAGAGAGACTAACTGACTGAGAGAGACTGACTGACTGAGAGAGACTGACTAAAAGAGAGACTGACTGACTGAGAGAGAGACTGATTGACAGAGAGAGAGACTGACTGACTGAGAGAGACTGACTGAGAGAGAGACTGACTGACTGAGAGAGAGACTGACTGACTGAGAGAGACTGACTGACTGAGAGAGACTGACTGACTGAGAGAGACGGATTGACTGAGAGACTGACTGACTGACTGAGAGAGACTGACTGACAGAGAGAGAGACTGACTGACTGACTCAGAGAGACTGACTGACAGAGAGAGAGACTGACTGACAGAGAGAGAGAGAGACTGACTGACTGAGAGAGACTGACTGACTGAGAGAGACTGACTGAGAGAGAGACTGACTGACTGAGAGAGAGACTGACTGACAGAGAGAGAGACTGACTGAGAGAGAGACTGACTGACAGAGAGAGAGACTGACTGACTGAGAGAGATTGACTGACAGAGAGACTGACTGACAGAGAGAGAGAGAGACTGACAGAGAGAGAGACTGAGAGAGAGACTGACTGACAGAGAGAGACTGACTGACAGAGAGACTGACAGAGAGAGAGAGAGAGACTGACAGAGACTGATTGAGAGAGAGAGAGACTGACAGAGAGAGAGAGACTGACAGAGAGAGAGCGACTGACTGACAGAGAGAGACTGACTGACAGAGAGAGACTGACAGAGAGAGAGAGACTGAAAGAGAGAGAGACTGACTGACTGAGAGAGTCTGACTGACTGAGAGAGACTGACTGACTGAGAGAGAGACTGACTGACAGAGAGAGACTGACTGACAGAGAGACTGACTGACTAAGAGAGACTGACTGACCAAGAGAGACTGACTGACTGAGAGAGAGACTGACTGACAGAGAGAGACTGACTGACAGAGAGAGAGACTGACTGACTGAGAGAGTGACTGACTGACTGACAGAGAGACTGACTGACTGAGAGAGAGACTGACTGACAGAGAGACACTGACAGAGAGAGAGACTGACTGACTGACAGAGAGACTGACTGACTGACAGAGAGATTGACTGACAGAGAGACTGACTGACAGAGAGACACTGACAGAGAGAGAGACTGACTGACAGAGAGAGACTGACTGAGAGAGAGACTGACTGACAGAGAGAGAGACTGACAGAGAGAGAGAGACTGACTGACTGAGAGAGACTGACTGACTGAGAGAGACTGACTGACTGAGAGAGACTGACGGAGAGAGAGAAACTGACTGACAGAGAGAGAGACTGACTGACTGAGAGAGAGACTTACTGACAGAGAAAGACTGACTGACAGAGACTGACTGACAGAGAGAGAGACTTACTGAGAGAGAGACTGACTGACTGAGACTGACACAGAGAGAGAGACTGACTGACAGAGAGAGTGACTGACTGACTGAGAGAGAGACTGACTGACAGAGAAAGATTGACTGACAGAGAGAGACTGACTGACTGAGAGAGAGACCGATTGACAGAGAGAGAGACTGACTGAGAGAGACTGACTGACTGAGAGAGACTGACTGACTGCGAGTGAGACTGACTGACTGAGAGAGACTGACTGACTGAGAGAGAGACTGACTGACTGAGAGACTGACTGACTGAGAGAGCGTGACTGACAGAAAGAGAGACTGACTGACTGAGAGAGAGACTGACTGACAGAGAGAGACTGACAGAGAGACTGACTGACTAAGAGAGACTGACTGACTGAGAGAGACAGACTGAATGAGAGAGAGACTGACTGACAGAGAGAGAGACTGACTGACCGAGAGAGTGACTGACTGACAGAGAGACACTGACAGAGAGAGAGAGACTGACTGACTGACAGAGAGACTGACTGACTGACAGAGAGACTGACTGATAGAGAGACACTGACTGAGAGAGAGAGACTGACTGACAGAGAGAGACTGACTGAGAGAGAGAGAGAGACTGACAGAGCGAGACTGACTGACAGAGAGAGAGACTGACAGAGAGAGAGAGACTGACTGAGAGAGACTGACTGACTGAGAGAGACTGACAGAGAGAGAGAAACTGACTGACAGAGAGAGAGACTGACTGACTGAGAGAGAGACTTACTGACAGAGAAAGACTGACTGACAGAGACTGAATGACAGAGAGAGAGACTTACTGAGAGAGAGACTGACTGACTGAGACTGACAGAGAGAGAGAGAGACTGACTGACAGAGAGAGAGAGACTGACTGACTGAGAGAGAGACTGAATGACAGAGAGACACTGACAGAGAGAGAGACTGACTGACTGACAGAGAGACTGACTGACTGACAGAGAGATTGACTGACAGAGAGACTGACTGACAGAGAGACACTGACAGAGAGAGAGACTGACTGACAGAGAGAGACTGACTGAGAGAGAGACTGACTGACAGAGAGAGAGACTGACAGAGAGAGAGAGACTGACTGACTGAGAGAGACTGACTGACTGAGAGAGTCTGACGGAGAGAGAGAAACTGACTGACAGAAAGAGAGACTGACTGACTGAGAGAGAGACTTACTGACAGAGAAAGACTGACTGACAGAGACTGACTGACAGAGAGAGAGAGACTTACTGAGAGAGAGACTGACTGACTGAGACTGACACAGAGAGAGAGACTGACTGACAGAGAGAGTGACTGACTGACTGAGAGAGAGACTGACTGACAGAGAAAGATTGACTGACAGAGAGAGACTGACTGACTGAGAGAGAGACCGATTGACAGAGAGAGAGACTGACTGAGAGAGACTGACTGACTGAGAGAGACTGACTGACTGAGAGAGAGACTGACTGACTGAGAGAGACTGACTGACTGAGAGAGAGACTGACTGACTGAGAGACTGACTGACTGAGAGAGCGTGACTGACAGAGAGAGACTGACTGACTGAGAGAGAGACTGACTGACAGAGAGAGACTGACAGAGAGACTGACTGACTAAGAGAGACTGACTGACTGAGAGAGACAGACTGAATGAGAGAGAGACTGACTGACAGAGAGAGAGACTGACTGACCGAGAGAGTGACTGACTGACTGACAGAGAGACTGACTGACTGAGAGAGAGACTGACTGACAGAGAGACACTGACAGAGAGAGAGAGACTGACTGACAGAGAGACTGACTGACTGACAGAGAGACTGACTGACAGAGAGACACTGACTGAGAGAGAGAGACTGACTTACAGAGAGAGACTGACTGAGAGAGAGAGAGAGACTGACTGACAGAGAGAGACTGACAGAGAGAGAGACTGACAGAGAGAGAAAGACTGACTGACTGAGAGAGACTGACTGACTGAGAGAGACTGACTGACTGAGAGAGACTGACAGAGAGAGAGAAACTGACTGACAGAGAGAGAGACTGACTGACTAAGAGAGAGACTTACTGACAGAGAAAGACTGACTGACAGAGACTGACTGACAGAGAGAGAGACTTACTGAGAGAGAGACTGACTGAGACTGACAGAGAGAGAGAGAGACTGACTGACAGAGAGAGAGACTGACTGACTGAGAGAGAGACCGACTGACAGAGAGAGACTGACTGACAGAGAGAGACTGACTGACTGAGAGAGAGACTGACAGAGAGAGAGACTGACTGAGAGAGACTGACTGACTAAGAGAGACTGACTGACTGCGAGAGAGACTGACTGACTGAGAGAGACTGACTGACTGAGAGAGAGACTGACTGACTGAGAGAGAGAGTGACTGACAGAGAGAGAGACTGACTGAGAGACACTGACTGACTGAGAGAGACTGACTGAGTGAGAGAGACTGACTGACTGACTGAGAAAGAGACTGACTGACTGAGAGACTGACTGACTGAGAGAGACTGACTGACTGAGAGAGACTGACTGACTGAGAGAGACTGACTGAGAAAGAGAGACTGACTGACAGAGAGAGAGACTGACTGACAGGGAGAGAGACTGACTGACAGAGACAGAGACTGACTGACTCAGAGAGACTGACTGACTGAGAGAGAGACTGACTGACAGAGAGAGACTGACTGACTGAGAGAGAGACTGACTGACAGAGAGAGAGACTGACTGACAGAGAGAGACTGACTGACTGAGAGAGATACTGACTGACTGACAGAGAGAGAGGAAAACCTGCTCTTGCTACAATGAAGCAAAGCAGGATTGCATGTCAGCAGCTCCCCTTGCTCAAAAGCAATGCCGGCTCCCGCAGGAGGCGGGCAGCCGGCGGGACCGTGGGGACATTGGGGCTCCCCCCATGGTCCCCAACACAAAGGGCCAGCCCCAGGGGATGGGGTCCCCAGGGCCAGAAGTGGCCCCCCTTAATATTAAAATGTTAAAATGTTAAAAAAAAAATAAAATAAAGAGGTACAGCCCCGGGGGATGGGGTCCTTGGGCCAATAGAGGCCTAAGGAGGGGGGCCACGCAGCCCCCCTCCTTAAAAAATAAAAAACATACAAAAAAAATTTGGCCATGCCCCGGGGGATGGGGTCCCCAGGGCCGAAATTGGCCTCGGGAGGGGGGCCGCGCGGCCCCTTCCCATTTTTTTTTTTAAATGTAAAAAAAGAGCAGGCCCTGGGGGATGGGGTCCCCAGGGCCCCAAATAATGTAAAAGAAGGGGGCCACACAGCCCCCCTTCTAAGAAAAAGAAAAAAAAAACGGCATCGCGCCGGAGGCCCCGCCTCCTCCCTGCAGCACTCAGCAAACGTGCCCCCTGGCGTGTTGTAAGTTGGGGAATTATTTCCCCTTGAATACTGAGGGTCCCTAGGGGCCAACTAGCCCACCAGGTACATCCAGTATGCGTCACAGAGCTGCGTTGCAGAGAGGTGTTCCGAGGCCACGCCCCTTTTTACACCTCTCTGCAACGCAGCTCTGTGGTGCTTACTGGAGGTACCTGGTGGGCTAGTTGGCCCCCAGGGGCCCTCAGGACTCAAGGGGAATTAATACCCCAATTTACAACGTGCCAGGGGGCACGTTTGCACAGTGGTGCAGGGAGGGGGCAGGGCCTGACATAGCAAGTGTACAAATGCGCCCCCTGGCACATTGTAAATTGGGGGATTAAGTCCCCTTCAATCCTGAGGGTCCCTGGGGCCAACTAGCCCACCAGGTACCTCCAGTAAGCACCACAGAGCTGCGTTGCAGAGAGGTGGTCTGAGGCCACGCCCCTTTTACACCTCTCTGCAACGCAGCTCTGTGGCGCTTACTGGAGGTACCTGGTGGGCTAGTTGGCCCCAGGGACCCTCAGGATTCAAGGGGACTTAATCCCCCAACTTACAATGCGCCAGGGGGGTGTTTGCACAGTGGTGCAGGGAGGGGGCAGGGCCTGACATAACAAGTGTGCTAACGCACCCCCGGCATGTTGTAAATTGGGGGATTAAGTCCTCTTCAATCCTGAGGGTCCCTGGGGGCCAACTAGCCCACCATGTACCTCCAGTAAGTGCCACAGAGCTGCGTTGCAGAGAGGTGGTCTGAGGCCATGCCCCTTTTTACACCTCTCTGCAACGCAGCTCAGTGGCGCTTAATGGAGGTACCTGGTGGCCTAGTTGGCCCCCAGGGACCCTCAGGATTCAAGGGGACTTAATCCCCCAACTTAGAACAAGCCAGGGGGTGCGTTTGCAGAGTGCTGCAGGGAGGGGGTGGGGCCTGATATAACAAGTTAGCAATCCTGCTGTGTGGGACTTACTGGAGGTAATAAAAGGGGTAGTTGGCCCCCAAGGTTGATGTTGGGGGCTAACTATCCCTCCTGTTACTTCCGCTAAATCCCACACAGTGGGATTGCTAAAAGGTGTTTGAAGGCCACACTCACCTTTCTCCACCACTCTGCAAACACGACTGCTATTTTATAGTTAGAAATGAGCATTTAAAAACCTTTGAAATTCACTGAAAAAACCATAGGTTTCAGGGACGTTATAGTTAGAAATTAGCATTTAAAAAACCATTGAAATTCACTGAAAAAAACCATAGGTTTCAGGCATGTTATAGTTAGAAATTAGCATTTAAAAAACCTTAGAAATTCACAGAAAAAACCATAGGTTTCAGGGACGTTATAGTTAGTTGGACATTTCACTCGTACAAAACCATAGAAATTCCGCCGTTATAGTTAGTTCAGCTAACTATAACTCGCGCCCCCGCAATGCACTGCTGATGACGTCACATATTACATCATTCATGACATGGTCAGTGGCATCACTGATGACATCACTGATGACATCTCAAATGACATCACTGATGACATCATCCAGTGATTGTGTGTTTCTTTAAAGTTTAAATATGTATTATATATATGCCAAGGTGTATTGAAGAATGAGTGGGTGTATAAGTGTCTGGATGGAGGATTTAGTAGGTGCGTGACTGACTGTTTAAGTGTCCAACTAACTATAACATCCCTGAAACCTATGTTTTTTTTGTGTGAATATATATATATATGTGAACTCTATCTATGTCCATTTTGCACTTGCACTTTATTTGATTGAAATTAATTGCATCAGCCTTGTGCCTCCCTGACTATTATTTTTCATCCAGTGATAGATATGCTGTAAATATCAATCACGATCAGATGATCATTTATTTTTGCACTTGCACTTTTTGTACAGGTTCCTTTCTGCACCTCTTCATGTTTTGATGTTACCATTTGCATTGGTCCCTGCATTGTAAAGGTCATTATTTATATATTTAAACCATCAGGTTGGTATGACATCTTTAGGATCAATTAGATTGTCGCTATTAATGTATTTAGACCTTCCAAATTATACTTTACTGCATTATTATTGTCTATTTTTAAGTGCAATTTTAAATTAGACAAGAGGTGATCATTATGCTGTAGACAAGATGCATAGTATGTCTACTAGCTCTATTAGGATGCATGGGAGGCGCAATAAGAACGCCCACTTCTTTAAAAAGTCAGTTGATGTTCTGGTGCGTCATGTGATCAAGGCCGTGGAAATGCTGATACTGCAATAAAGCACTCACTTTCAAACTACATGCAGTGGTCCGTACCTGTCTTTATTACAAGGAAGCGGTAATTCAGGATTTTGTTTTCTCATATATATATATATATATATATATATTATCTACTGGCGGTCGCCAGTAGATAGTTATAGTTAGGACCTATTATCCATAGGAAATTCGTAACATTCTTTTCCCAATAACTTTGGCGCCGGTTGACGAATCTTCGCGAATTTTTCAAAACTTATGGCCTCCTCCGGTCCGCTCCTATCTTGAAAGTTTCGGGGTGATTCATCAAGCAGGGGCCGAGAAAAAAGGGGGGTCCCAAAACGTGTTTTCTCAATGTTAATTCCCATAGGAAACTTTAGATAGGGCTACAGCCCGAACTGCTGAACGGAATTACACCAAATTTGGGAAAACAGTAGTGCTTGGTTCAGAAAGCGCCCTTTTTTTTAAATGGTGTAAATCCGTTCAGTAGTTGCGGAGAAATTCAAATAATAAGAGTCAAAAAATCAATTTCCCATAGGAAACTTTATGCAAGGCTACAGCCAAAACTGCTAAACGGAATTACACCAAATTTGGCAAAAAGGTAGTGCTTGGTTTAGAAAGCACACTTTTTAAAAATGGTGTAAATCCATTCAGTAGTTGCTGAGAAAATCAAAAATAAAAGTTTCGATATTTAGAGGCACGGAGTATCCGCGGACCCTCCCGACCACTAAGCCTGGGCGGTGAACTACGCTACGCTCGCGGAACTTGCGTAGTTTCGGCAACTTCGCGATTCGCGTAGAACGCGAAGTTACCGGGCACTACGCAATTTGCGGCGTAGCGTAGCTGTTTTCCTTCTTCGCGCGCTCAATATACTTTCTCGCGTGCGCGGTAACGACCTACCGTGATTCTGCGTTCGCCGACGCGACTTCCTATCCGTTCGCGGGCGCCACGAGATTTGGAATCCAGCCGCACAATCCCGCGAGAGTGTGCGAACGCGAACACGTCATTCGGACGCGCGATCTGACTTCCGGCGGCAGTGTTGGTAAGATCGCGATCCCGAACACGAAGAAACTACAATCTGGCGAAGAATATCTCTCGAGCACCATAATCCTTCTTGAAAATGATGATTTTGCTCTAAAAAACTCCTCAGATTGTGATTTGGCTGTAGTTTTTAGTGCAAGGAGTCCTTTTTCTTTTTTTACTTTTTTATCCAAGAGGAAGGAAGTGCCCCTGATTCTCAAACTTCCTGTTCCTGTCCAGCAGGCTCCTCCCAATGCTTTGTCCATGTGCAGTTCATTTTCATTTGGATTTGGAGCTGGAAGGATCACTTTTTGTGTCTGTCTGCTGCATCATATCATTGGATTGGATTTGAGGACTTTTGGATTTGAGATTTTACAAGTAAGTTGGAGAATTGGTGTACTTGTTTGTTTGATTGGGGCTTGTTTGTACCTACATTTTTGGGGGATTTCCATCGTTTTTAAACTTTATTGTTGTGGCCTCTAGTTTCAGTGGGGGCCTAGTTGTTTTTATTTGATTGGAATTTCAGCCAGTAGGCCCAGACTAGAGCCAGAGGTACCCATGGGTGCATGTTTCTGTGGTGTCTGTTGAATTTAAACATCATGTAGGGCATGCATGGATGTCATTGGATTGAATTGTTAAATGTGGTTTTTGGGGTGTATTTCACTTTTTGGGTGTAATATATATACCTTTGTTGGATGTGTGTGTGTGCTTGTTGTGTAACTTTCCAACCTTTTGTAGCCCTGTGGATTTTCGTTTTTGCATTTTTGTATTAAAGCTGTGTTGTTTAGCACTGCAGGCCTCCTTTGTCTGGTCATATTATTATAGGCCTGCTTGAGTTCATTGTTTTCCATGGCCTGTTGTGACTGTGAGTGACAACGTGGCTTGGGGCCATTTTGTGGTGGTAGTTTAGTAGTGTGCTGCTTTTTCCATATAGGCCTGCATGTCTTTTCTTTGTTCCCCTTGGCTTATGCTTGTTGTGAACTTGTGGGTGGCCTGGCCATGTGGTGGCGGCCATTTTGTGGGACCAGCCACTGTGCTATTGCCATAGGCCTCCAAGCTTGCGGCCTAGTCTGCCAGTAGGCACAGAGGTAGTCATCCTCATGGGTGCATAAAACCTGTTTCTGTGTTGTCTGTTGGATTGTTGTAAGTGTAACATCATTTTGGCCATGGATGGCATTGGATTGAATTGCAAAATGTGGGTTTTGTCGTGGTATTTCAGTTTTTGGGTGTGTGTTACATCAATAGGCCTTTTCAGCCACTAGGTAACCCTGTGCGTTCAGCTCGCGGACTTTCGGCACCTCCGCACTGTGCGACAACGCGGACTTACACTTTTTCTCTTCTTCGCGCACTCAATATACGTTTCCGCGCGCACAAAAATGACTTTTTGTGACGATCGCGATGCCGAACACGCAGAATTGACAATCTGGCGAAGAATATCTCTCGAGCGCATAAAACCTTCTCGAAAATGATGATTTAGTTCATTTTGCACAAAAAACTCCTCAGGTTGTCATTTAGATGTAGTTTGGTGAGCAAGGAGTCACTTTTTTTGTTTTACAATTTTTTTCACGATGAAGGAAGTTGCCCAGAGTCTCCAACTGCCTGGTCCTGTCCTTTGTCTTCACTTTGTTGTTATTTCGGGTGGCCTGGCCATGTGGGTGGCGGCCATTTTGTAAAGCCAGGCATTGTGCTTTTGCCATAGGCCTGCATTGTCTGTCTTGTGTTCCTTTTCTTGTTGCTATGGCTGGCCTGGCCATGTGGTGGTGGCCATTTTGTGGGACCAGCCACTGTGCTTTTGCCATAGGCCTCCAAGCTTGCGGCCTAGTCTGCCAGTAGGCCCGGAGGTAGTCATCCTCATGGGTGCATACAAACTGTTTCTGTGTTGTCTGTTGAATTTGTAACATCATTTAGGCCATGGATGGCATTGGATTTATTTGCAAAATGTGGGTTTTGGGGTGGTATTTCAGTTTTTGTGAGTGTGTTAAATAAATAGGCCTTTTCAGCCACTAGGTAACCCTGTGCGTTCAGCTCGCGGACTTTTGGCACCTCCGCACTGCGCGACAACGCGGACTTACACTTTTTCTCTTCTTCGCGCGCTCAATATACGTTTCCTCGCGCGCGATAACGACTTTTTGTGACGATCGCGATGCCGAACACGCAGAATTGACAATCTGGCGAAGAATATCTCTCGAGCGCATAAAACCTTCTCAAAAATGATGATTTAGTTCATTTTGCACAAAAAACTCCTCAGGTTGTCATTTAGATGTAGTTTGGTGAGCAAGGAGTCACTTTTTTTTTGTTTTACAATTTTTTTCACGAGGAAGGAAGTTGCCCAGAGTCTCCAACTGTCATGGTTGCGGACAGCTGCGTGACCTCCGCACGCCTTATGAAGCATGATCGTGACTTCGCGGTGTGGAGTCGGGTTAGCAGTCTAGCTTCGGAGATCGGAAGCGGACGCCACCTTAGTCACAGCGCTTCCGGTGTTACGAGCATAACAGCTGGCGCATCCCGCTACTCCGGCGCTTTGGATTAACGCCGTTGCCGCCATCGGATTATGGCAGAGACTCCGCACTTCCTCCAGTAGGTAGCTGTTTCTTCTCCTTCTGTGCAGACGCCTAGTGTCAACCGCGCTGTGCGTTGTTCCTTGGCTGTACCTTCCCGATGAAGAGTGGCTACCTTACCTTGCTTTTCACAAGACTGCCTTTTCCGTGCAGGCATTCCTCTGGCCTGTGATCCCTATCAGAAGCCTTGTTTCGTTTTTCACTGACACCACGCACAGGAGTGTTCGGCTGTGTGCTGCCAGTTCCTCTTTATTATTTGCGCAGGAGCGCTGTTTTTCTTGATTTTGGTTTTGACGCGCAGGAGCGCATAGTACTTTGTTTATGGTTACTTTGAACACAGAACCGTTCCACGTGCACTTCCTGGTGCACTGAAGAGATACCGTTTCCTGGTATATGCGCAGGAGCGCTTATTCTTTGCTGTCCTTGTTGATGTCTTCCTTGGTATATATATAAGGTAGACCATACTGTCCTTTTTGATCTAGTAGTCCTCAGAGAACAAAGGAGGGGGTTGTGTGCACCACAGGTAATAGCTGTGCCCTTATCTTTCCATTGCAGACCCAGTGTCTTGAGGGTTTCCAGGAACATCACACAGCTCCCAGTTTTTTCCATATCTGGCTTCTACCCCTGGTCTTATCTCCATCCTGGTCAGCGTCCACACAGCTACTAGGGTAAGGTGGGAAACGGCGGTGGTGGTCCCTGTCGCCCCTGCGAGATCACCTCACAAGTATAAGGTAAGACTTGTGGGGCTCTGACAGAATCCAAAGCCCACGTAGTCTATCTTGCCCGGGCGACATGGGCGACCCCGAGATCACCCTACAAGACATAGCTGCCATCCTTGCCACCAGGCAGGCAGAGAGCCATAGCATAAGACAGGACATCACCGCTTTGCAGACACAGGCAGCAGGTGGTGGAACGGGGCCTTGGGGCCAGTTTCCTTCTGCTAGAGTGAGACAGGAAGGAATGTTGAGACCTCCCTTGTTCCAACCAGGTAGTTCTGCCGCAGCTCCCGCTCCGGACACCACCATACAGGTGGTAGCTCCACACGCAGTACAGCTGGCTCCACCTGAACGTTTTTATGGCGACAGCACCAAGTATAGTGTCTTTCTTCATCAATGTCATTTGCACTTCATGGCTCGAGCTTCCGCATTTCCAGATGACGCATCTAAGATCGCCTTCATCCTCTCCTACATGGGGGGCGATGCTTCCCAGTGGTCTATTCCCTTGGTAGAGAATGACGATCCCATGTTGTACAACCTCCCGGTCTTCAAGGACAACATGCGACGGATGTTCGCCCGCCATACCTTTGTGCAAGCCGCAGATAATGAATTACTCGGCTTGAAACAGGGTAACACAGACTTGCTGCACTACATCACCACCTTCAGTAGACTGGTGATAGAAGCTCGCTGGCCCAAGTCCAAGAAGGTGTCCGTCTTCTACAGGGGCTTTCGTGACGAACTGAAGGACCTGCTTTCCCAAATACCTGATCCCCTGGAGGACATAGGGCCATTCATCGACCTAGTGGTGAAACTGAATTACAGACTACAGGAGCATAAGACAGAAAGAAACAGAGGTGGTGATTCTCGGTTCCTGACGCACAAAGAAAAAACCGCTGATGATTCGATTCCATCCCCTGACGCTCCAGAGCCAATGCAGATAGGAGGCGTTCGTGGGCCTCTCACCAAGGAAGAACGGGAGAAAAGGAGACGACAGAACCAGTGTTTGTATTGTGGCAAAAGTGGGCACTTTGTCAGGGAATGTCCAGTAAAACCTACCCGAGCAAGAGGGAAGAAGCCCTTTGTTCTTCCTGTCGTCAAGGGAGACTGGTCGGGAAACGGGGAAACCCAGTAGGCGGTGGGGTCCGGCTACTGGGTTCTTCGTCCACCAAGATACCGATCCCTGCCTTTTTTGACGGTAGCCATCATTTGGGTGTGGAGGTGACCTTACGTGCGTTGACAGGCTTGGTATGGCAGGTCACAGCCCTAATCGATTCAGGAGCCACCAGCAACTTCATCGACAACCGATATATGGTGAATCTGGGTATGGCTACTGTGCCGAAGGCAAAACCTGAGACGGTTAAGGCAGTGGACGGCACGGATCTTACCTCTGGTCTCATTCGTTTGCAGACCGTGGTCCTGGGGATGACGTTCAAGAACAACCATACGGAGTCCATCGCCTTCGATGTTATCGACGCACCTCAGTTCCGCTTGATACTGGGTCTTCCGTGGTTAGTGAAACATAACCCTCGGATCGATTGGGTGTCCAGGGTTATGCGTTTGGACTCGGCTCTTTGGTCTTCTCGCTGTTACCCGCAGGCAGACTCCTCCTGTACTAAGGACGTGCAGGCCCATGCGCTGCCTCTCTCCGGAACGGTTATGGCCACGCAAGGGACCGTGCCGGACGTGTACCGGGACCTGGCTACAGTGTTCGACAAAAAGGGGGCGAACACCCTACCTCCTCATCGAAGCTTCGACTGCAGAATAGACCTGATTCCAGGTTCCACACTTCCCTGTAGCCGTATTTATTCCCTTACCGAAAAGGAGAACGAACACCTCCGTGTGTATCTCAACGATTACCTACGCAATGGGTTCATCCGCCACTCCAGATCACCTGGGTCATCCCCCCTCTTTTTCGTGGCCAAGAAGGAGGGGGATCTGAGAACGTGCATCGACTTCAGGGCCATGAATGCCATTACCATAAAAAACCGGTATCCCTTACCCCTGATATCCAACTTGCTGGACCAGGTGAGAGACGCCACCCTCTATACCAAACTGGATCTCCGTGGGGCCTATCATCTCATCAGGGTCAGGAAGGGGGACGAATGGAAGACCGCGTTTCGAACCAGATATGGTCTCTTCGAATACCAGGTCATGCCTTTCGGGCTCTGCAACGCACCGGCTGCCTTCCAGTATTTCATCGATGAAGTCCTGAGAGATTTCATCGATCAGTTCTGTATCGTCTACATAGACGACATCCTGATCTTCTCCGGAACATTGGCGGAACATGTACATCATGTCCGCACTGTTCTGCGACGACTCCAACAACACGGATTGTACGTCAAGCTGGAGAAGAGCGTCTTTCACACCGATGCAGTTGAGTTCCTAGGACACATCATAACCCCTGGAGGGATCAAAATGGACACCAAGAAAGTCGAGGCTATACTACAATGGCCTTCCCCTACCTCCGTGAAACACGTTCAGCGGTTCCTGGGGTTCGCCAATTATTACCGTCGTTTCATCACTGGTTTCTCTAGACTTATCACCCCCATCACTGGGTTATTACGCAAGGGCGTTCGCTTCAGCTGGGACCACGAGGCAGAACAAGCCTTCCAGAAGCTAAAGAGGAGGTTCACTACAGCCCCGGTCTTGATACATCCCGACTCCGAACAGCCATTCGTGGTGGAGGCCGATGCCTCACAAGACGCCCTGGGCGGGGTGTTGTCCCAAAGAGATGCCAAAACTGGCCTGTTGCACCCTGTGGCCTTTTACTCCAGAAGATTGCAGCCAGCCGAACGTAATTACACCATCTCGGACCGAGAACTGCTGGCCATTAAAGCTGCCTTCGAGGAATGGCGCCAGTATCTCAAGGATGCGAAACACCCTGTGACCATTTACACGGACCATAGGAACCTCCAGTTCCTTCGCTCTCCCCGAGCCCTCACCTCTCGGCAGTTGCGTTGGACTCTGTTTTTCAGTGAGTACGACTTCCACATCACGTACCACCCCGGCAGAGACAATGCCAAGGCCGACGCTCTGTCCCATCTTGACGAAACCGAAGATACCAGAACTACGGTCGAGCCGGCGCCCATTATCCCTGAACACTGTTTCCAAGGGGTGGTCCTTTCCTCTGCCTTTCTGTCTAGACTACGTGATGACATACGGAGAAATGACCCATCGACATGGACGGGAGAACTCCTAGGCGTCACAGCGCTGGACGGATTCCTGTACAAGGGAGATCGCTACTACTTGCCGTTGACGGATCACCAACAACAAGCTCTGTTCATGTGCCATGATCACCCGCTATCCAACCACCCCGGCCATCACAAAACATTAGACCTGCTACAGCGGCACTTCTGGTGGCCTTCTATGGATGCTGACGTGCACGCCTACATAACACGTTGTGCCATTTGTGCTCAGGGGAAGATCTCGTCTCAGTCCTCAGTAGGACTGCTGCATCCCATCCCTGTGCCTCCGTATCCTTGGCATACCATCTCCATGGACTTCGTAGTCGAGTTACCCAGAACGAAGGCAGGATACACCACCATCCTCACCATTGTGGACCACCTCACCAAGATGGCTCATTTCGTACCCCTGAAGAAATTGCCCTCGGCAGCTGAATTGGCGGTGGTCGTCATGCACAACGTGGTACGTTTACACGGTATACCGTCTGTTGTGATCATGGACAGGGGCTCCCAGTTCGTATCCAGATTTTGGAATGAGGTGTGCAACACCCTGGACATGGAAGTGCATTTGTCATCGGCCTACCACCCCCAAACAGACGGGCAGCCAGAGAGGACCAACCAGACCTTGGAGCAATATCTCCGCTGCTTGCTGTTGGCCGTAGAGAAGGACTGGTCGGAGGTACTGTGGTTGGTGGAATACGCCTACAATAACAGCAGGCATTCCGCTATCGGTATGTCCCCGTTCTTCTGTCTCCAGGGGCGACATCCACGAACCGTTCCCTGGGAAGAGCCACAGAACAGCCCCTTACCCACGGTACAGGCTTATCATAGCTTCCTTTGTGAACTCTGGCAGCAGGCCCGATTTGAGCTGGCTAAAGCTAAGGAACACTACACGCAGGCTGCGGATAGACACAGGCAGGTGGAGCCATGCTACAAGGTGGGGGATAGGGTGTGGTTGTCCATACGGAACCTCAATGTGCATGGTCCTAAGAAGCTGTTGCCCCGTTACGTGGGTCCCTATGTCATTGCTAAGGTGATCAACCGTGTGTCCATGAAACTCTCTCTGCCCCCCCAGATGGGAATCCATCCAGTCTTTCATGTGTCCCTCCTGCGGGCTACTCACCCTGAATGCGTGGTCTCATCTCCTCCTTCTCCTGTACTTCGGGATGACCACGAGGAGTATGAGGTCCGGGCCATCCTTGATTCCCCGGAGGACCCGGGGTAGGCTCTTCTATCTGGTGGACTGGAAGGGGTATGGTCCAGAGGAGAGGTCCTGGGAACCTTTGTCACATGTCCATCATGCTTCCCGGTTAGTCAGGGCCTTCCATGTGGGTCACCACGGTAGCCCTCGCCCCGCCACTGCTATATGATCAGTGGGCGATTGGGTGGGGGTTCTGTCTGGTGGTGGGTACTGTCATGGTTGCGGACAGCTGCGTGACCTCCGCACGCCTTACGAGGCATGATCGTGTCTTCGCGGTGTAGAGTCGGGTTGGCAGTCTAGCTTCGGAGATCGGAAGCGGACGCCACCTTAGTCACGGCGCTTCCGGTGTTACGAGCATAACAGCTGGCGCATCCCGCTACTCCGGCGCTTTGGATTAACGCCGTTGCCGCCATCGGATTATGGCAGAGACTCCGCACTTCCTCCAGTAGGTAGCTGTTTCTTCTCCTTCTGTGCAGACGCCTAGTGTCAACCGCGCTGTGCGTTGTTCCTTGGCTGTACCTTCCCGATGAAGAGTGGCTACCTTACCTTGCTTTTCACAAGACTGCCTTTTCCGTGCAGGCATTCCTCTGGCCTGTGATCCCTATCAGAAGCCTTGTTTTGTTTTTCACTGACACCACGCACAGGAGTGTTCGGCTGTGTGCTGCCAGTTCCTCTTTATTATATGCGCAGGAGCGCTGTTTTTCTTGATTTTGGTTTCGACGCGCAGGAGCGCATAGTACTTTGTTTATGGTTACTTTGAACACAGGAACCGTTCCACGTGCACTTCCTGGTGCACTGAAGAGATACTGTTTCCTGGTATTTACGCAGGAGCGCTTATTCTTTGCTGTCCTTGTTGATGTCTTCCTTGGTATATATATAAGGTAGACCATACTGTCCTTTTTGATCTAGTAGTCCTCAGAGAACAAAGGAGGGGGTTGTGTGCACCACAGGTAATAGCTGTGCCCTTATTTTTCCATTGCAGACCCAGTGTCTTGAGGGTTTCCAGGAACATCACACAGCTCCCAGTTTTTTCCATATCTGGCTTCTACCCCTGGTCCCATCTCCATTCTGGTCAGCGTCCACACAGCTACTAGGGTAAGGTGGGAAATGGCGGTGGTGGTCCCTGTCGCCCCTGCGAGATCACCTCACAAGTATAAGGTAAGACTTGTGGGGCTCTGACACCAACTGCCTGGTCCTGTCCTTTGTCTTCACTTTGTTGTTATTTCGGGTGGCCTGGCCATGTGGGTGGCGGCCATTTTGTAAAGCCAGGCATTGTGCTTTTGCCATAGGCCTGCATTGTCTGTCTTGTGTTCCTTTACTTGTTGTTGTGGCTGGCCTGGCCATGTGGTGGCGGCCATTTTGGGGGACCAGCCACTGTGCTTTTGCCATAGGCCTCCAAGCTTGCGGCCTAGTCTGCCAGTAGGCCCGGAGGTAGTCATCCTCATGGGTGCATACAAACTGTTTCTGTGTTGTCTGTTGAATTTGTAACATCATTTAGGCCATGGATGGCATTGGATTTATTTGCAAAATGTGGGTTTTGGGGTGGTATTTCAGTTTTTGTGTGTGTGTTAAATAAATAGGCCTTTTCAGCCACTAGGTAACCCTGGCCATTCAGCTCGCGGACTTTGGGCAACTCCGCACTGCGCGACAACGCGGACTTACACTTTTTCTCTTCTTTGCGCGCTCAATATACGTTTCCGCGCGCACGATAACGACTTTTGTGACGATCGCGATGCCGAACACGCAGAATTTACAATCTGGCGAAGAATATCTCTCGAGCAGTATAAAACCTTCTCGAAAATGATGATTTAGTTCATTTTGCACCAAAACTCCTCAGGTTGTCATTTAGATGTAGTTTGGTGAGCAAGGAGTCACTTTGTTTTTGTTTTACAATTTTTTTCACGAGGAAGGAAGTTGTTGGGTGGCCTGGCCATGTGGTGGCGGCCATTTTGTGGTACCAGCCACTGTGCTTTTGCCATAGGCCTCCAAGCTTGCGGCCTAGTCTGCCAGTAAAGTAGGCCCAGAGGTAGTCATCAAGGGTGCATAGCAACTGTTTCTGTGTTGTCTGTTGAATTTTGCCATCATTTAGGCCATGGATGGCATTGGATTGAATTGCAAAATGTGTTTTTTTTTGTGGAGGGTCTATTTCACTTTTTGGGTGTGTTAAATAAATGCCTTTTTTGCGTGTGTAATTATAATTATGTGTTGTTGTTGTAGTGGCTGTCTAACTTTCCAAACTGTTTTTAGCCATGTGGATTTTAGTTTTTGCATTAAAGCTGTGTGTGTTTTATCAGGCATCCTTTGTCTGCCCATATATAGTAGGCCTGCTTGAGTTCATTGTTTGCCGTGCCTTGTGCCTGTGAGTCACCATGTTGCTGGGGCCCATTTTGTGGTGGTAGTTAGTAGTGTGCTGTTTTTGCCACATAGGCCTGCGTGTCACTCTTTCCATTGTTCCTCTTGTCTTACTGCTTCCAAATCCATCCCCATTGCCAGCTGCAGCTCCCTGATGCTGCATACATCCCACGTGATGCACAAATTTAGGCCAAACATGCTCCACTACATTTTAGTTTTTGTTCTTTACTATTCTTATTCTTCCAGAGTGTACACACTACACAGTAGCCATGAAAGCCCTGGCCTTGTTGTCAAAGTCTCATAAATGGCTACACTGTGTGTTGTTGTTCACTGAGTTTCTAAAATTTAATAATTGAGGCCACCACCACACACTAAGTTCTATATTATATTTGTTTGATTTGTGCTATCGTCGTTTGACTGATGTTGTTCTGGCTTTTTTGCTTTTAGGTGCACAAAGACTGAGGAGGAGGTGTGTCATCATTGCCCGTTGCACTGCCAGACAGACATCCTGCTGCTGTACACAACGTGACATGTGACCTGACCAGACATCTCTGCAACTGAGTGCTGCTGACATCTGAAGAAGAAGATGGGCCCAAAGAAAGCAGGTACCAGGTCCTCCAGTGCCAAGAAAGTTGCTATTGAGAAGAAGGAACAGAAGAAGGAAGTGACACTTAAGTCTGGTGTGCCGCCCAGTACCTTTTTTGGGAAAAACAAATTACGCCTGCAGCAACGGTGTCCGGGGGGCAAGCTGGGGGCAGCACCTCCGCATCAGTGGGCCCAACCCACCAACCCAGGCCCAAGCACAGGAGTGTGGAAGAGGTAGCCAGCCTAATGGTGGAAAGCAGTGATGCTGAGCCTGAGATAAACTTATCGCTATCTCAAAGTAGTACCCAATCAACGCAGGAGGAAACACAGCAGGTAAGTAGTCAACAACAACAGCCGCAACCACCGCCCGCAATAGTAGTTGTTGTTCCTCCCGAAGTAGGGGCAGTTCAGGAAATTGAGCCTCATGCAGAGGTAGAAGAAGAAGCCACTCATTCGGAAGATCCATTGTCTTCCAAATCTCCAGCAAGGAAAAGGAGGGGTAGTCCATCAAGTTGTTCGCCAAGCCCCCCTTCTGATGATCTAGATGCCACTTGGAAGCCACAAACTGAGTCTGAGAGGGAGCCACATCCCAAGACCAAGCTAGGGAAAAGGAAGGTTCCAGAAAGCCTTACACTTATGGAGGTCGATGTAGAACAGCAGGATGATGATGATGAGCCAGTCATCACGAACATCACTCCCGGCCCCGAGGAGATGGAGACCAACATTATTACCCTATCCAAAATCGCTGCGAGGGATGTAGCACGCATACATCCACAGGTAACACCACCAACACGACCTACAGCTTCCATATTTGCATTAGCAAAGGCCCGGCAGCGACCTACATCCACCAGCACAACCACCACCTCAGTAGAAATAGGTAGTGGTACAGCAGCAGCACAGAGTCAAATTCAACACACACCCTCCAGTTCATCCGCCATTGGAAGTGGCAGGTCCTCCAGTAGGAGGCCAAAGTTAAGCTCCCCAGTTTGGGACTTCTTTACGGTTAGCGAAAAGGAGGAGAACATTGCTATATGCTCCATTTGTAATACCTCTGTTAGTCGTGGTAAACTTGGTACAAACTATGGTACCGGAGGCCAAATGACCCATCTGAAAAAACACCACTTGATCAGCTGGGAGGACCACCTTCGCGACATAAAAAACTGCAACCATTGGTGTTGGTGGGGATAAAGGAGTAGAAGATCCGATCACGGTGGAAGAGGAAGGACAGGGAGACATTCTCTCTGGTAGTGGTACACAAGGTGTCCCTGACCCCAGCAGTGCAGTGTTGTTAACGTCGCACACATCTTCAGCAACATCTCAGTGGCACAAGAGTAAGAGTCAGCCTGAGACACCAAGGACAAGGAGTACCACAATCCAAAAAGTGCGTTGAGCATAAGAGAAAGGAAAACCATGCAGCCTACCATTATCAGCATGTTTGGTGGGGAGGGGCAGTATGAACGCAACCACCCAATAGCACGTTTGTACAATGCGAAGCTGGCTAAAATGTTAGCACTGGACCTTCTCCCTTTTTCTTTTGTTGAAGGGGTGGGTTTTCTGGAATTTGTGTCAACCATCTGCCCAAAATGGCATGTTCCCAGCCGCTACTATTTTGCCAGAGTTGCTGTTCCAGCACTACATCACGACGTGCTGGAATTGCTTGGAAAAGCCTTGAAGCAGAGTGCTGTTCAGAGTATCCACCTGACAACAGACATGTGGACCAGTTGCCAAGCCACTGATTACATGTGCATCACTGCACACTGGATCTCTTTTGCGGGGGTTAGAGAACAGATATCTGCTGGTGTTGACGCTGCTGAGATTTTTCATGCCACTCGCAAACATGCAACTCTAGCCATGTTTGCCATGGAGAAATCTCATACTGCTGCAAACATTTTGGAAGAGTTTAACAGCAAGGTCTTTGAGTGGCTGCGCCCAAGAGGGCTTAACATTGATTTTGTTGCCACGGACAATGGCAGTAATGTAGTTAGGGCCATGGAAGATGGTCGCTATTTCAGGGTCCCGTGTTTGGCACACTGCATTAACATTGTTGTTCAAGACTTTTTGAAAAATGAATCCAAAGTCAGCAACTTACTGGCCACCTGCAGAAGAATATGCACACATTTCAGCCATTCTTTTAAAGCCCGGAAGCAGCTGAGGGTCATTCAACGTGAGCATAAAATGCCAGTCAAAGCGCTCATCCAGGAGGTGCCAACACATTGGAACTCAACTTATTATATGCTTGATCGTCTGTTTGAACTGTACATACCACTCAATGCTTATGTCATGCAAAGATTAGGGGAACCTACTGTGAGAGGCATGACCGTTGAGATGGGTCAATGGGACCTCATTAAATGCCTGACTGAGATGCTACTTCCTTTTGAGATATTCACACGTGAAGTCAGCAGGGAGGACTGTACTATGGGCCAAGCTATCCCATTGTTGCACATGCTAGAGCAACAGCTGAAGGAGGTGTCTGAAACGTACGCAGGTGTGGATAACAAACAAGACGCATATCATTTGGCGGAGACCTTAGCCGCTCGCTTATCTGAAAATACAAGGATTCAAAATAAAATGTTGTCACAACCACATTACATTAGTGCCACAATTTTGGATCCACGGTACAAAGTATTTCTGAACAGCAAGGCAGTAATTCCTTTTCGGAAGTGGATGTTGCCAACTACAAAACTTTGATAGCTAAGGAAGCCACTATTTTCGAAAACGAACGGCTGTTAATTGCAGGCCCCCACCCCAGGCCATAACAACAAGTACTAGAGGGCATCCAGAGTCAAGTTCTACTTCGGAGCCTGAGGGCAGTGCGTTTGCCTCTCAGCAGTCACCTACACCAACAATAACATCAACAACAGCAAGAACAGGATCATCCACAGTACAATCTGCAACTGATTGGTTTCTACGGCAGGGGTATGGTAAGTCCAGTGCTGATGCAAAGGCAAAAGAGGCCGAGCACATCGGAGCACCCCTGAACATTGAGCGGACGGTCCAGGCCTATCTGGATGACCCAACAGAGGTCTTCATGGATCGAAACCCATTGTTGTATTGGTATGGGAAAAGAAGCCAATGGACAGTGCTCAGCAGGCTGGCGATAAAGTATCTGGATTCCCCTGTCGCAAGTGTCTCTTCAGAGCGTGTTTTCAGTGCTGCTGGTGCCATTGTAACTTCGAAAGGACCAGTCTCTCGGCCAAAAGCGTGGAGAGGTTAACCATGATCAAAATGAATCAGCACTTTATACCACCGGATTACAAAATACGTGAATCACAGCAGGAAGAGGAGAGCGACTTGGATGACGTAAATAGTGCGTTACAGGACCTACTTCTGTGCGAACCACCAGAGTTTGAGGACGAGCTCCTCTTCCCTGACAACTAGGCTTTCAAATTGTTACTTTCTTCCTTCCTTTTTGTGTCTGTGTATCTGTCTTTCTGGTTCAAATCAAATCACAACAAATCCATCACCACCGTCTTCTCTTTTTATTTCCCTATTGGAGTTGCACGTCTGTGCATTTAACTGTCCACTCTTCAGAGTCCTGCTTCATCTTCCTGTCTCGCCCTAGTACATTTCCATGAAGCCAGACATTGGAGTACAAGAAATGTTGCCTTTAACATTAACAGTCCCTCCATAAGAAGTGAAACATGACTATAGCTATCCTCCGTTTTGTTTCCGAGCCGAAAATCATCATCACTGTCCGAAGGCTACAGCCTCGGCAGGCATCCAAAGCTCCTCACTGTCAGAACTTGGGCAGGCATCCAAAAGTAAACTCATCACTGTCCGAAGGCTACAGCCTCGGCAGACATCCAAAGCTCCTCACTGTCAGGACAGAAGGTACTTGGCAGAGAAAGACAAGACTCTTCGAAGAAACTTGCTGACATTTGTGCAAACTCAATTGACCAGCAATGAGCGCTACCCAGGCCGCGGCCCATCATCACAGTGCTGACCATGTGAAGCAACTTAAACAGTGACAAAGTGCCACAGATGAATAAGACGGAAACCGAAACAGCGACTAACACTCGAAATGAATGTGGACTGGAGTAATGATGAGGCTACTGCCCCGTAAAAAAAAAAACACACACCTGTCAGAACTAGGCATCTGATGATCTGACAGCCAAAGAGAAGAGCAAGACAGGTAATGATGGAATGCATTGGATGCTTGCTGACTCTGAGCGATTGCTGTTGTTTGTTGTGTTGATGTTGTGTTGTGCATGAAGTCGAACTCTACTCTACTAGTTAATCTACAAAGTGACTGAAGTGACACTCAATGTTTCCCTTCTTGTTGTTTAATAACCAGATTGTACTCCTACTACTGCAGGTGCAGGCCAATATCTGTTGCAATTTTTTAATATGGAATATGGACTTAATCGGAGTCACTACAGGCTGAGTTGGAGTTGGACAACACGTACCACAACATGATGATAACCATACTATCTTTGCACGCAGTCAGTCAGTTGGATCGGAGATGATTCAAGGAATAACTGCGTTTCATGAAGTGGCATAAGGTAAACATAAACACAACAATTCAACAAGAAAGTAAACACAGCAGACCTACATGTCCATGTAGTGGTGGAGTCGAGTCAGTGTAGTTATGTGACAGACAGCGGCGCATTGATTTTGTCACTTAATTTTGAAAATGCTAAGTTGCTGTATATATGCCTTTTGTCTGGCTCTGTCAAAAATTAAGGTAAATGGAGGTTGGGTCACAGGCTGGTGCTGTGGTGGGCCTGTTCTGTCCTGTTGTTGTTGTAGCTTAATGCTGTAAACGGAATATACACGATATATCCAAGCCGCCTCAGTCTGAAAGTGTTCTCTCTTCTCTTCTTGGACTCCACCGTAATTGATGCTTTTTTATATTCATTGATTTTTCAATACCCCTTTTGTTTTTCCATCTAGACGTTACAGGCCGGCCTTTACCCTGTGCTATACTGGGGGACTCAACTCACATTTACCTTACCAATCCGCATCAGGAAGGCAACCAAGATTGATGTGCGGAGCGTCCATGGAAGATAGGACCAAGAGGAAGGACGAGATTCAACTCCACAATTTGACCAGGATAATACAGTAACTTTAGTATCATTCATCTTTTAATTAATTGGAATCCTTTTTCTCTTCAATCATTACGACTGTGTGTTGTTGTTTGTTTGCTAATTGATCCCTACAACTATTTTTTACTTTTCTTTGCTATCTTTAAAAGTAAGCCCAGTACAACATGGAATTTGGGTCTCTGTCTGAGGGCATATATTACAGGCAAGGCAAATTGCATAGAATATACTGCTGCCATGTACTGTCTTGTCTAGTAGGAGTTAGTAAGTACTACTCATTAACCATCAAGTTATCTTCATCATGCATGCATTGCCTTTTTCTCCCTTTATAGTTTTTTTGGAGAAGATCATGGTCGTCTGCCAAGATTGCGCTTTGCTTTTGTTGTCCATGCGTACTGTTTTTCTTTCTCAAACCTTTCCCCAAACTCCCCTTCCCATCCATTCATCAAACCCTAACCCTCTTCCCCGGGCTGTGATTTATATTGAGGTGTGATGTGACTACATAAAATGTACACCAATTGATCACACGCTTGCTGGGGCAGATGTGGTAAAAGCAACACTAATTAAATTTCAAGGCAGGGCGAGGAGCTTCTTCTGCTTGCCCACCCATGCTCAGTCTATGTGCAAGCCGTCACCGGCTAATAGTACATCATAATTAATTGCCAGCATTGATTGGATTCATCATCAAACTCCTACCACACAGCAGTAAAGGTTACGAATTACGATTGTGTTAAGTTAAGTGACTCACTCGACACAACTACAGTTTGTAACTTCTTGTACTAGGCTGTCCCCGCCAACATTATGTTTTATTTGACTTTAGCAGTTGCAAATGCAATATTGTTTGTTTGGCAGTCTTCTTCTGTACTGTATTTGACTTCGTTCTACTACTCCTCCCACAGTCGCTTTCAGGCAAGTGACTGTCTCTTTTTATTTTTTAGCAAATGCTGCTGGCAGTGTCTACTCTACTACTACCACCACAACCATGGCATCTTCTCCATTCTCTTGGGAAACCATGCAGCCATCGCTGTGCCGAACGTAATCATCATCAATCACAGGTAAGATAAGTTTGGTGGGAGGTATAATGGACTAGGAGGAGAGACTGACAGTACTAGTAGGACAAATCACTCAGTGAGGGGTACCGCATCTATCTGTTTGTGTTACATCATCGGCAGATTATTTAAATCAAACACTGGCTGCAGCCCTGCAGCAGCAATGAAAGAAACCATGTGACGTTAATTTGTAAAACAGTAACCCCCACAAAACATTAACATTGTATGTTGAAGTATAAATATAATTTATTACCCTAACAAAAATAAACTATCCCACACCTGACCCACCCCTCTCCCTAACCCCAACCAATGTCCAAAATGAAAAAAGTCCAAAGAATGTCCAAAGTCCAAACCCCAACGCCCAATTCCCACCCACCAACAAAACGAATAAAAAGGGGCAATGCAACAGGGTCCTATTATATTCGGGCGGGTTTTAAGGTGTTTGTCCACCAGAATTTTAACCCGCTCCTCGAGTTGCTCCTCTAGCCGTGCCACCCGGAGGAGAATCTTGCGTCGAAATGCCCTGCAGTGGCATCCAGGGTGGGGGACAGCAGTGCTGGTTGCAATCGATTTGCGGCGGGCGGCTGCCAGACTGCGGCGGCGTACCACTGGAGGTCTGGCCTGGCTGGGGCCCGGGGCATCGGACGAAGCTGCTGCTGCTGCCGCCTCCTCCTCCTCCGCCTGAGCCACCAGCCGCCGGTACTCGGCACAGATGGCCTCCAGTTTCCGGTGCCGGGCCCTGGCTGCCAACTCCTTCCGGGATGGTTTGCCTTGGGAAGGAGTACTATCTATATCAAGAAAGAAAAAGAATTTGTTGTAACCAGTACTCTTAGCAAAACAGTAACACAAAATTAATTCAACACATAATGGCACAGTAGCACTAGCAAGAAGCACAGTACATAACATTTCTGGTATAATAATCTATCTATCCTCCCACTTCCTCGGCCTGTAACATTTGTGGGAGTTTCAGGCATTATACTAGCACTATGGACTCCAGTACACCAGTCTTCTTCTTATCTCTACTAGTTTAGCGAAATGACATAACCTGGTTGTAGCCGGCATGCCAGCTCGGTCATCTATGCTTGCACCCAAGACAAACATACGAGTCATCATGACGCAGACTCACGTTAGTTTGATTTACTACTGTATGCAGGTGGGGAAGCTCGTATTTATTTTTCTATTACGGGTGGCACTGGCCATACTCTCTCTGTTACATGAAGCAGGGCAATTGGTCAATTTCACTTTAACAGTGCCCTGGCTACTACAAAAGGCAGATTATATATCTGATCCAATGATCATTGCTTTTATGGGACGACGACATAAGGTCAGTAGCGGTCGGTGGTGGGACTCGGGGAGTGCTGCCGGGCGGTGACGTAGGGAGGGGCAGGGTGGGGGTAGTAAACTATGGATTACGGCTAATTACAGGTAAGTAAACATATAAAGAAATAAAAGTAATTTTGTTGCGCCCACTGCATCGCTTTTGGCGGTGCAGTGCGCACAATGAAATTCGCTTTATTTATTTTTATGTTTACAGTAAACTTACCTGTATTTGGCCGCGTAATACATTATTTACTGCTACCCCCCACCCTGCCCCTACCCACATCGGCTTTGCTACTGTGGCGCGGTTTCTTTTACATTCCCTTAAAACTAAAACTGCATCCCGTGACAGTCTCCACCTATGCTGTCTATGATGAATACATACATGCATCCATCCATTCTAAGTAAATGTCAATCATTCTTCTTAATCTCTCCACAAACCTTACTTTGTTTCGCCAACAACAACCCATGCGTCCACTCACTCCGTTGCTTGCCTTGGCTTAGAGTTTCACCCAAACACCGCTGATGATTCTTGCTATCCACAGTATCCACCCATACTGTGTCGCCCACCCAGGCAGGCATCCGTTCTTCTTTCACCTTCCACCCATCCTTTAACAACACATGCATCTGATTCCTATCAGCCACCTATATCCATACTTCCAACGTATCCTTCTCTGCCAGTCATCAATCATATTAAATCTCGCCCGTCCTTCCTCCTTCCACCCTTCTTTCCCTTTTTATTCAACACATCCATCAAGGTCATCTGATCTGACTTTTAGTCTCCTCCATAAAACTTTCACAGCTGAGTTGGAGTCAGATAGAAGAGGCCATTGGTTAATCAAGTCACGCTGGTAATGCTATTGCTACTGCATTGCTAATGCTAAGTAAAGGGTGTCTTCTCTTCTTCAACCGTTGTATAATGTTCACTACAACTTCATACCTAATAAGTCTCAACAACAGTACAGTGAGTGAAGTCACTCAACACCCTTCCAGCTAGTGCAATGTCAATACGTAATGAATATAACTTACCATCGCCCACCACTGCTGCTGGCTCACCCCCTGTAGCTCCTGCAGGTGCCGCATCTCCTTCCCCTCCGGAATGGCCGAATCGCCGCTGGCCCCGCCGGCACTGGTGGTCGCTACTACGCCTAGATAAAAACATGACACATTTTTAGATGCCTGTGTACACCTCCCCTATTTATATTTCTTCTTTTTCACTAGCAAGATTGAAAAAAAAAGTTAATACATACATATTATTATACATCACATTCAGTAGTCCAAATCGGGTACTAGAGTCAGTAGACACTAGTAGTGTTATGGTCCCTAGGGTCATTATTTATTATACTATACTCTACTCTTTGCAAAGTTAGCCTGAGCCATGCAACCATTTTTCGCTTCATGTCTTTTGCGCATGTTACCTCGCAGCTTGTTGTGCAGTAACAGTAAGACGCCTTTTTTAGCCCACATGAGCACATACAGCTACTGTCTGAGCGTTGCGTACAAGAGGTCGAAAAACAAGCCACTTTGTTATGGAGTTCAGTTAGTCCGTATTGCTTAGCCATAAGTAACATGTTACACTTTTTTGGCAGGACTGACAAATGCTTGCATTATACTATCTAACGCGCACCATTTTTCTCAGCCGAAGATTTCCTTCTACGAACCAGAGATTTGCAGAGCTTATGAATGATGCATGTAACCAGTAATTCTACGTTCTACGGTGAGGAGTCTCACAGAATTCTCACAGATCTTTTGTCTATCATCAATCATCATGCACTTGTTGTAACAATGTTTATTGTTTTAATCTTATGCATTTAGCTGTTGGAGCTGGCTGGAGTACACTGAATTTTATAGAACAACATACAGAGCTTGTTAGTTGAAAATAAACCTTTTAAACTTAAACATAGACTCTGTGGTATTTGGTGTGGTGGTGGTGGAGGTGGTGGACTTACACGAGTAAGTGAGCGAAAGGGTGTTATATTATGTTCTGGGTTGTGTAATCTCATTGAGTATCTTCGGGTGGGGGTTCGGGGACCTAATGAGAGTGAGACACTACACTATAGCTAGTCGTTCAGGGGATTGTGGGTTCACTTCTGACTGAGGTGTGAGGAACGTCCAAGTTCCAAACTCCCATCACCAACATCCTATTTCCTTGTGCATAGTTCTGCATGGGGCTGTACAGAATCCACACATCAGTAGTAGTATGTACTATATCCTATCAAAAATAGTCAAATATCTGGTTGGGCATTTTGTTTGTGGTAATTGTCAAAGCCTCAAAATTAAGAAGCCTAGAAGAGGACAACTGAAAGGACTGGACTCAGCTATTGGTAAATCGGAGTTTTATTCAAAACCGTACAATAAAGAGTGGCAATGCAAACTGGGCAAGCTTAGCGACAGACTAATAGTAGTAGTACAGACATTCATAGCAGAGGCAGTTAGAACTTAGAGGCAGGGATAACCAGAATTTAGAAACAGATAGTCAAGTCAAGATCAAAGAATCTTTTGTAAAAAATAGAATTAGGGAGTGGAACCATAATTAATAGTTCTGGAAAAATAAGGTGCAGTAAAAGTTAGGGCAATATAAATGTTAATATTAACCACTGGAGGACTTACTGGGACCAGCAGCAGGGCCCTCGGTAGAGGAGCGGTCCTCTGGTGGTTGTCCCACCGACTCGGACCCCGTCTTCTTGCCCCTGGGTGCTGCAGATCAGTGATCATGTAAGATATAATAAAGAAAGACACAAACATTAATGATTGCTGTGAAACAAATAAATTACCTAAAAACGCTCAAAACGTTTTAGGAACCAAAAATTGCAATAAAATTGACCTATCTAATCCGATCGACTACTGGCTTGCGGGATTCACGGTCACGGACAGTCTACTTATTTGGGAACACTAATTCAGTGTTTCATTCGGATTGATTCAAATAAAATCCAGAACACTAACTAAGCCTAAGTACCACCTGACCTAGCCCATTCCAGGCGGGCCAATTGTTCATTAAGTCTGCATTTCCATTTTTTTATTGCCCTCATAAATGCATATATGAGAAGGAGGACACATGCATAAATTGGTGCATAATGCATACACCAAATTGTTGGTTGGTTAAGTCTGATGTTCTGCAGCTGAGTGACACTGCCAAGCTTACCACTCACTAAACAAACTACAAAAGGTTCTACTAGTAAGGACCGGGGTAAGCAGCACTCATTGACAGAGGATGCGTCACGCAGAGCGCTCAAAAATTATCAACTAATAACTAAACCTACTAACAAACTATCAATCCATCCACCACTATTTGACAGGAGGACAAAGGAAGGACTAGAGTCTCTCTAGAAATAGCATTACCTAACTGAAGTTCTCTAAAGTAAACTCTTACATAATAATAAGGACAAGCGAGCGCAAAGTTGCAAACAAGTAAGAGTAGCGGCCAGCACCTGTGTCCTACAATCACAGAAGATTTTGAAACGTAATTTACCTGCAATGTAAGCAGCAGTATTCTTGTTATTTGTAAAAATGTATACACAAATCACAATACTTATACTACTATATATATTAGCTACTCACCAAGCCCCACGACCTCGACACCTAGCAGGTCCAACAGGTCCTGCTCCCGGTCGAGGATGTCTGACCACCGGTGGGCCAGCTGGTTATGGGTGCGCCGGACCCCTGAGCAGCGAAACACTGCCCGGCGCACCTTCGCCCACCGGCGGTGACGCTCCTGGGTTGGGTACCCGGAGCCTGGCCTGCCGCCCGCTGCCAAGGTCAAGGGAGGTGGCGCTGAAGAAAAAAACAAGGGCGGCCACCTCCGCCTCAGTAAAAAGCTGGCAGGCTTGCACCCCTGCAGGGCGCAGTCTGCCGCAAGGCAGGCGGCGGCTCTTGGGCGCACGCGCCTTGCCCTTCGAGCCATCACTGCTGCCCTTCACCATGGTTCTGGGGTGGGACTGGGAGGAGGCGGAAAAGAAAAGTTAGAAGGGAAAAATAAAGTTAGGGGAAGAAGTAGGAGCTTAAAGAAGAAAGTTATATAAAACAGTCGAAAAGTTAAAAAAACAGTAAAAAGTAGAAAAAAATGCAAAATATAGACTTAGGCAGAGAGAGAGATAGATAAGAAATAAAGAAAAATTGAAAAACAGTGTAAAAAACTAAGGATTGCAAAGATTGAGGGAGGATAGAAAAGCAGGCTCAGAACCATAGCATAGAGTGAAAAACAAGATGGCCGCGCCCATCGCGACCGCGTGGGTAAGTTCGCGCGATATTTCTCCCGAGCACGCAAAAGCGTCGCGAACACGTACGACGCGTTCCCGAACATAAAATGTGCATCACGAGCACGCTATACGCGACCCGGAACAGGAAATAAGGCATCGCGAACGGGCGGGACAAGTGAAAAACAAGATGGCCGCGCCATAGGCGACCGCATGGAGTAAGCTCGCGCCCCGAGCATGCAAACAGCGTCCCGAACACGCACAACGCGTTCCCGAGGAAGAAAAACGCATCGCGAACGGGCGCGACAAGCAGCTACGCACGCTCGCGAAGCTATGCGTAGCTCGCGTAGCGCTCCGACGTCTTCGCGTAGCTTCGCGTAGCGCGACTACGCGAACTACGCCCAGGGTTACCGACCACGAGCTTTATTCTAATTGGCTGTCAACACTCCAAACCAGGAAGTGTTGGCAGCCATCTTGTGACTCGGTAGAACCGAGTCACAAGAAAACAGAAAAACAGTTGCGTAAAACAACAAAAGGTGGCAGGGTAGAAACACCCTGACCCCCCTAGGCCTGCTCAGGGGGTCCCACAAGGACCCCCAGGGCCCCAAAAAGCATTTTTAAAAAAAATAAAATCACAGAGATGCGCGGAGGATCCGCGGATCCGGCTGCAAAAATGAAGCGCGGGCTTCCGTGCTTTGTTAATATTTAGCCCCCGGGTGGGCCAGGTCCCGGGGGCAGTAAAAATATAAGTGTGGGGGGTCTCCCGGGGGCACATGGCCCCCCCGCAGCCCCGGGGACCGCCACCCCCCGGGGCTTCTTTTTTAATGTATGGGGGGACCACCACCACCCGGGGCTTTGAGTAATTATTTATGGGGGGTACACTGTCCCCCAGCAGCCCTGGGGACCGCCACCCCCCGGGGGCTCTAATTATTCAAATTTGGGGGTCCTCACGGACCCCCAAGCCCCGGGGACCACCACCTCCCCGGGGCTTTGCAAATGGTGGGAGGGGGGCCGCACGGCCCCCCTCCTGGAGCCAGTGATGGCCCTGGGGACCGCCACCCCCCAGGGCCAGCTCCTGCAGTGTCCCGGGGTGCCCACCCCGGGACACTGCTGTTTGCAATGACAGGGCGGGAGGCTCCCGCCCTGTCATTGCAAACTGCTTTGCTTCATTGAAGCGAGAGCAGGAAACCTGCTCTCGCTTCAATGAAGCAAAGCAGATTGCTTTTCCACACGGGGAGCTGCATGTTAGCAACTCCCCATGTGGAAAAGCAATGCCAGCTCCCGTAGGACGCGGGGAGCCAGCGGGACCGTGGGGGGATTGGGGACCCCCCCCACGGTCCCCAACTGACAGGGCCGGCCCTGGGGGATGGGGTCCCCGGGGCCAGAAGTGGCCCGGGAGGGGGGCCACACGGCCCCCCTCCCCTGTTTTAAAAAAAAAAAAAATGGAGAGGCCAGGCTCCGGGGATGGGGTCCCGGGCCGTATCTGGCCTGAGGAGGGGGCCTTGTGGCCCCCTCCCCCAAAAACAAAAAGGATGGCCAGGCCCGGGGGATGGGGTCCCGGGGCAAGGATTGGCCCGGGAGGGGCCACGCGGCCCCCTCCCCCAAAAACAAAAACAACGAGGCAGAGCCCCGGGGGATGGGGTCCCGGGGCTAAAGAAGCCTCAGGAGGGGGGCCACGCAGCCCCCCTCCTTTGTAAATATATATTTTTTTTAAAGAATAAAGTGGCCATGCCCCGGGGGATGGGGTCCCCGGGGCCGAAAATGGCCCACATGGCCCCCTTCCCGATTTAAAAAAATTGTGGTCAGGCCCTGGGGGATGGGGTCCCCAGTGCCCAAAAAACAGGAAAGGAAGGGGGGCCACACATCCCCCCTTCTATAAAAGAAAAAAAAAGCCGGCATCGCGCTGGAGGCCCCGCCCCCTCCCACCAACACTATGCAAACGCGCCCTGAGGCGCGTTTTAAGCTTAGGAATTAATTCCCCTACAATCCTGAGGGTCCCTGGGGGCTAGCTAGCCCACCAGGTACCTCCAGTTAGCGCCACAGGGTTGCGTTGCAGAGAGGTGGTCTGAGGCCACGCCCCTTTTTACACCTCTCTGCAACGCAGCTCTGTGGCGCTTACTGGAGGTACCTGGTGGGCTAGTTGGACCCCAGGGACCCTCAGGATTCAAGGGAACTTAATCCCCCAACTTAAAACGCGCCACGGGGCACGTTTGCACAGTGCTGAAGGGAGGGGGCGGGGCCTGAGGTGACATGTGTGCAAACATGCCCTGGGGCGCGTTTTAAGTTGGGGAATTAATTCCTCTTCAATCCTGAGGGTCCCTGGGGGCCAACTAGCCCACCAGGTACCTTCAGTAAGCGCCACAGAGCTGTGTTGCAGAGAGGTGTAAAAAGGGGCGTGGCCTCTGAACACCTCTCTGCAACGCAGCTCCCTGGCCCATACTGGAGGTACCTGGTGGGCTAGTTGGCCCCCAGGGACCTTCAGGATTGAAGAGGAATTAATTCCCCGAATTAAAACACACCACAGGGTGTGTTTGCACACATGTCACCTCAGGCCCCGCCCCATTCCTTCACTACTGTGCAAACGCGCCTCCTGGCGAGTTGTAAGTTGGGGAATTAATTCCCCTTGAGTACTGAGGGTCCCTGGGGGCCAACTAGCCCACCAGGTACCTTCAGTATGCGCCAGGGAGCTGCGTTGCAGAGAGGTGTTCAGAGGCCACGCCCCTTTTTACACCTCTCTGCAACGCAGCTCTGTGGCGCTTACTGGAGGTACCTGGTGAGCTAGTTGGACCCCAGGGACCTTCAGGATTCAAGGGGACTTTATCCCCCAACTCAAAACGCACCACGGGGTGCGTTTGCACAGTGGTGAAGGGAGGGGGCGGGGCCTGAGGTGACATGTGTGCAAACGCGCCCTGTGGCGCGTTTTAAGTTGGGGAATTAATTCCTCTTCAATTCTGAGGGTCCCTGGGGGCCAACTAGCCCACCACTTACCTCCAGTAATCGCCACTGCGCTGCGTTGCAGAGAGGTGGCCCAGGCCATGCCCCTTTTTACACCACTCTGCAACGCAGATCTGTGGCGCTTACTGGAGGTAAGTGGTGGGCTAGTTGGCCCCCAGGGACCCTCAGGACTCAAGGGGACTTAATCCCCCAATTTACAACGCACCAGGGGGTGCGTTTGTGCAGTGGTGCAGGGATGGGGAGTGGCCTGATGTCACAAGTGTGCAAACGCGCCCTGTGGCGCGTTTTAAGT
Organism: Calotriton arnoldi; assembly: GCA_963921515.1. Taxonomy (NCBI): domain Eukaryota; kingdom Metazoa; phylum Chordata; class Amphibia; order Caudata; family Salamandridae; genus Calotriton; species Calotriton arnoldi. The sequence continues at coordinate 176,349 of CAWUFW010013368.1, forward strand.
TGGGGAATTAAGTCCCCTTGAATCCTGAGGGTCCCTGGGTGCAACTAACCCACCAGGTGCGTCCAGTAAGTGCCACAGAGTTGCATTGCAGAGAGGTGTAAAATGGGGCATGGCCTTGGACCACCTCTCTGCAACGCAGCTCTGTGGTGCTTACTGGAGGTACATGGTGGGCTAGTTGGAGCCAGGGACTCTCAGGATTCAAGGGGAAGTAATCCCCCAACTTAAAACGTGCCACAGGGCGCCTTTGCACAGTGGTAAAGGGAGGGGGCGGGGCCTGAGGTGACATGTGTGCAAACACGCCCTGTGGCGCGTTTAAAGTTGGGGAATTAAGTCCCCTTTAATCCTGAGGGCCCCTGGGGACCAACTAGGCCACCAGGTACCTCCAGTAAGTGCCAGAGGCCTGCGTTGCAGAGAGGTGGTCCAGGCCATGCCCCTTTTTACACCTCTCTGCAACGCAGCTCTGTGGCGCTTACTGGAGATACCTGGTGGGCTAGTTGGACCCCAGCGACCCTCAGGATTCAAGGGGACTTAATCCCCCAACTTAAAACGTGCCATGGGCGTGTTTGCACAGTGGTGAAGGGAGGGGGCGGGGCCTGAGGTGATGTGTGCAAACACGCCCTGTGGCGCATTTTCAGTTGGGGAATTAATTCCCCTTCAATCCTGAGGGCCCCTGGGGGCCAACTAGCCCACCAGGTGCTTCCAGTAAGCGTCACAGAGCTGCGTTGCAGAGAGGTGGTCCAGGCCATTCCCCTTTTTACACCGCTCTGCAACGCAGCTCTGTGGCGCTTACTGGAGGTACCTGGTTGGCTAGTTGGACCCCAGGGACCGGCAGGATTCAAGGGGAGTTAATCTCCCAACTTAAAACGGCCACAAGGCGTGTTTGCACACATGTCACCTCAGGCCCCCCCTCCCTTCACCACTGTGCAAACGCGGCCCGTAGCGCGTTTTAAGAGGTAGTTTTAATCCCCCTGCCCTATTATGTACTAGGGACTTACAGAGGAGGTCATGCTAATCACAGGGGTACCCCAACGCATAGTGTTCCCTAGTGTATGTAGGTGTTTTCACTGTATTCTAAGTGTCTTTTAGCATAGCACTGGCTCTAGGCCTGGTTAGTCAGAGTCAGTTACCACCAGTACCCGTCTGAAAAAGTTTTGGGCACAGGATGATTTTGGAACAAGGCCTCTTTCTGCTCCTCTGTTGGTTCTTTCTGCACATGTCTTGCTTCTTCCTGCACTTTTCTTCGTCTTTGTGGTCTTCTGTTGCTTCTTTCTGCATTTCTTTTGCTTCTTTCTGTGCGTTTTTCTTCTTTCTTCACATGTCCTACCTCTGTAGGCATAGTTAGAAACTAGCATTTGAAAAACCTTTGAAATTCACTGAAAAAACCATAGGTTTCAGGCACGTTATAGTTAGAAATTAGCATTTAAAAAACCTTTGAAATTCACAGAAAAAACCATAGGTTTCAGGCACGTTATAGTTAGAAATTAGCATTTAAAAAACCTTAGAAATTCTGTGAAAAAACCATAGGTTTTAGGGAAAGTTATAGTTAGTTGGACATTGCACTCGTGCAAAAACCCGGGAAATTCCCCCGTTATAGTTAGTTCAGCTAACTATAACTCGCGCCCCCGCAATGCACTGCTGATGACGTCACATATTACATCACTCATGATATGGTCAGTGACATCACTGATGACATCACTGATGACATCTCAAATGACATCACTGATGACATCACTGATGACATCATCCATGTGATAATTTGATGCATCTTCTCACACCCTAATATAACTTTTCATACACCCACTCTAAATTACAGACTGCCATTCTCAAAACCATAGACACTCCAATACCAATAACTACATACCCACTCACTGATTCTTAGGCCTACACACACACATCCACTCACTCACCCATACAGTCACTCATACTTATGGTCACTCAGTACAGGACTATCCTATGCACTCATACACTTATATAGAAACTTACACACTGCCACTCATCCATAGAGGTACTCACACACCTAGTCAATCATGCAAATAATTAATCACACAGCCATTTACTCACCGATACAGTTATACACACACCAGCTCACTTACTCATACAAATACTACCACATTCTTAGACTCTTATACAATCACTGATACAAGCACACACTCATCCATACAACCACTCTCACAATCACACACTCTCACGTATAGCCATTTGTATACTCCAACACACATATATACTGCCTTTCACATATGTAGTTACTCACACATGTACCACTGAGATATACATTCACTCACTAACACACCCATACACACACTCACCCACCCATACAGTCCATCACAGATGCACTCTTGAAACCATGCACCCAGTGACTCACCCACTCACACATCTATGCACAGAGTCACACACACCCCACCCACACAAACACTCAGGCACCCATACAGATACTCAGACAACCAATCAATAACCCATATAGATACTCATGTAGCTATTCACAAACCCATGCAGCCACTTACACACCAACAGACAGACGGATACAGACATTCACACAGTTTAGTCACTAACCCATGCAATCAGTAAGATACGTTTAATCACTCACTTATAGAGTCAGTCACGCACCTCCTAAATCATCCATTCAGACACTTATACACCTACTCATTCTTCAATACGCCTTTCCCTATATATATTAAACATATTTAAACTTTACAGAAACACACAGTCACTGGATGATGTCATCAGTGATGTCATCAGTGATGTCACTTGAGATGTCATCATTGATGTCATCAGTGATGTCACTGACCATGTCATGAGTGATGTAATATGTGACATCATCAGCAGTGCATTGCGGGGGCGCGAGTTATAGTTAGCTGAACTAACTATAACGGGGGAATTTCACGGGTTTTGTACGAGTGCAATGTCCAACTAACTATAACTTTCCCTAAAACCTATGGTTTTTTCAGTGAATATATATATATAAAATTAATGTGGGCCCCCTCCACAGCACTGGGGACCGGCACCTCCCCGGGGCAATTCATTCAAATGAAAGGGGGGGTTGTGCAGCACCCCCTCAGCCCCAGGGACCACCACCTCCCTAGGACTCAGTACTATAATGGGCACCCTCAAAGAACCATGGATGGCCCTGGGGACTGCTACCCCCCAGGGCCAGTAACTACTACCTCCCAAGGTGCCCACCCTCGGGAGGTAGCTGTTTGCTTCTGCTTGGTGGGAGCTGAGAGCTCCCACCAAGCAAAAGCATTACTCCTCTTTCTGCAAGCAGGAGCTGTCAAACAATTTCCCCTGTGCGCACATATGTGTGCAGGAAAAAAGATGAAAACATTGCTCCCACACGCAGGGAGCTGCATTTCCAGCAAATTCTAAAACTATGGATGGATGCATGGGAACGCCCATGTTCCACCCATGGAACGCCTTTCCAATGCAGAGTTACTCAAGGGAGCGATTTGTGATTTACTAAGCCATGCAGAGTCACACAAGGTGGCTTTGCATGGCTTAGTAAATATTACTTAAGGCCTTGCAGCTACATTAGAGGTTTGCTGCAGTTTAAGTGGGAGAGCATTCCTATACATGGTCACTTAGCAAGTAAAGGAGTGTCAACCCATAGGAACTGCAATGATGCGTCTCCAAAAGAAAAAGGCCTCTTTTGATTATCTAAAAGCTCTAGAGAGTTTATAGAAACACATTCTGTGTCTCAGTGCCACAGGACTGGTGGAAAAAATTGCCCAATGCACATGGCAGAGATATTTAAAAAACAGCTCTATTGCGCACAGGCAGCTGATGAAGATATTTGTGGCTAGCCAAAGTGGAGGACCTAACGGGAAGGTTGCAGACCAAACTCGTAGCCACATTTTCAATGCTTTGCAGAGGTGAAAAGATAATCATCCATTCCTGCATAAAAAGCATTATTATAGTCAAGCCAATTAGTTATGAGAACCTGCATTATAGTTTTGCTCCAGTGAATAGGAATCCAATTTAAAAGTCTACAAAGTAAGCACAAAATACCAAAACAACTTTCCCACAGCACATTAAACGTGTCTTTCAAAGAAAGAGAATCGTCATTTAGGAAGCGCAGATTCTCCACTTCTGTCTTTGGACTTTAGGGCAGTGCCCAGAGATGCAGGCCACCAAGAAATAACCCAAATTCTGCTGGTCTTTTCAAATAGTAAGATCTCAGTTTCCCTCCCCATTGAGCTTTTGACAAGAGGACTGCATCCAATCTGCTACTATTGTGAAACAACCCACGAGGTTCCCTCTCCTCATTTCAATGGTTTTCCTCAATGGAAACAAGCCTACTTATTGGATGTTTGCCAGTAGTTTAACAGCTTGTATTTCACAGAAAAGATTTCTAACTGTGGACTATTTCCCATAATTCACAGTGCTGAATTAATTTGCATAATATTTACCTTCCCTAAACACACAAAAAAACAAACAAAGCACTTTCTCTTTTGTTCAGTACTGAAAAAAAAGGTTTACACAATGCCAAAGCTGTTCTTGGACCATTAATGGGCACACCTGACAAGCTCACCCTTTCAGGCCCCTCCTTTCCACAACTATCTACCAGTAAATTCTCCCTGTGTTTGAGAATAAACATTGTAAACAGTGAACCCTGCAGCAAAACGTTACACTGTGAATTTCATTCTTTATACATGTCTTGTTAATCCAACTCTATAGCGCCAATGTTCTACAAAAGAAAAGCACATTTTAGAAAGTAAGATTTCAATTTCCTAACAATGCCCTTTGCATTTAATATTTGATTCATAATAGTACACATTGTTGAATATAACACATTTTAAATTCTAGCATATTACCCCCAACAAAAACACACTTCTCAAAACATTGACAGATATTACTGCAGTCTCAGGCACACGATGAATGAATACTCAATAGAATAAGCTCATATGTTATAAATCTTTTTAAAGAGTACTAAAATCAATAAATAATTCATGTAATATAAAAAATACATAAATAGTAACATGTGTAACATAGTCCTATGTTTACATCTCAGGGCTCAAGTGACATTTATAACCCACTCAGCATTCGGTTTCATGGTTTGCTAATGTCACCAGAACCCCTCAATGGTAATATAGGCCCATACTACATAAATTTACATTATGGACCTGATTCACAAAGCTAACTTATACTTTTGAGTAAGTTTACACCTTTCAGTAAGTTTACTACTTTTCAAAATTCACAAACTGCACTTTTGTAATAACTTACACTTCTGTAGTAATTTGCACTTTTGTAGTAAAATACATGGATAAATTATATTGTTTTGTTATACGTAATGGAGGTAGAGAATTAAAATAAAACCCCATAGAAATAATGTTAAGTTAAATTAGATTATTTAAAAAAGTTAAAAATATAAATACATATAAATTAATGTTAAAAATATATACAAAATAGTACATATTTATTATTTAACTACAACATTTTAATAACCTATTTTTAATTTAAAACATGATGTATTATTTCATTTTATTAAACATATTTAAATTAGTTTTAATGAATTCTATACACCATCTTTAAAAATTATTAATGCACATTTAAACAATTTCTTCAGTTTTTATTTTTAATTTGAACTTTAGAAAAATAACTGTAATTAAATTTAATATATTTCCATTAATTAAAGTATCAATTCAAAATTAGTTTAACAGTTGTATGGAATTGTTTCTACAACAATACTTGTGGAGAAAGGGTGGGATTTGAATGGGGTAAGGGGCAAGGTAAATTTTCCACTTGTTATGAAAAGTAGCATATAAAATATATTATCCAATTGTTATACATTGGAAAATTCACCATAACGACACTGATTAAAAAAAAATACTTTCAAGATCAACTGATGGCCTACTCTAATCCATTTTAACAGTCCTCTTGAATTAGTGGGTAATGTCATCTAAAACAGCTGTCCTTTCCACTTTCTCTGTAACATGGCCCTTCTTTTTTTGACAGGTCCATCTCCTTCATGGAGGCTGCAACTGTGTCATGTCTCTTGAAGAAAAGCATTACCCTAATGCTTGATGTTCTCTAAAGGACACCAATGTTTTGTAATAGAAATGTAAATGCATTCCTCATTACTTTTACCATCCCAGGAACTTAGACATGTGTGCTTCCTACAAGTTGCATATATCCTAGAGCTGATTTAAACACATTCTGGACCTTCTACTGTGGGATCCCATCGGAGGCCGTGGAAATTAAATAAGGGGGTACCACCATTGTGAACTTGGGTAAATAGAAGATATGAGAAACAATATGAAAATGTGAATTGCTTTCAAGATGAATGTCATTATCTTGTGGGAAATGAGACATTAGGCGAAAACCCCAACCTACTATAGATTTTGGTAGCGAATGGGGGAAGACAAGTTGTTAACTGTAATACAATGGGGTTAAGATCACTTCCGACAATACAGGAAGATTTGTTCAAATGGAGTTGGCTGGGTGGTAGACTTAACTATACCCGTGCTTCAGGCCCAGCGCTCAAATGCCATTGTCAATACTAGCTTAAATGTGGCTTCCTGGAATGAGGGTGGTTTACTGAAAAAAATATTTAGAATGGATTTTTTATATAGTCTGAATGCTGGTGTAATCTGCATCCAGGAAACCTTGTCTACCACCAGCTTTGTTCTATATGGTTACTTTGTTCTTAGTTGTAATGCCACCCCCTCAAGGAGAGGTCATGCCAGGGGAGGTATAGCCACTATATTAAAGAGCAATTTTAACTGGAATTATAGTAGATCCTTTGATACCTCTAATTTTCCAGGCCATAAAAGTTTTCAAGCTCAGGATGAGAGTGTGAAGGGCCCCATTGAAATTGAAAATGCCTATATCAATCTGGACTCACATTATGAAAACCGCTGCCTGCACTGTTTTTGTTCATAAAAGAGTCCGTAGATCAGGGGGGCAGATACCCAGGTCACTGTAGTTGGTGATATGAATTGTAAGGTTTCCAACAATTCTATCGGCCTATTCGCCGATGTAGAAAGAGAGGCATTACAAATTCCACCCCTCCTCTTTCCAACAAAAATAAAACAAATAAAAGAGGATGGGTGCTTCTGGATTTACTAAGAAAAAATGATTGTGTGATCGCAAATGGTAGACTCGCCAAAGATTCCCCAGCTCTTTTTACTCATAAACCATTGTCGGGTTGTCACATAATTGACAACCTTATTGTATCTTATTCAGCGTTTAATCTTTTATCTGACCTAAAAATTATAGACGGCACTCTTAGTGACCACAGAACTCTTATTTTCTCTATAGAAGTCAAAATGACGTTAGTGGAGTGGTGGAAACTAAAAGGTCCCAATACCAGTTTCAATAAGAACTTAGGTAGATTCCACTGGCTTCCTTGTACTATCCATAAGCTAAAAGGTATTTTAATAAAAGCATGCAAGCAATTTAGATACCTGGAAATGCGGTGCAATGCGTATTTTTGTCAGTTTATGAAACAGGTTGGTTGTAGAGACTGCCAGGACCATTTGAAGACATTTCAAATACCTTCACAACTACTTTTTGTACCCCGAATGAAGAAATAAATAGGTTGAGTAGGATTTAATGTATCTCCTTTCCAAATGAAGCAGTCAAACTAATACCGCTATTAAAGAAGAGAAGAAGATGACTAAAAGCGGGACTTAAAAAACAGGACTCTGATCGTAAATGAATCGACCTAGGAAAGACTATATTGACCAAGAATGTGAGAACATTTTGAGAGATTATTGCTGATTGCTGTGGGACAAGAGTGAGATCCTGCTTGTATTCCATCCAGAAGACCTATGGAGTAGGTTTATTTCTGAGTTATATGCGGCTAACCAAGGAGTTTATCCTCTGGGAAACCTTTCCACAGACCTTAATATAGTGACAACTAGTTATTGCCAGCCCTCTGGGGATGAGATTGAGACCTCAATCCACTCAATGAGAACATCTGCTACAATGGGTCCAGATGAAGTCTAAATCTCTGTTGTAAAAAATGAAGCCAAACTTTGGGCAACTTTTTTATCCCAGGTTTTTTTAACACTGTTATAACAATTCAACAATGACTGCATCTTAGACCGGAAGTGTCATTGTCCCCATATAAAAAGAATGACCATAATTTGCCAAATAATAATCAGTAAATTTCTTTGTCAGATACTGTAAGGTTTTTACTAAGGGCCTGATTCTGATGCGGTTAGGAAGGCCTCCTAACGGCATTTGCTCCTTCCAAATCGGATCGGGAACGTGTCTTCCCGACCGAGGGCCCAATTCTGATGCGGTTAGGAACAAATGTTCCCATTGAAGTCAATGGGAGTTCAACCAAATCGTATCTGGAAGCATCCGGATGCATCCTACTCCGCCGGTCGGACTTTCCCGATCCGAGTGGGTCGGAAACCATTTCCCAACCGATTCGGTCGGGAAGCTTTTCCAACCCGCATCAGAATCAGCCCCTTAGTGTCTACTAGATCACCTTAAGACATGGGTGAGTGAGAAAATGATTATTCTATTAGAACAGACAGGGTTTTGAAAAAAAATCATGGCACCATGGATAATATTACAGCCCTCCAGTTCATTGGTGAAAACCATGTGATTACCATAGTGTACCCAGAGTATGCAGCTTTCATTGACTTTTCCACGGCATTTGATAAAGTTGATCGTCCAATCTTGTGGAAAAAGTTGCATGGACTTGCCACGCCTGAGACATTATTATGCCTGATCATTGCCTTGCTCTCCTCTACATGGTGTCAGGTTTTATTAGAAGGAGATTAAGGCCTCTCTCCTGTAATACAAACAAAAAAAGACTTGAAGCTGAGCTGCTTGCTTGCCCTGTTTTTATTTTCCCCCTTTATATCTGATTTACCTGTTATCCTGAGCGAGAGCTTGGGATATTTCCTGAACATGGGGGGGGGGGACACCCAGTGTCCTGCTTGTTATACAATATGCTGGATCCCACTTTTTGAAAATCAATATTTCCAAAGCTAGGCTTTATGTTTCCAGGGAAAAAGAGCAGGTAACCACCAAATTATTTCTGGTATCTTGGTACGGAAGAATTATCGTCAGTTAAAACTAATTATTTTCAGGGGGAAATTATGAGCAGTACTTTAAATGAGTCATAACATATATCTAATTGCATTGGTAATGCTTAACCACAAGCTAAGGGATTGGGCTTGTTCTATAAAGCAATGGGGGTGAGACACCAGTAGCAGTCGGTGAAGGTACGTGTGGTGGGGTGAGTCAGGGGAGGGGCGGGATGGATGGGTGAAAGTGACAAACAATGGAATAGGGAATAGAAAATAAAGAAAGAAATAAAACCACTTACCATAAGCTGCGGCAAGCGCAAGCTAAGTGGTTTTATTTATTTTGTATTCCCTATTCTGTCGTTTGTCACTTTCACCCGCCACCCCGCCCCACTGCCCCACCACGCTTACCTGCACAGATTGCCACTGTGAGACACTTTTCTCATATTCTTTATATATTCCAATCTAACGTTTTGGCTAATTTATTGTATGCAGTTGAATTAACCAATGTTGCAAAATGGGGTTTCTTGGATAAAACTGAAGGGCACATTTTAAGGAATCTTCATAGTTTTAATACACAGGCGGCATTCAGACTAGAATTTGGTCTAAAAGGTGCATTTGTGCAAGGTTTAACGAGTGGTTCGATGGGGGCATTGACTTCTAAGAAGGGAGTCAAATTCACTAAGGAATTATATGTGTAACAAGATTTTTAAACATTATACAAGAATTTTAAATATGCCTCAAGTTTGTTTGACTTAGATCAGGACTATGTAGCATCTATGTCTGTTGCCCAGTTAAAATACTATCTCAATCTGACCTCTTTTAAGTTAAGTAAGCACCTGGACACTGACTATTGTAATAGAAAAGAAGATTTTGATAGGGTATTAAATAATCTATTTTGAAAAAAACACAACAATATCTAACATGGAATGTGGACCATGGGGTTAGACATTTTTGCTCATTACTGCGCCTAAATAGTTTACCTTTACAAGTATTATTTTCGATATCACATAGATCATCAAATATATGCCATCATTATAATAATGGTATCAAGAATTTGAAACATGTGCTATTTATTTGCCCCGCTTTGTTACTATATTGCCGTAATTTTATGAGACGTTCTTTTTAAAATATCATTACATTCATCAGATTTTCCGCCCAATGAAATGCATTGTAGTCGAGTTTTTATCTTTTGTTTACTGATTTCTAAAGCTGTATTGCATGATATAACTGCAACTTTTTAATGATAACATTGATTGTATGTATTATGGTGGGTCATCGATTTTACGTTATTTTTATGTATTTTTATCTTCTAGGAATCATGTATGCATTGTTTCTAGCATGTGGACCTCCTTTAGTTCCAAATCACGAACAAAATTGAAATTGAGGCGTGATTCTGGTCCTGTAAGCCAGCCCAATTTCATTTTCAACAAACCTTTGCAATAATATAACAAAACTATGAACATGTCTACAAAATAAAGGCATGCTCCTTAGCAAATCCCAAAAACCAAACCCGTCTTTCGGGATGGGATTCAAACTTTTCCACCCTGTATTGGAAATTTTGGTGTGTGGAAATAAAAATCTTTCTTATTCTGCACCTACATGAACCCATCTGGTTTAACTATGAGTATCTGGATATCTGATTGGGTATCTCCATCAAATACATTAGTTTGGAAGAAAGGAAAAAACATCCCGGAGGAATAGGACAAGATATGCAGCTCTGATGTGAAATGTGTGTGTTGCAGTCCAAGGTCTAAGATTATCCAACCTAAGAGACTGATGCATTAGTCTGAATGATATAATAGTGTAGCCACTATTATGCAAGAAATGTATCCAGTTGTATGAGCCAAACGTCCAGCTTATGGGGATGACATCAACCTCTTCCTCCTCAGATGAGGATCCAATGACAGTCTACTGAAAGGACTTCATTTCATTTTAAATGTTATCCACTACCGTGACTAAGCCTAGCCACTCCCTTCTCAACCAACACTGACTGACGCCCTACCCGAGCCCTTCCAGCAATCCTGTCCCAAGTCATACAGAGTTCCATAGCTACACTTCCTATTGGCGCACAGTCTGTCCTGCCTATAAGTGCATTCCCACAAGAGTTTCGGATTAGAGAAAACTCATGTTCAGCCACCTATTATGACTTCCAGTTGGCCAGCAAATAACAGAACAAATATAACTCATCCAGCTATGATGTTTTATTGTCTGTGTGTAGTAGAGGAAGAGTTGAACTGGTGAGTGTTTATGGTTGGCACGGCCGAAGCTGTGTTCCACCTGAAAAACTTGATCACTGCCTCTATACTTCAGAAGGTGTGGTTCAACACATAAATTTCACACTTCACCTCTTCAAGTCCTATTTTATGGTCTCAGTTTCCCCACTTGACCAAATGTATGCATTCTTGGCAAATTACTGTGTGTCCTTGTGCCTCAATATTCTTAGCTAAGGAAAATTGATAGCTCATAGTGACAATTCAGTTCTCAGTTCAGGGATGTAAACCCATTCAACAATTCTGTGCATGTGGGATTCATTAAGTTTATGAACTATGCTTGAAATACAAGCTTGCATTAACACCATCCATACATCTCAATAGACCTTTCATGAGCTTAGAGCACCATGTCCCACGGTCAGCAGATACAATAGGTTACACTAGGTGCTACCCAATCTTTGGCATGTTACAAGGACCCTGTAGGTGATGGCATTCCACCATCATATATTGCATTGAGGACTATAGCATCCACATGGTGCTTCCTTCACTGTTGATCAATGGTGCATGTTTGACCACAACCATTAAACCATGGACCTTTTCACAAAGCAACCATTACTTTCAGATGAGAAGAGGCAGGGACTTGCCATTGATGTGCTAAAGGGAGTCCATTCTGAGCACCCCTGTCCATAAATGCGAAAAACAGGAAAGAGGGAGTGGCGAGAAGGAGAAAGAATCTGTGAACTCAAAGTGACAGAGAAGGATGGTAGATTTGTTTATGGAAAAATGTAGAAAGTGTAACCATGAAGCAGGAAATTAGTATATTGTGTTAAACTTTGTGGACTCAGTTTTTAGCTGCATAGTCTATAACTCATTAACTTTAACTTTTAATATCAGTACTTTTTTGAGTCGTCCTGCACTTTAAAGATTTATGACTAAACCTGTACATACAACACATACAAAATCCCAAAATTATCTTCAGGCACAGCAAATTGGCATGCGGAAGATAAGGAAAGAAGGAACAGGAAAATTAATTGAGCATTTATTATAGCATACGTTTTCATTTTTACCTTCATCTACTAATCTGAGTCTTTTTTTATTATTAGGTTTTCAGTTAGTTACAACATCCCGGCAATAATACTGTCCCCAGAGCCTGAATCAACAAAGGAGTAAGGTGGGTGACGGGTAGACATCATTACAGTTCACAGGTTGAAGAACATAAAATGAAACATTTCAGAGAAATGCAGGGCCATATTTATCACAGTTTTGCATCACCCTTGTGCCATGCAGAGTAACACAAGGACAACACAAAACCTAAATGAGATTTACCAAGCCATACAAGCCACTTTGCGAGATCCTATGGTGCTTGTTAAATCTGTAGTAACCCAAGGCAAGTCAAGTCACTGTCTTGTGTTACTCTGCCCTAGTGAGCCATTCTATGTGTGGAGCGTGGGCATTCCCTCGCATCCGCCCTTGGATTTTGGTGCATTCCCAAATTTACCAACGTGCCCCATCCTGCACAAAAACAATCCTGCCTACAATGCAGGCACCTTTGCACTATGGTGCAAAGGTGACTCTGTTTGTGCTAGGCAGTACATAGTGCGCCAGCACAAGGAGAAGACAGGAATGTGCCATATGATGTTAAATATGACGCATTTCTACATGCTCCCTGTTACGCAATCCAGCAAGGTGTCTTGTGCTGCGCTGCTTGACATTTTGATAAATATGCCCCGTAGTGTATAGGGACCCATAACATAGAGTGGACACAAACTAAATGCAGTGTACGTGAGAAATTAAAGGATTAGAACAATGCAGACAGGTACAATATTTATGAAATAAATCCCATTGTCAGTGAGCATGGGGAACAAGTAGTAAGTGACAGAATGGTGGCAATAGGGCCACATAATATGGATACCCCACACACCCAAGTGAGAACACGTGTAGTGAAGTCAGATCACAACCAACAGACCACCAAATCTGAAGTCACCGCAAAGCAGGGAGGGTCGGAGGTGGAGTATAAATGGCCATGAAGGACTGAAAGTAGGGGTTCAGCTGGGTAGGCGCAGCACAGCAGGAAGCGGCAATGAATAGCTAACTGGCAGCAGATTAGGGGTTTTACATTGTCATTTTTCATGATTTCCCGCAGTTCAGTCAACATTTTGGGCCAGATGTATCAAGAATTGCTTTTGCGATTCTTAAATAGCGAATTTTACCGGTTCGCTTTTTAAGAATCGCAAACTGCAATATATGTAGGATTTGCAAAAAATGTGCGATTCCTACATATTCCTTAATAGCGAATCGCAAATTGCGATTCGCTATTAAGGAATACCTTCCCATTCATTCCTATGGGCCTAGAGGCTCATAGGAATGAATAGATTGCATTCGCAATTTGCGAGTACCAAATAGGTACTCGCAAATTGCGCATGTCTATTTCAAGAGTGCAAGGGGGCCAAAAGGCCACCCTGATGCACCCCAAAAGGTAAGTATAGCACATGTGGCGCACATACATGCCCGAAGGGCATGTGTGTGCTTTCACATGGTACTTAGAAAAATGCAAAAATGTGCATTTTTCTAGGAATTTGCAAATTACCACCAACTTGAAGTTGGTGGTAATTTGCGATTCCTTAAAGCCAGGTCGCAATTTTTTCTTGCTTCCTGCATTGCATTTAAGGAATCGCAAATTGCGATTCCCTAAATGCATTCGCAAAATAGGTAATCGCAAAAAATTGAGATTCCCTATTTTGCGAATGCCTTTTGGGATGATACATCCCAAAAGGCTATTAAGTCGCAAATGGGCCAATTCTGCAAATTGGCCCGTTTGCGAACGGTATAACGCTTGATACATCTGGCCCTTTATCCCTATTTTATCTGCGGGTCTGTGTAAGTATTTGACATTATTGAGTTTTTCTCTCTTCATGCTGAAAGGGGGATACAAGGAGGCATTCACAATGTGTGACTTATTGGATGTCAAAACCTAATTTCTTCTTCAACAGTGACCTGCTCCTTCCTCCATCTCCAATTATGCACTCTTCCATGGTTCCCATAATGCCTTGCCATGCCCTCTGCTGCCTCTTTTACAATCCATGTAGGGCTGCATGCTATTTTACCAATGTATTGCACTTACACCCATTTGTTTTTATCTTAGATGGTGAAAAGCATTAAGTTTACCTGGGGCAGTTTTGTCTCAAGAGTATTCCGTGTTTCGTTCCCATCTTCTGAAGATGATGCAACATTTGATGCTTGCTTTTTTGTTGGTTTTTGACAGAATATTTTCTTTTGCCATTTCAAATATTTTGAAAACACTTGAGACGGGCAGAGAGAGCAGGTCAAATCCTGGGTGTCCTATACAAATGATTTTTATAAACTGTTGTTTGACCTGCCTAGTGTGACAAACCCTGCTAGTTGTTCCTCACTGAAAAAAAACGTTCTTAATAGCACCTTTCTGAAACACAGAAAGGAGCATAGAATGCTTGAAGAGTATAAGAAACATAGGGGCATATTCTCAAGGACTTATCCCCGACTTACCGGCACTTTAGCGTCGCAAAAGTGGTGATAGACTTATTGCCCTATTCTCAAGCTGGTGCAAACTGCAGATATCGCCAGTTTCCCAGCGATAACCTCCGCAAAAAACATCGCCACGGATGAGAGCGACAACTAACACTAATAATATGCAGAGTAGGCGTACGGGTGCAAAAACACACGAAAACACCACTTCGCGATATTCTCAACGACCAGCCAGATCCGCGATGCGACCCAAAAACAGGCGATAAGGCGCATTAGCAGCAGGGATTTAACACCTGCCTATTACTGGTGTAAAGCAGGACAATAACCTGCAGCATGAAAGGGAGCCCAGCCCAGAGCCACATCTGAAGACCAACACATGTCATGGAGCTACTGACCATGCAGCTCGGAGACCCAAGAGGGCCACAATAGCCACCGCCACCACCCCCAGGACCAGCCCCCCCCGGACTACCACAGAGGCAGCGCAGAACAAGACAGCTGACCTTCCCAAAACGGCATGGCCCCACAGCCACACAATTGCAGAATGTGGGGAGAGGTGGGAACCAAGTATGTGTGAAGGAGGCAAGTCACCCATTAATAAGAAGGTACACAATGCCAAGTGTGGCGGTGATATGCTGGACAGACTACAGTATGCAGAGCACAGACATGTCCATGTGGACATATACTGCTGGTGTCTGTAGTGTTGAGGACAGTGGATGCAACCATGTTACCTCAGACAGTGGGGAAGCCCCCAGTCATGTATCCGTGTCGTCCCCCCCTGTAAGCGTAAGCGGAGTGGGCTGGGCCAGCGTACGCCAGGCCAGCGTAGGGGTGTGAAGGATTTGCCCAGGGCTCTGGGCGTGGTTCAGTTCTGTCCTGGACAAGGAAGTAACTAATGAGTGTGTCACTGTTGTAGTTTCGGCACCACCCAGCCTGCAATCGACAATGTTGCAATGTAGCATGCACCCGGAGGGCGGGCTCGCACGAACGGAGAAATGAAGGAGCTCAAGACCGCTGGGGGTCTTGGCTCATACATGCCAAGTGTTGTGTGTATCTGTATTGTCGCAGCATGAGCCAAATGCCTAGCCTTAATGGCAGCGCAAGTTCAGCCAGGCATGAACTCTACATCTGTGTCCGCACTATCCTTCCCACAGGCCTACACTCACGTGGCCGCCCACCTTCAACGGCCAACATCACAGTGTCGTTGTCAGGCTTGTGGACATGCGCAGTCAGGCATGACAATGGTGTGCCGTAGGAGTGCAAGTGATGCAACCGCGCAGCGCACACAAGTAAATAGGCTTGGGGGAGGGAGGAGCAGCTGTGAGGCAATGTAACACACAGTGATGCCGCTCATTTGCCACATGCAAGACATGTCAAACATGAATCCCAAAGTCACACACATCCCACCCCACCCCCAACAAGCCACTTCACATTTCCTGAATGCAAGCAGATGAGAAACTAGCATTAGGGATGAAAGCTCCTTTGTCTGAACTATCAGGCGGAAGCACATCTGCACCTCCGACCTCGGAATTGCAAGTGCCCGGCACCCCCTGACAGATACTATAGCAGCTGATGACGACTCCCATACTACGCACAGCCCGACGAAAGACCAACGTATACACACCCCACACACAGAAGTCCTTGCTCAAAGTTATCTTGCATGGAATGGCCTTCACACTTACTCCCACACCATCCCAGGCGTACAACTGTTGCACACCAAAACAACTCATTGAACCGAGCCGTGGCATTTCATCCAAAGAACTGGCACAGGTCAGAACATTGCCGCTTCAACCAGAGCCACTAACGCAATGGCAGAACATCCCGGACACATGCACAACCCCTGTCACGTGGAACTGTACCGTGCACGTATGCTGCGTTTACTGGGGGCACTGCCATTGGCAGTTCTGCGGATCAGTTACCGGCTAAGCTTCCGCCTTGCCAACATCACCTGCATTCAGCCTGTGTTGCATTGTCGATCGTGCATATTCGAGTGGTCCATGGATGTCTGCCTATCCAACAGGACAGTGGCTGAACTGGATTTTGACATGTGTGTGCGCCCCCTGTTGACCCATGACCAGGAGTGTCACCCTGATACCCGTTTATGGGATTCCTTGATACTTGGCATACATGCTGGCAGCTGGACCTGGGAGATTGCACAACTCCTCGTGTGCAGTGACCACATTGAACCGCTCCCCTATTGGGCTGTAGTGCTAATTGGTGACAGGGGGTGGACGCAGCACATCTGTCCGGACCTGCTAATGGATAGCCTCGCCGTCCTGTTCGATGAAGTCGACAACGACCTCATGTTGGAAATTATTGCCTACGAAGCTGCAATCGCTTTCATGGACGTGTAACTACGTACCTGCAGCCACAACAGTTTGGAACCCATTGCACATGTCCCGACACCTTGTTGCATCTTGGGGTTCTGGTCACAAATCCCACGACAACAGTGGACATGGCTGCATTCGCCTGGACCCCGAATACGTGAGCGGACAACCACGCAGGGTAGCACACACCTGTGAAAGGTGAGGCACTCCCCCAGAGTGGACAATGCGCGTGGCAACGTTACTCATTCTGACATACTGCTGCATTGGTCCCCATGTTTTGGCACTTATCTTGCCCGTACTGACACGCATATGCTAATAAAGTCTAACCACATTCACTTTTATTCAACTGTGATGTGAGTTGTTTTGAATGACAATGTGTTTCTCACTGCCTATCTGGGTCACGGCCATACATGCGCATTGATAGCATAACCTAGGGAGTACCATTTATGTGGAATCACTGTCCCTACATTCATCAATACTTTCATGCTTAATTGATCAGGGCCATGACACATCAGTGTGAATTAGAATGTTTTATTTGCATTCAGTGGGGTGTTGAAGCTGGAGCAGAACAGGGCCATGCAAACCCCACTTTACATTGTCGGCCCATGGAGGTCCAGCCAGAGTCCTTTGGGGATTGACAGGTTCATCGGAAGAGGAAGACTTCAGTCCGCAGTGTGATTGCTGTGTCATTGGTAACCAATCCAAATATGTCAGTCCATGTCGAGGTCCAAGGTGAGTGTCGCTGAGTGTAACGGGGGACAGTGGAAGATGTTATTCCAGGGCATGATGCAGAGGGCAGAACCAAGCTGAAACAGGCCATATGGCGGTGATGTATGCTACCACTTCAATTTTACCACCAAGCCAGATTCATCATCATCTTCGTCCTCTGATGTGTCAGGTGCCTCACATGTGGGTGGTGGTGTTTAGTCTGCCGCACTGTGTGGCAATGACACTTCAGGGGGAGGAGATGTGGATGGAGTAGTGGCAGCAGCAGTCATCCGCGCCAGGCCGTGTGGCGGCAATGCCATGATGAGGATCTGCAGGGCATGGAAGATCCCAGCTACATCTCGCTGGTGTGCATCCATGGCAGCCAATCGTTCAAAATGCATCCACTCCATGTTCTCCATGATCCTCCGCCAGTGCCCCGACTCCCAGCTGACATCGCTGTAGCCACTCTGACTAGGCAGTTGTTCTTGTCTCCGAGTCATGACTCCAGCGATGTCAGCCATGGATTGTTGGAGAGCATGGAGCGGACAGTGGGTGTCTGTTAGGGACTGTAAGTGGACCCTGATGGGACTTAGACACCCACATATGGCATCTAGTTTGGCTGCCATGAGGTCGAACCCCACCCGCAGCTGATCAGCTATCTTCTCCTGGCACCCTAACACACGGCATTGGAATGCCATGTGTTGTTCGTGGGGGTCCTGGGAGACAGCCGTGGTGGTGGGTGCTTCCTGCTGTGTGGTCTGTGCAGGGGGTGGGGTCTCCTCAATGCAGCTGGGCTGCCCTGCTCCTGGAGGTGGGGTGCCGAAGCTGTCCATGAGCTGCTGGAGGGCGTTGGTGTCGATGTTGGGGAGGTCCTCTTCGTCATCAGTGCTGAGTTGTTGTGTCTGCTCTGCAGGAGGTGTTGATTCTCCCTCTGCAATGTGAAGGGGAGATGCAGATTGACACTGTGTTCACATGTATGTTCATGCATTGTACAAGATTACTAACGGACTGCATGACAATGTACATTGTGACTGTTTGTGAAGAGATGCCTATTTGATGCGGGACAGTTGACATTTCTACACCATCAAGGATGTGAGGTTGTACTTGTCCATTAGCCTCTCACAGTTCCCTGTTATGCCAAATGCGAATGGCCATTTTCTACACACAAGCGGCAGCAGTTGTGTCCTCTGTTCTGTTGTGAAAGTGTTGCAGTTTGTACCACATTGTTGTCAATGTTGAGGTGCTCTGATTCTTATGTGTGTGTGCTGCATTGTGGGTAAGTTGCCCCTTCAGCTCTAATTTGGCTGGCCCTTCTCCCTTTCAGGCGCCAAGAAGAATCGTAGTTAACTTCTTAACTTTTTCAATTAAGGAGTTGGTGTTGGGGCGAGCATTAAAGGAGCGAGAGATAAAGCACGGGGATGTCACGTATCAAATACGTTCAGACCTGGGTAAAAGAACCTCTCAGCGACAGTGGGAGCTGGGCTCCAAAATGAATGAGTTGCGTTCTAAGGGGGCCCAAGTCCAAATGAAATTTCCTGCTACGCTTAAGATAATGTGGCACAATAAAATGCATGTGATCAGAGACCCTATGGAGGTTGATGGTTTGTTAGAACAGATGGAAAACCCAAAATAGGGACAGTTTATGTATATATGTGTATATAGAGAATCCACACTGTTGAGTAGTTAGACACATTATACGTAAGAGATACACATGGGTAATTAAAAGTATAGGAAATGTATAGGAATATACAATATATAAGATTTTTGTTTATATACCTTTTATAATTTTCGTAGTAGACTTTTTCTCCTTTGCACGGCGGGACCTCGAAGGCCTTTTGCCTTAGAGATAGGGTGGGGGGTTCCCCAGGGGGGTGGGTGGTTGGGAACATTTGGGGAAAAAATAAAAAATATAGACTTCTTTCAACTATGTGATGGGTGGTCCCTACAAACCTATGTTGACTTGTGTATTAGTGTATGTATACAAAGGGTAGGTCAACACAAGATCGACTTGGAAGGTATTAGTAGAGGTTTAAGGATAGATAGATGACGAAGAATTTAGTGCACTTTGTATCCTGGAATGTAATGGTTTGAGGTCTGCAAAGAAGTTAGGTCGAGTAATGGAGTTTGTGAAGCGATCCGAGGCGAGTGTTATATTATTGCAAGAGACTCACCTAACAAAGCACGAATGTGTGAATGTCTTTAAAAAATGGTCTTGGGTGCAAGATAATGTCTGTTCATATCAAAGTAGTAACACAAGGGGGGTGGCCATACTTATAAGAAAGAATGCGGGTATTATAGTAGAAAGGCAGCAGACAGATTCTTCTGGGAGGTGGGCCCTAGTCAAGATAAAAGTACAAGGAATATCCGTAATTGTAGTCAGTTACTATGGGCCCAATGATGATAATCCAGACGTACTAATTAAATTGGAATCATGCTTAATGCCGTTTAATACCCCAGTGGTAATTGGAGGGGATTTCAATCTAGTATTTAATAAAAGTTTGGATAGAACCTCCAAAGTCAACTACGTTACGCCACCAAAAACTATGGCAGTGCTTAAAAATATGATTAGAGAGCTCAATTTGATTGATATTTGGAGACATAAGATGGGGGATAACAGAGATTTTACCTTTTTAGTAAAAAGTATGGTCATCATTCCCGAATCGACTATTTCCTATTGAACTATGACTTAGTATCTGGGGTTGAAATGATCAAGCACGTACCTGCTATACTTTCGGATCATTCGGTTGTCTTCTTATCACTAAAAATACCTAATAAGAGAGGTATAGTCAGATGGACTCTGGACAGGACAATTCTGTTGGATGAGGGGGTAATTAACAAAATGAAAGAGGAGGCTGCAATTTTCTTTGAAGTTAACAGGGGGTCAGCTAAACTTCAAATTGTATGGGACTCCTTTAAGGCCTTTTTGAGATCTATAGGTATGGGTATTATGGCGAGTAAAAAACGAAGCGCGAGGCACCAAGAAGAAAGGCGGCTGGAAATCATTAAGAATAAAGAGCAAGAGGTACAGGAAGCTTCCCTTGAGAGCTTTAGCAAGGTGGCCTCTCTTAGAAAACAACTAGAATTGTTGCAATCAGAATATCAAGAAGCTCTGGATAAAACATTGATAGATAAATGGAGGGTTAGCAAACTGCAGCATTTTGCTTATGGCGAGAAGAGTGGTGCCTTGTTGGCATGGAAAGCTAAGAGTGATAGAGTGCATAATCAAATAATACGCCTGATTGACCATATGACAGGGGACACATTGGATACTAATGTTAAAATTGGGCTGGAGGTCTCTAGACATATGAGTAATTTGTATAAGGAGGATATTTCCCCTGGGAGGGATAATATCGAAGGTTTCCTTAAGGAAATCGAACTCCCAATTTTGAGTGAAGACCAGAAGGCAATATTATCAGCGGATATAACAGAAGAGGAGATTCGACAACAGTTTAGGAAAATGGCCAGAGGGAAAGCTGCAGGGCCGGATGGCCTTCCAACTGAGATTTATCTTAACCTCTTAGATGAGGTGGTACTAGTGTTCAGGGAACTTTTTAATTTAATACTAAGAGAGGGAGAAGATCCCCCTGTAAGTTGGGCTGAGGCAACAGTAACATTGTTATTGAAACCTAACAAGGATCCCCTCGCGGTCGACTCTTATAGGGCCATATCACTGTTAAACACGGACTATAAGGTGTTCGCGGGAATTCTGGCCGCCAGAATCGCAAAGGTTATTAAGGGTATAATACACAAAGATCAAAAGGGCTTTATTCCCGAAAGACAGCTCAACGAGTTAACTTTTCAAATATTGGGAGTGATAGACCTAGCAGAAACCTATAATCTTCCAGTAACGCTGGTGGCGGTAGATGCCGCAAAGGCTTTTGACCAGGTTCACTGGTCATATCTGTGGGAAGTTTTAAAGGTATTTGGTTTTCCCCATAATGTAATAAAAACTGTTCAACTTTTGTATAGATCTCCAAGAGCAAAGGTTTTGGTTAATGGGGAGCTAACTGATTGGGTCAATATATCACGGGGGACTAGGCAGGGATGTCCCCTGTCTCCGCTTTTGTTCGATATATATATTGAACCATTAGCGGCTTGGATCAGACAAGACCCTGCTATTATTCCTTTTAGACACGGAAATTTTGAGATTAAGTTAGCGCTGTATGCAGATGATCTCTTACTTTACACTCTAAATCCGCAAGTGTCTATCCCCATATTAATGGCTAAAACCGAAGCATTTGGAAGAGTATCAGGATACAGAGTAAATATAAACAAGACTGAAATTATGGAATGGAACCAACCAGTTCAACAAATACAGACAAAATCAAGTATGCTTTATCTTGGTGTGACAATTACGCAGAAGTTGGCCGAAGTCACTAAGGTAAATTGGGAAAAGATTAGGCAAGAAGTAGAGAAACTGCTGGTCAGATGGGCAAACCTTCCGTTAAATTTGTATGGTAGGGTGAATCTTATCAAAATGATTATTCTACCTAAGATAACGTTTCTTTTTAATTCAATACCATTATCGTTTGATAGAATGAAAATTGCTAAATTACAAGGAAGACTAGGAAGCTTCATTTGGGCTTCCAAGGGTTCACGCATATCTTGGAAGAGATTGAGGAGGAGATTGGAGAAGGGTGGGCTGGCGTTAGCGGATTTGAGAACGTATGGATATGCTTTCCTTTTTAAGAATTGCAGGATGCTTTTAAATAGGGTTGACAGTTCACCAAAGACCCTCACACCGCCAAAGCCCACCTCCACGAAGGAATGAAGGCCGTCGCCGAATGGATGAGGACCAGCCGCCTGAAGCTGAACTCGGACAAGACGGAGGTCCTCATCCTTGGTTCCAACCCTTCAGCCTGGGACGACTCCTGGTGGCCAACATCACTGGGAACAGCCCCGCCACCCACCGACCACGTACGCAACCTAGGGGTCATCCTCGATCCCACCCTCTCCATGACTAAGCAGGTCAACGCCGTTTCCTCATCCTGCTTCAACATCCTCCGAATGCTCCGCAGGATCTTCAAGTGGATCCCCACCGAAACAAGAAAAACAGTCACCCAGGCCCTCGTCACCAGCAGGCTGGACTACGGAAACGCCCTCTACGCAGGAACGACGGCTAAGCTCCTGAGACGGCTGCAACGCATCCAGAACGCCTCTGCACGTCTTATCCTCGACATCCCCCGATGCAGCCACATCACACCCCACCTGAGAGACCTGCACTGGCTCCCTGTCAACAAGAGGATAACCTTCAAGCTCCTCACCCACGCACACAAAGCACTCCACAACTCCGGACCAGCCTACCTCAACAGACGACTCAGCTTCTACACCCCCACCCGCCAGCTCCGCTCGACCGGCCTCGCCCTCGCCACAGTCCCCCGCATCCGGAAAACGACCGCCGGCGGCAGATCCTTCTCCCACCTCGCCGCCAAGACCTGGAACACCCTCCCCACCAACCTCCGACAGACCCAAGACCTACTGGCCTTCAGAAGACTCCTCAAGACCTGGCTCTTCGATCAGTAGCAGCACCACCCTCCTCTTCCCCCAGCGCCTTGAGACCCTCGCGGGTATGTAGTGCGCTTTATAAGTGACATGATTGATTGATTGATTGAGCTATTGGCAGTCTGTTTGGAGCCATGCTTGGAGAACTAAAGGAGGGCCAAGACCAATTTTTGTTCAAGTTCGGAGACCCGAAGTTCTACAAAAAAGTAAGGTTGAAGATTTTATTGGGTGTTTTGAAAGCTTGGGTCTATATTCGGAAAAACTAGGTATCCCATATTATGCGTCTAGGGCCCCGATCTGGGAGTCCCCAGGGACTCCAGAATGCTTGAATGATTCACTAAGTCTCCCATTAAAGGTTTCGGGTATTTCTTGCTGGGGGATCTGAAGATGGGAATTGAGCTAGTCAATTGGGAAACTCTGAATCAAATTGCGGGGGAAATTTAACCAGGTTTAAATATTACCAGATCTCTGCATGGTGGAGGGACCAAAATTGGAGTGAAGAGGAGGATGATACTTGGTTAGCTCAAGCGATTAAAACTGGCGTTATTAAGAAGGAGGTAGCTCTGTGGTACCAATTTCTGATTAATGCAGAAGACGATTTAGAAGGAGACATTCAGAGGCTTTGGGGCGAGGGAATTGTGAACATTAATTTGAGGGAAGCATTGTTGGCCTCCTTTGCATTGCTGAGGGAAAGTGTGAAACCCGCCTATTTAAAACGAAACCACCTCTTCACGGTTTATAGGGTATATTGGTCTCCGGCGAGATTAGAAAAGTTTTTAGGGATACATTATGAATGCCCAAGATGCCAAGATCCTGTAGCTGATGACATGCATATGTTTCTAACATGCCCGGAAATTGAGAAGTTTTGGTTCGAGGTATGCCAATTTTTAACCGAAGTGCCTTTCACTTCTGTGCTTATACAGTGCTGAGATGTTGCATACTTGGGTAAATTGGGCTCTTGGTGGGAGTTGGGACTCTTGAGCATGGTTTGTCCGCAGATGTCTTGTTGCCGTCAGGGGTTGTTTGTGCACGTGGATGTGTCAGTGTGTGACCTGCTCCTTTCTGCATGTGGACCACACTCAGCCACCTCGGTGTCGTGGGGTGCAACATGTCATGATGAGTGGCCTGCAGACATGCTCATCGTCATGCAGTGTCACTTGCATTGTCAGTGGGGCTCACGGATCCGCAGCTTTGCTGGGTTCAGCACATGTGCATGGGTTTGTTGTGAGATTGGTGATGTGTGGGGAGGGCCCCCTCTGGGCACATTGTGGACGGGGGACTACTTGCTGTTTCTATGTGTGCTGCAGTAAGGCAAGGAGATCAGGGACATGATCCTGAGTCATTGTGGTTGTGCAGTGTGCTATACTTCATTGTGCATGTGTGCCATTGTGCCCATCTCCCCCGTCCCCCAGTCCCTGGTGGTTACTCACCCTGTTGCTGTTGTGTCAGGTCATGTTGAGCAGTGTCCGGTCCCCCGACTCCTGCCACTGTCTCCACACTGATGACTGTGGACACCATTTCCTCCATCTCATCCAGCTCCTCCTGTGGCGCAGGACTCCCACCCCCAGTCTGCATTGCTGCTTTGCGGTTGTTTGCGAGTTTCAGCTTGGTTTCGCGCTTCACATCATTCCAGCGCCTCTTGAGCTCTTCCATTGTCCTCCTCAGCACTCCGACTGCATTCACCTTGTCCAGGATGGACTGCCATATTGTATTTTTAGTTGCCAATGACACAGTGGAGGTGACGAACAGTTGTTGATGGTGTTCTACCACCTCCGTTATCAGGATCCTATTTTCCTGCGGACTGAACCGCGTCTTCCTCTTCTTCTTGCCCTTCCCTGACCCCGAGGTCTCAGGCTGGTCCTCTGTGGGGCTTGTGGGGTTTGGGTTGTCCTCTGTACTTGCTCCGGCTACCTCCATTGTGCTTCGCAGTTATGTTTGTTTTGTTTTTTTATTTGCAGCTTTTATGGTGATTTTTCCCGCCTGACATGGGAATTGCAAGCCTGGTGCTGCTTGTCGCCGATTTTTCTATCGCGGTTGGGCCCGACGCAACTTTTTTCACGTTCGGGTTTCATTTTTTATCGCCATTGCGGTAGTTGAATCGCGGACATTTGAGGTGTTATCGGGATACTATTGCATGTTACCGCCGTGTTGAGAATACGACGTTGACACGGAGTTATTTTCCCGTGATAGACGGCGATATGGAAAATTGCGTTAGCCTATTTTGGCGATGTTTATGGCACGTTCTTGAGAATATCCCCCATACTGTAGTTCTATATGTATCAAATACTTTGTTAGAGGGATGTCAGCATTATTTGACCTGGGTGACTAACACCCAACACCATTTCGTGTTAACCAGACTATGGCTGGGTATTGTACACAATCTGATCGCCTTCCCTGAAATTAAAAAGCATCCATCAGCCACTAAACTTGGTCATTGCGATGGTGTCTCCGTACAAAGCACACAGCACTTTATGTTATTTTGTGTTTTTTATGAGGGTTTAAGAAAATACTACTTAAAACCACTTTTCCTTGAGAATAACATTAGGGACTACAAAGTTGGTTCGAAATTTATATTTGCACTAATGAATCCTTTGGTCTGTCTTAGAATTACGCTTTATATTTAGGCTGCTATACATCTCAGGAAAGCATAGTACCGTAATGTATTTTATGTGGATTTCAAGCTGCTTTTATATATTTATATATTTTAATATTGTGGTGTACTTATATATTTTAATATTGTGGTGTATCTATGAATTCTTATGACAATGCTTTTTTATGTACTTGTATGTCCTTTTGTTTTGTGCCGAATAAAGTTAAATCAAGAATCGAGCAGGTCAACCATTCAAGAAAAGTATTTTTTAATACATCCTGTGAGTCCATTGCGTGTCCCTTGTTATTGGTTTGATGACATTCCGAATGACAAAATGTCTCTTGCCATCAATTTGAATAAGTTTGTTTTTGTTGTTAATCTTGTTTTTTTTACAATAATAATGCTTTTCAGGTCTCTATTTGCATAGTGTCTTACTAGATATTGTAGATGCATTTATTTAAAAAAGTAAGTGAATTATTTCTACTTTATATTTTTCACCCATCATTTGGCGGTGTGGGAGCGGGATCATCACGCAGCCGCACCCCTCCCACACTGCCAAACCAGTGTATGCACCGCCTGCCGGATTATGACTTTTAAAGTCACTGGTGCAGTAGCGGCCCATGCAGGTAAGAGCAGTGGGGTGGTGGGGTGGGGTGGGGTGAGGGGACTCGACAGAGGATGACAAGGGAACATTAATTATGTATTTAATTTTCCCTCATCATTGTCTGTCGAGTAATCCCCTCCCTCCACCGCCCTACCGCTCTTACCTGCACGGGCCTCTCCTGCACTGGCAGCGGTTCTTTGGCAGTCCCACAGAACATCAAAAGCAGTACCTGCACAGCACAGACTGGTGCAGTCCATGGTTTTCAGGTACTGGGGTGCATGCACACAGGGGGCACAACATGTGCCCCCCCCTGCATGCACCCCATGGCCCTGAGGCTTTGTTTCCTCTCTGTCACTGTTTTCATGGAGTAGGAACTGCCATGAAAACCGTGGTGGAAAGGAAACTCGCAATATGCTTGGCAGGACCGCAGCAGGCCTGCCAATAGTATTGCGGCCTCAAGGCTGTTGCACCACCACCAGGGATCAGAGGTTGTGGCGGAGCAATGGCGGTTTAACCACCCGAGGTGTAATAGGGCGGTCAGACCACCGATGCGGCGGTGCCTGCACCGCCACCGCGGTTCAGTGGTCCAGAAGACCACCACAGTCGGAATCAGGCCCGCTACTTTTTTTGTTACTGAGATTTGACATACACATTTAAAAGCAATGGATTTTGTGGTTGCACTTCTTAGATATGCACGTCCTATTGCTTTGTTTTTCTTAATATCTATCAAAAGAGGCAAGGGTAGACGGGTGCGAATTTTTAGGTTTTACCTACAGACAGTTTTAGCTGTTTGATGTGAAAAGATCTATTATGTACATTAATACCCCTCATTCCGAGCGGCCTGGATAATTGCTATATGTGTGGTAGCTCCTGTTACTGCACAAATCCCAATTATGAGTTTTGTGATAAATATCAGCAGGTCAGGAGTAAAATGCCTGGTGTTTACTCGAACATACAAATTTTGCTTACTGCACCAAAACCCACGTTATTCCCCAATAATCCATAATCGGGGGGCATTTATTGCACCTCATGAATTCAAAAAGGGCTGAATTGTTCCCACCACACAGAGATCCAAATGTTTATGTGTCCTGTGTGGGAGACGAGACATCACTGTCGCTCGCATTCTCAGATGACGGTCCCTGTAACACCTCTTGTATCAAGTTAATGGAGCAAAGGTGATCATCTTCAGTTCCCGCAGCTGCCGCTGAGGAAACACTCAAAACCTGTGTGCTTGTTATAGAGCCGGTGTCTGGTCCAACAGGAGCTGAAACATCCCGTGGAGGCTCTAAGAATGCCATCAACATGGGAATACGCTGAGGACACTGTACTATGTGGGCCTTTAAGGGGTCCAGTAATACGTCTTTGTCCGGTGGCGCAACCGATGGAAGAGTCAGACATATGTCCAACACGCATTCGTATCCGCAGAATAGGCAGCGGAGCACAGGCAAGATGCAGTCAACCCATTCTGGTCTTAACGATAGGAACCAATGCTCGCTTAGCTCCCGAAGCCGAGGTGTGCCCAGATGGAGTACCATGCGTTCACGGCAATGTCGCACCAGGAGTGCTTTTTCCATATCTTTGGAAACTGGGCCATCCATTGCGAAGCAGAAAAATTAAAACAAGGATACCCACTACAAGTAGTAGTACCAGTGGAAGCCCTCCAAAAACGCTTCCGAATATGAAGTGTATGAATGCTGAAATGACCCCGAAGATTGTCTGAAAGATGTACTCTTGTTTTTAATGCATTGTGCTTTTATGATTTAATACTTTAAATCGAATAAAGCATATTTTGATTTGATTTGAAAGGTGCTCAATAGTCCAGAACCTCTGCTCATAAATAGGTGCACAATCCCCCTCGTATCAGACATGTTAAAGATACGATGAACCATTTCTCTGAAATGGAGCGGGAAATTTGATCGGACTAGTGCCTGTATCTCAGCTGAAGACCTTGCAACCTGGAGATCAAAAGTCTCTCGGGCTGAGGTTAAGGCCACATCCTTCTGAAAAAGCATGGCTTTCAGTCTGCTCAGAGAATCAAGACGTATAATGGAACCATTCAATGAAGGCCATAGCGTTGCCTCCCTAACTGTGTGGGTCAGTGAAAACAATACTTGCATGCAACAAGTAACCCAGGAGCTTACTATGACTAGATATGCGATGCCTGGTACTATCCCACAACTGCCTTGGACATTCAACATCAAATTGCTCCCATTCGAGAGCAGTTCGAACACCAGATGAATCATGGCAGCTGGGAAACCCTTCAAGTGACACGGTATCTTTACAAACTATAGAACCACTTAGAGCACTTTCGCAGTCTGAACCGCTGAGAAAAACTTCAGTGTCCCCATTCCTGCATCTAAATCTGTACGGTAATTCCCAGGACTCATGTATATATCCCTCTCCCAACGCTTCATGCCTGCCTACCTGGTGATACTGTAGACAGTATTGAAATTGGAAAGTCGTGACTGGCAGTGTAATATAGCCATGGATTAACCATTCCGTGGAAGGTGACGCAGCCACTGTAACAGGTAATTGGTCCAATTATTCGATGTGCAGCATTGTATATTTTGGATCTCTTCGTGACATTCTTGTCTGTCTTTCTGTTAGACTGTATGCAGAAAACAGAGTCGTACTGTTGATATACCCCCATGGCACGTGACCAGAGCGCAATGAGTGTAGCGTCCAGCTCAATAATAGAATGAATCGCAATTTCGATTGTCCATGTTGTAATATAGACAAATCCTGTTCCATTATATCTATTGCAGAAGACACAATGTTGCCCAGTGAATAAATCCTGGATGATAGTGTGGTCATACCATTGTCGACCACTGCCAAAGCCTTTTCTATGTTAAACCTGCCAATCTCTCGCAATCTCTCTGCAGCCTCCTGCTGGGAGATTTTTCATACCTTGTTGTAAATAGTGTACGAGAAGCGCTTTTGACGTGGCTTCTGGGGACCTAACAAAACATCCCTAAGATCCATGTCATCTGGGAGTAAGGACAAGTGTTGTTTCACCTGGGACAGTGTTGAAGTCTTTAGCCACTCTAGGCATAACTTCCCAACACTGTAAGATGGCACCACCCCTGTGTGTTCTCTTTATAAGCCTATGGATACTAAACCCTTTGGTGGTACCCATGAATCTTGACTGACACCTATTTGTGTCAATAGGCCAAACCAACCATCCCTTCTAATTGGGGTCTGATGAATTGTATAAACCATTTTGTAGTATAGTATCTAATGTATCCTCACTGTGTTGTGTGCAATTTTGCCAACCCTCAAAGGGGGATATTCACAAGAACGTGTGCTAAACAACACAAAAAAATGTTAACGCAACTTTACACATTGCAGCCCATCGCGGGAAAATAACCCTGTGTCAACGTGGAATTCAAAACAAGGCGGTACCATGTGATAGTCTGCCGAAACCGCAGACAATGTCCGCGATACAACAACCGCGACGGTGATAAAAACACAAACCTCAACGTGAAAAAACATGCGATGGGCAAAGCGTGATGAGGAAATCAGCGATAAGTAGCGACACATACACATTTGGCAGGTGGGAGAAATCACTATAAAATTAGAAAAAACACACAAACACAAAATGACCAACACCGAAGCACCATGGAGGCAGCCGGAGCAGGCGCAGAGGACGAGCGCAACCCCACAAGCACCCTGGACGACCAGCCTCGGACCTCAGGGACAGGGAAGGGCAAGGAAAAGAAGAAGAGGAAGACGAAGTTCAGTCTGCAGGAAAACAGGATCCTGGTCACGGAGGTGATGGAACACCATCAACAACTGTTCGTCACCTCCAACGTGTCATTGGGCACCAAAAATGGAATATGGCGGGACATCGTGGACAAGGTGAAGGCCGTCGGAAAGCACATGAGGTCAATGGACGAGGTCAAGAGGCGATGGATTGACATCAAGCGCAAGACCAAGGAGAAACTTGCAGCCAACCAGAAGGCAGCAATGCAGACTGGAGGTGGGAGCCCAGCGCCACATCTGGAGCTGGATGACATGGAGGAGCTGGTGTCGACAGTCATCAGTGTGGAGACTGTGGCCGGAGTCGGGGGACCGGACACTGCCCGACAGGACACAACGCAACCGCAACAGTGTGAGTGACCACCAGGTACTGGGGGGACGGGTGGAGGTGGCCACAATGGCACACATGCACAATCAAGCAGAGCACAGTGCACATGCACACCCACAATGACTCTGGATCATGGCCCTGATCCACAGACTGTCACAATGTACAATGCCATGCTGTCTGAATGTGAACCTGTACCATGCGGCTACATACATGCGGACACATTGTAATACAGCATCTCCCCTTCACATTGCAGGGGCACCGTCAACACCTCCTGCAGAGCAGTCCCAGCCACTCTTCACTGATGACGAGGAGGACACCCCCAGCATCGACACCCAAGCCCTCCAGGACATCATTGCCATCATCCGCAACTCACCTCCAGGATCAGGGCAGCCCAGCTGAATCGAGGAGACCCCACCCACTACCCAAACCACCCAGCAGGAGGCACCCACAGCCCCTGCAGTCTCCCAAGACCCCCAGGAACAGCACATGGCCTTCCAACACCATGTGCTGGAGGGCCAGAGGGAGATGGCTGAGCAGGTGCAGTGGGGTTCGACCTCATGGCTACCAAACTGGACACCATCCATGGGTGTCTAGGTCCCATCAGGGACCAGCTCCAGTCCCTAACGGACACCCACAGACAATGTGTGTCATCATGCGCTTTTTGTGGCTCTTGTGTCGTGCACGGTATGTGTATGTCCGGGGGGGCCGGGGGTGGGGGGCTAGGGGTGGTGCATGGATGTTGTGGCCCTCATGGGTATCGGAGCTGCATGATCATTAACCGCTTGCCTGCGGCAGGAATTCCAGCCAGGTGCTGGACATTCCAATCGCGGGCGTGGTCGTGACGGCACCACGCCGTCATGAGCACAGCTCAACCGTGACTCATGACGGCGTGGTGCCGTCATGAGCATCGAAGAGGTTATCTCCATGGCATCTGTGGGTCTTCAGGTGTGGCTCATGGCTGGGCTCCCTTTCATGCTGTAGGTAGTCGTCATGCTTAGCACCAGCAAAAGGCAGGTGTTAAATCCCTGGTGCTACCACGGCTTATCGCCTGTTTTTGGTTCGCATCGCAGATCTGGCAGTTCGTTGTGAGAGTGGTGTTGTGTTTTTTTCGTGAGTTTTTGCACGGGAACGCCTACTCTGCATCTCATTAGTGTTAGTTGGTGGTGTCCACCGTGGAGATAAATTTTGGGACAGTTATCACGGGAATACTGGTGATGTCTGCAGTTTGCACCCGCTTGTGAATGGGGTGTTCAATCTATCTCCACTTTTGATGCGTTAATGTGGAGATAAATCGGTGGTAGGTCCTTGTGAATATGCCCCAAAGTGTGTAAGTGAGGGAATCTGAGGTGTGTTCAAGTCCTTGATCTTGGCTAACCCAAGACAGGAAGTCTGTTGCACTGTGTCATTCAGGAAGATTATCTGATGTGGTATGAGGCATGCTCTAAATAAGGCCTCAGTTCCCAGAACTTGACATTCTTTAGTCCCCCAGACAGATTGTGTGTCCATAGTGTCTTTCTAATAGTCGAGACCATGTACAGACAGTTGGGCAATAAAGGAAGCAGAGTATATCAGCTCACTGTTAGTGAGCATATTTTTCTTTGCAGGTGTAGGTGCAACCTTATTATAATAAGAGTTTAGGTCTGAAGTTTTAAACCCAGAAAAATAAGCAAACTTCTGTGCAAACATTTGTAAACTACCTTTCGGTGGCGTTGGGCAATGTTCCCATTGTTGGTAAGTGAAAACATTATGTGGGATACTTGCTTTGTGCAAGAAATGATGACCATAGTGTTGGTAAAAAAACATGGTGGCAAAGTTAGATGTATCATCATACAATTCATAATTTGAAAATGCAGCAGATTGTTCTAAATCAGACAGCCTATTATTTACAGTTTCAAAGTCCCAATCATCACAGAAAGTAATGGATTTGATGATATCAATTAAAGAAAATTAAAATAAGTGTGGTATTTTTAAAAATCAGTAGGCCCATATACATCATAGGAAACTGTGTCCCAAACTATTCCCTCAGGAACCGGAACTGCTGTAATGTTCACTAAGGGCAGGTCTCTCTGTTCATGATGTGATGATGCATCCGATTTCAGGACCAAGTTCACATGTTGTTCAGCAGAGAGTTCTGGGAGGTGATGCCTCCAGTTTCAGGACCAAGTTCACATGTTGTACTGCAGAGTATTCTGGGAGGTAATGTCCATTCAGGGGCAGGAAAAAGACAGTCACTACACCTATCCAGAGGACTATAGCAATCCAGAGCTGTAGTCAGGGAAAACAAAGTAAGTCTTTTTCAGCCAAAGGTAGAAATCACAAATCTTTTGTTTGTGGGAAACAGGTGGGGGTGGTAACTCGGGTTCACTTGGATCCAATGAGAAAGTATCAAAATCGATGAAGTAGCCAGACGCAGTTCGATCTATCTTTGGTAGCTCAGCAGGTTTTGTAGAACTGGCAGATTACTCGTTTCGAGACATATTCACATAGATGTCAGTATTTGGCCAAATTGAGATCTGTGTTTCATTTGTAATTTGTTGCTGTTCAATTTCATTGGCATGAGGAGCAAAAAAAACGATGGATTTAGGCCCAGATCTCTGTACTGGGGTGAATGTATGACATTGTTCTGCATTCTGTCCATCAATTGTTCTTTTTGCATTTGTCACCCCGAGTGGGACGGGTATGCCCAGACGTGGGTCCGTGCTCTCCATGCCACTGGAGTCAAGCTATCCTGGCTGATGAGGGGTGAAACCCCAAAACCAGTCCTAGGATGCTTGTTTCCAGTCCAGGGAGGACCTGGCCTGGCAGTTTGGTCTGGACTGGTCCCATTGGGAGCATGGTCAAGACTGATTTGCATATGGCTGGGTTCAACCTGGAATGGCATGGGGAGCAAAAAAAAGATGGATTTAGGCCCAGATCTCTGTTCTGGGGTGAATGTATGACATTGTTCTGCATTCTGTCCATCAATTGTTCTTTTTGCATTCAATTTCAACAGGCACGAGTACCATTCCATTGTTGGTAACTCCTTCACTTCGTAGAGTAGAATCTTCAAAGGTTATTAATCTTTCTGTCTGAACTTTCTGTATGGTAGCGAGAGGGGATCTGGTGCTACCCAGGAGCCCACGTGGCCTACTATTGAGTATCTACCACAGTGTGGTTTGATCCGACCAATTGAGACAAATTTCTTTTCTTTCTTGCCTGCAAGGGGTGGTAGAAGTACTGTTCTTGTTCCTTCGAGAGCCAGGACAAGTACAGGCGCTCTGTAAAATGGCCCAAATTCTTTTTTGTGCACTATTCTTTCTCTGACCAGGTCCCCAATCTTCGGAACCCAGACAGATCTTGCCGGAACAGATTTCACTTCCCCAGTGGTGGTGCATTTTACTTGGATGTTGCTCTGTAATGCCCAGAATTCATTGAGTTCCTGTAAAACAGTCAAACGATCATTGATGTCAAATGGTTTTTCATCCGCCACTATGCTGCCACAATCGAGGTCGGGTATTCACATTCTAATCCCAAACAGGACATCATATGGAGTACGGCCCCCCCCAGGGAACTTCTTGGCATGTGTTTAAGTGGTCTCTGGACCCCATATAGGTGATTGACCCAATTGCCACCCGAGCCTAATACCCTTGCTGTTAAGGATTGCTTTAAGTCCTGGTTTTTCCTCTCCACAATCAAATTTCTCTCAGGATGATACGGAGAGGAGTACCACAATGCAACACCCAAACTTCCCATGGATTCCTTGTAAGCCCATGAGCTAAACGCAGGGCCACACCCAGAATGTAACATGCCAATTGCATATGTCCCTATGAAGACTCGCAAATCCTTTATAAGAGTTTGGGCGTCCGCCGAGCGGTGAGGCCAAACCTACAGGAATCCAGAACATGAATCCACTGCCACGAGGATGTACCTGTAAGCCCCTTCAGATTGCAAGGGGCCACAGTGGTCCAAATAGACACATGCGAGAGGTCTGTCTGAAATCAGTAATGATGTTTGTGGTTGACGTGCTACGGTGGAATCCCTCATCTGCTGACAGATGTCGCACTTAAGGACAAAGCCCTTGGTCTGTTTAGTAAGACTTGGCCACCAGTAACGCTGCTTTAGTAGAGAAATAGTCACAGCGGTCCCTGCATGTGCTGAACCCAGATCCTCGTGTGCAATTAGAATTAAACCTAATCTGCGATCCATGTTTGGTATTACTCTATCCCCCACTCCTGGAATTTGAGCATACAGAATATTTTGCGCATCTAACTTGTAGGAGTACTTGAGTGGAAAACCTTTTGGCAAGGCTGGGCTGTTCTTTCGAGTAGCATTCACAGCTATCATTATCTGTCCATCTAGTAAGAGGATAGATGGACAGATAATGATAGCTGGGTATGTCCCCCTCTATTTGGAGCGTTATTTTGTGTAAACAATGTGGGACACTTACCCTTGTATCAGGTGTTTCCACAGTGATATGTTCATTCAACGCTGCTGTCACCAGAGATTGCATCAGGTTCTGGTGAGCTATCTCCTTCTGCTGCGCTGTCTAGCATCGTCAGAGCCCATTCCCCATCCAATAGTTGAGTCCTCCGTAGCCTAGGCATTTCTTATTTTAAGGCCAGCTACCTTCTTCTTTTTAAATTGAGGTTTAGTTTTGGGTTTATCTTCTTGTCTGATAATTTAGTCTGAAGTGCGATGTGTGTCTCTTGGCTTGGCTTGCTCTTCTGATCTGTGTTCTGATCGTCCTTCCCTCTCTGAGTTTTTTGATGAACCCTGAAAGGAACGAGATGAACGTGTATCAGTATACTGATACTTGTCAGGTTTTTTAATGTTATCATGGTTCCTAAGATTACATTTTCTATCAGAGGGCTCCTGTTGAGGAGACCCACCCCATGATCCTGATGTACTCTGCTTATTATTTTTTTATTGTTTGTTGTCCATTTCTTTTTAGAAGAATCGTGTGCTTGCTTTGAGTTATCCTTTTCAGGATTGCTCATTAATTGTGGTTTCACAGGTCTAGCTCCAAAGTTACCCAGTGAAGCATAGGTATCTTCGATAATCTTAGGTAGCTCTTGCTCCTGTTGTGTAGGAGTGCATTCCCTCAGGCGCTGGTGTATAGCCACCGCTGCTTCCTTCCTATTAAGTTAGCC
The DNA here is from genome assembly GCA_963921515.1 of Calotriton arnoldi. Taxonomy (NCBI): domain Eukaryota; kingdom Metazoa; phylum Chordata; class Amphibia; order Caudata; family Salamandridae; genus Calotriton; species Calotriton arnoldi. The sequence goes on from CAWUFW010013368.1 coordinate 211,988, forward strand.
AACATAATTGCGGATACCTGGGCAAAATCGATCAATTTCATCCCTAAATCCAGGGCAGGTTCTGCCTCGTACTCATTCTGTATTTGTTTCAATACTTCTGGTATTACTGGGGGGATACCATGAGTTCTGGTATAAATGGCAGTGAAAACTCTACCCCAATCAGTACAATCCTCTCTCCGGGGAGCTATTCCCATTGGCAAGCAAATTGTCAGCATTCTGTGTTTTTCTTGGGGGCCTGTATGAGGAAATACTGCCTCAATCTGTGCTATTTTCTGTGCTATGCAGAACAGCATTTGCTTATGTCTAGTGGGCCTTCTTCCCATAATCGTGTTCAGCGTTTGTGGGGTGATTTATTTTTAAGTCCCTTGCGGTTGACTAGCTTGAGTGACCCTTGTAGGTTGAATTGTAAGTGTTCGCATTATGAACTGTGTAAGATTTCTGTACAGTTTTACTATTTCTCTGTAAAGTGTACGTAAATCTGCTGCTTGCAATATTTCAATTGCTGGATGCAGTATGTAAGCAGCTAAAACCGAACAAGTCGCTCCATCTCTACTGAGCCGACTAAGTCTCACATTTTCTGGGGTGTGGGGGAAGGCGCCTTTAAACCAATTAATATGCTCTTGGTAAGTTAACGGACTTCTATGTCCTCGTATGGAGAGTATTCTTCAGGCGTCTCATCTGGAATCTAAGTATGGAACAAATGTGTGTGTGCATCCGCAGGTAGGAATTTAATCCAAGAATAGAATACCTCTGACCTGAATGCCTCGTGTGCCTCAATCATGAAGGTCACAGTCCCACCCATTGATGAGACCCCAAAATCTACTAATTTCATAGTAAGTGCACGTCTGCAATTTTCTGAAATGTTAAGAGCACCTTCCTGCTCTGCTTCCTCTGTACTAGCACCACTCGTACCAGCATCCTCGTGGGTAGACATTATGGGAGGAAGTATTTAAGGAAAAGAGATAATGTTTTGCACAATATGGGGAACTATAATCCATCAAGCTTGAACAAACCTACAGCCAATACATAGGATCTACCTACTCAGCTGTGGCGGATTTTCCCTTCCCACTCCAGACGTCTCTGGGTAAATGTGAGTAGGGGTCTCTGAGAAAGCACTACTGAAGTATTCAGATTTGACCAACAAATAAGTATCAAACCAACGCTGGCGGCGCCATGTCGTGTAGTTCCTACAAAGCTATATAGAATCTGCGCGTTTAGACAACATAAACTATGGGATTGGTGTCCAGAGTGATCCCAGACACCCCCAAAGGATATGTTAGCCTTTAGACCAGCTAGCTCACAGTATCACCATAAGCCCCCTAACCTTACCACAGAGCGAATTGTTTCTGGCAACTATCGAACATGACAACCCTTGATCCTTCAGGGATCGTGAAAACAGTACACTACTCTTCGCTCAGTCATTCGTGCTCACTTGGTCTCAGAGAGATACACAGAATAAACGATGGGTACGTTTTCAATAAGCATTTAGGGAACCAGCGTCATTCTAGTATAAAATATGTTTGCTGCGACAATCATTAGACAGAAACAGGTGTATAAGATTACAAGCACCATTAGAGTAAATATAAGGGAGAATTCTACCATGGTGCTAAAACAGTGAATATATGCAGGCATATTGATACAGCAGTAATCAAGTGTACTCCTACTATGCAGACCCTATCTAAGTGTACCCAAATGTATCTAACATGTATGTGTATGTATAGCCAGAAATCCCCTAGGAAAGAGCCAACCTCATTATCTGATGCGAAAGAACGAAGGGCCCCATCTTGGTCTCGAGTTGGACACCCCGCAAGGAATATCAGACCACTGCGTGCTGGAGTTTTTGAGTGCAGGGACCTCAGCATCTTTTGTCAGCATGGAAGCTTCTCCTCTAACTATCTAGTGTTCGGTATGGTTCTTTTATACCAAAAAGATAGCCTCTGGGTTCCTTACACAATCGGTATGTTGTGAGTACTATTATGCAAATAAGCCTAGAACAATACCTGCAGTAGTTCTTTCACCCTAGGATGAAGATGACCATGACTTTTACGCCGAGTATGTTCATGCTGTGATGTACGTCATGTGCAGGGGGCTTTTCTAAGAATCCTCATGCATAATAAATGAGGCTAGTTTCCAAGCAACTGATCAACATTTATTCAACACATAACTGGGTAAACGGTCAGTGCTAGAACCGTTATGCAGAGCAAGGTAGGACAATGTAGGTAAAAGGTAGTGTAGCTACCTAGGCCTAGATTGGGGTACATTGGGGTTCATAATAGTAGGTTTCTGATGAATAAATCTCAGTGGGCTTTACCACTGGAAACCTTTCACCACAGACTGTGGGCCTTAGTTCGGTGGACAAGTTACTCGTTACAAACGTGACGGACAGCCCTCTTCCACATTCCAACTGCTATTGGATATAATGCACTTGTAATACAGTGGACGGGATATCCATGATATGTGATGGAGTAACTCTGCCACTGCTCTCTAAATCAGGCCCTGCATGCAGGTAGGACAACTACAGAATGAACATTGGAAGGGTCTTCCAATGTTCCTTTTTCATGAATGAGACCACCATGGAAGACAGTGCCGAACACGGGTAGAAAATGAAAACCACGTTCTAAATGCAGTTAGTTTTTTTGTTTCACAGAAACAACCCCCCAATTTGTGGGGGGGGGGGGTTGCTTCTGTGAAATAAAAATAAATGATGAGCAGATCGTCACGACATGCCAGCCCATCTGGAATTATAATTGTGATGAAAGTGGTCCTGCCATGTCAACAGAAGCTTCCTCGTAATGCCCCAACAGTGTGACTGGGAACTAAAATTATGGCTGGTGCTTAGCTACGGGTAAGCTAATGTGGGGTATGGTGCATTGATGGACCCCCACAGTAGAGGAAAATGTCCCCTTGATGTGTTAACACTCCTTCATTGCATGTCATTTCGATTTCACCACTCTAAAAGAAATGCAAAAGAGACTGATGTTTCCGCTCCCTGAGGGACGGTCTACGGAGCTTACATGCATGACTTGAACATATCTATCTGTTATAACATTTGGCAGCATGAATTCCTGAAAGCTCTTGTACTCACTTATTCAAGGCATTTTCCTAGTTCGTCTCCAGCTACACCCTGAGACTAGTATCTTCTGAACCATCTACTAGTCAGGAGGCATTGCCCACTCACAGCCTGCACCCTCACTCATGCAGTGAAACAGCAGATTCCAATCGCTGTTACTAACTGAACGCCTTAAAATGCCATGTAGCTCATACTCTGAATACATGAACTATAGATGGCCCTTACTAATGCTTCTAGTCCCTTCTATGTGCCACCCTTCCAGTGCCTCAACTGCCAGAAACAAACCTGTATCTCTGCAGAGCCCCCAACAATTGTCTCTGTGGTGTTTCTAAAGTAAGAGAATCAGACCACAGGTGTGGGTCTCCAACTACAACATGGGTTTTGATTCTCGTTGTTGGACAAAGTTCATCTGATCCACAGTGTGCCCGTGTGGTCGACTATAGGTATACATTATATTAGCAAGACTCAGTTTATTGTGTTTGATGTCCTCCCTATTTGTCCGACTCATTCTAATATCTTAGGTCAGTTATTGCAGCTATTATCAGCCTTTCCCAGTCAGTGCATTGTTAATTATCTTCTCAACATTCATTGTATCCTACATTGCCCACCCTAAAGCATCAACCCTCTAGCTCAGCTTCTACATTGAATCTTGCCTCCCCTGTTACCTTGACTGTTCATCTAGTGCTATAGTATCATTTCAGTCCAGCAAATATCTTTTGACACCCTGATGTCACTCTGATAGCGTTACTGTTTTATACATCCTTATAACATGCAATAAGAATACAATAGAGTAGATTTTAGCACAATGTATGGCTAAGTAGAAGAAAGCAAGGCAGGATGTTTAATCAATTATTAGACGTGCTGAGCTATTTATATACGATTTTGTTCATCTGGTACTAATATTGACTACAACTCTCATTTTGCACATAACGTATGTCTAGCTGCTGTGTTAGTTACTCAATTTGTATACATTTATGAATTGCAAAGTGCATTTTAAAGTGTATAGCAATTATGTCACAGATTATTTTTGTAATATGTGTATGCCTTGTTTTATGTGATTGTCTCGAAATGAACATTTTGATGAAGATAATATAATACAAAAACAACAGTTGATGGACAGAATGCAGAACAATGTCATACATTCACCCCAGTACAGAGATCTGGGCCTAAATCCATCGTTTTTTTGCTCACCATGCCATTCCAGTTTGAACCCAGCCATATGCAAATCAGTCTTAACCCTGTGCCTCATGGGAACAGTCCAGCCCGAACTGCCAAGCCAGGTCCTCCCTGGACTGGAAACAAGCATCCTAGGACCGGTTTCGGGGTTTCACCCCTCTTCAGCCAGGATAGCTTGATTCCAGTGGCATGGAGAGCACGGGACCCACGTTTGGGCATACCCCTCCCACTCGGGGTGACAAATGCAAAAACAACAGTTGATGGACAGAATGCAGAACAATGTCATACATTCACCCCAGTACAGAGATCTGGGCCTAAACCCATCGTTTTTTTGCTCACCATGCCATTCCAGTTTGAACCCAGCCATGTGCAAATCAGTCTTGACCCTGTGCCTCATGGGAACAGTCCAGCCAGAAATGCCAAGCCAGGTCCTCCCTGGACTGGAAACAAGCATCCTAGGACCGGTTTCAAGGTTTCACCCATCATTTGTTTGCGATAATATAATATACATAAAGTAATATAACATCTCATAACCCAACTAACTAAACCTACTTTCCCCTCATCTTGCAGGGTGGCATTGACCATTAGATCCTTTCTGAAGGACATTTGGCAAAGTTTTTCTACATGCTAGGGCCCACCGTATAATCAACAGAACACCCACTGTATTAATTCCCTGAACACACTCAATAGCACAGGTCACTGATAATCGCAGTAATGAAATATTGACTTGACTTTGCAGAGCATTTTATCCGGAATATGTGTGGGTTGTATGCAATCGGAGTGTTCACAATGTACAGCATAGCACAGGGCTGAGGCTCACATCACCTCAATGAATATGCTGCCTTCCATAGCTGCAAGTAATGTATTTGTTTGAATTTATGGTCCCGTGTGCATGCAAATCAATTTGGAATGCATTGCCTCCAGTGAAATGGCAGCATAATCTGTACTTACATGTCGAACGCTGTGCCTGTTAGAGCATCATCATCTCATAAGTGATTCATCAATGGGCCTCTCATCTTCTAATGCCATGTTTTTTTCCTCATCAATATATCCCTGATAACGTCTTTTTCTATTGATGGTTTAATCGCTTTTATCATTGCATTTAGCTAAATGTGTTCCTCTAGTTATTAAAACTGGACCATTTATTCCCTACAGCTTTTCCTATCAGACGTCAGATTGAGTCTACCCATTTTCTTCTTTATTGAATACACTTTTCTTTTATTCATAGAATTCTTTGTGCGTGCTATTTCATATTTTTTATGAGCACGTATAAGCCTCTGACTTATGTAGCTTTTCCCTAGAGCTGTGTGGTGATTAAATTGGTCATTCGTGATCTTTGAAAGGAGGTTTACTAAGTACTATGGGGGTGTTTATCAAAGGTTTTGCATCGCGGTTGCGCCACACAAGGGGACGCAAGGTGACGCAAAACCTACAAGATTTACCAAGCCACTCAAAACCATTTTAAGAGATTTACCATGAGTGGTAGACCGGGGAATCTGTCAAAATGCTACGCCTTCCCAGAGGCGGTGTAACGAGGATACTCATGATTATTTTTCCCCGTTTTTTCCTGCTTTCTGCAGCACACGTAGAAAGAGGAAAAAGGCTCAGAGGATTGTTTTTGTGCAGGAAGGTGCCCCTTCTTCCACAAAACCATAATTTCTGCAACACAGCCACCCTTGCAGCATGGTGCTAGAGTGCCTGCATTGGCGCTAGTTAACACATAGTACGCCATCAGAGGAAGAGGACAGGAATGTGCCATATAATGATAAATATGGCACATTCCTGCCCTCTTCCAGTCACATAGCGCAGCAAGGTGTCTTACTGCATTGCATTACATGACATTTTGATAAATCTGCCCGCTTGTGTGTTTAGGCTCCAGTTTGACCATTTCGCCATCTGGAAAAAGCCATTAATTTACGCTCTTGCAAATTCAATTTATGTGCACGTAAAATACATTTGTAAAAGTAAACTCTAAATCCTCTTTTTAGAATTATAATTTGTGACTTTTACCTTTGTCAACAGCATTTGCAAATCGAAAACAAAAAAACCCAGGAAGAATAAGGGAACTTCCACAATTGCAAATTTAGGGTCTGATTCACAAACTGCATTTTGTAGTATGTTTACTAGTACTACAATTTACGATTAGTAGTACTTCAAAAGTACTACTAAGTGTATTACAAAATACTATCCTCAAACCTATGTGTGGATGTCTACGCCTCTGCTACTCCTATCCTTTATGAGCGGAGATCTCTGCCCCAACTGCATAGGTCTCCGCACATGAAAGTATACGTTTTAGTAGTAAATGTGGGAGGGACAGATGAGTGGCTGGAAAATTGGAATACTTACTTCTAAATGGGAGGGGTTAAGTGAGGAGTAATGAGGGGTGTAGGGAGGGCTAAGGAGGGCTTTAGGGAGAAGCATGCACCTACCCACAAAAGAGTAAGCCTATTGTTATTCACAAACTGCGCTTCTATAATTACTTCGCCAAAGAGGACCCAAAACAATTATAAATGCATTATACCTCAGTATTGGAGTAAGCCCAGCACCACACATGGTCAACCACTGGCACTGCAGCACCCTCCCTTAGAAAAAGGGAGGTAGGGTCCTAAAAACCCATTTGAAGCTAATTTTAAAATAATTGATATTATATATAAATAAGTTAATAATATACATAAATTTGATTAACAATTTTTTTAAATGTCTATATAAAACAGAAATACTGTTTTATTTTAAAATATTTTAAGATAAATGTTATACCATGAACATCAATTAAAAGTAATTCAATGCAATCAATGTTAGACATCACTTTAAATAATTTTTAATACCAAATAGAAAATATGGTTTTTTTTTACGTGGGAAATATTTTTTAGTTTAAACATTCCGATTTTTTAATTTAACAGATTAAAAATATTTCAATGTTTAATTTATAATTACGTTATTAATTCTGTAATCAGTTTAAATAGTTTGTAATATGTAGCATAACATATTTTTTCTATTTTTAAGAAACAATTTACTAAACCTTTACGATTGTGGAGATCTCCTCCAAGTGTGCTCAACGTTGTAAAGTCACTACTAGTAGTCGACTTTGATACTTTTACTCACTGTACCCTCCTGTTTCTGGTGGTGGACACATGAAAGTCTACACTTTTGAGTAAATTCACACTCATAAATACTGAATAGTGAATAGCCAAAAGAAGTAATGTTACTCAAAAGGTTAAAGGTAAATTTACTTGTATTAAATGTGCAATGGAGTTGCAATGAGCTGCACCTTGTAAAACTCCTTGTTGGTAGTTCTTCCGCAACAGAGCACAGGCAACAATGTATTGGTAGGCCTTCTCTATTTGCCAAGGGCCTTCTAAATCTGAGTTTTTCTTGTGAAGCAGGGTCCCGTTTTACCCTATAAATGCCCTACACAAATTCCGGCTCTACACCAATAGCATTAATCCCCCATGTAGGCCCCACCAGCCACAATTTAAGAATATGTGTTAACTTGACTATTTTATATAAAACATTTAGTAGATGCCATAGATTTCATGCCCGCTTAGATACATACACACATAGGCCTCAGCCCACTGTCATTTTAATACACAAAGTTTCCAAGCCCCACTGGTCTCAAATGTGCATTTCTGTCGTACACAGGCACAGCGAGGCCAACCACAAAACAACATCCCCGAGTTACAGGAGTAGCTTAGGCAACACGTAGGTGGAAACCTGCTGGTATATCGTATTTCTACATACTGCTTCATATTTGTTATTCGCTAGCTTGCTTATGAAACCTAAGACGGCATCATGCAACTAAAAACAAAACCATGTGACCTTATCAAAGTTCTGCTTTCTTATAAAATTTCCGAGAAATGGAGCAAACTGTTTATGATAAATGTTCAATTTCTTCATATTTTATGGTCAAGCATCAGTTGACCAACCGATAAACAATTTTTTCATCATAAGCCACTTCTGTGTTTTTAATATTTTAGCGAAGTAACTGTAGGTTTGCGGTCAAAAGCGCACATCAATGTGGTTACCAGTTCTGCATTGAACAGGTATAAAAGGTATGCACCCCAGTTAATACACTGAACACCTTCTGCAGTGCCAAGCACGGGTTGGAGTTCCCGGTCGACCGAAAGTCTCTTTTGAGCCTAAAACCTATTCTTGAGGTTGTAGCGTTCAACTTAGATTGAAAGTCTTTTTGCCTTTATCTCTCTCTTGCTCTCTCATCCCCACCCAATTTCTTGCATTTGATGTATTTTAAGGCTTGCCTTAATGGATGATTCGCTTTCTTATTTGAGATGTGCCTTTTAGGCATCTATGCATTTATTAGTGTTCATGCAGAGCTATTTTGATTGATTCAAATTGTGATTTTAAACATTTCTCGTGCGTTTAATGTGTTTTTGAATAAAGTGCCACTTCAACCCAGTATCTGCATTTCACACCAGTGTCTCATTCCTTTAGACAGCAGTGTTCCTGCTACCTTTGCGCTGGTGTATTGCCCCGCAAATATTACCCTCTAACACTTGTATGTAACCACCATGAAAGGCATTGCAAGCAGAAAAAGAAAAATGCAGAAATGTTACACTAGGAGAAAACACCCAACATGTCAGTTACGTTTCATCTTTTTGTTTCTCAGAAAGAAAAACAGACTTTAGGAGTTTATTTTTCAAAAACATTGGTAAGTGGCCTAAAATTGGGTGGCAGGCTCCCAGTATTGCTTTTTTTGCCAAAAGTGCTCCCACTGTGTCAGTGGCGCACTTTGAGAAATAAAGCACCACATAGGAGAACTTTAAAGACAGGGACCTGGCTGCTGGTGTGTCAGAGGAGGTATGAACTCTGCTGCCACAGCAACGTGGCATTGTCCCTTCCTACCATCGTAGATGGCTAACAAGACCAAGATGAAGGCAAGGTTGAATATCACATAGTTGGGACATTGTAGCCCACCCAGAACACAAGCAACCCAGACTGGTTTTGCCATTAAAATGGGCTCATCAGGGAGGCCCTGAGTTGCTTGTGCTCTGGTTCAGGGAAGGCCTGGCTTGGCAGTGTGGGCTGGACTGTTCACATTGGAGCAGGGTCAAGACTGATTTGTATATAGCAGGGTTCAAACTGAGGTGGTACGATGTGCAAAATAATGATGGATTGGGATATGGCCTGAGTAATTACCAGTGGCTGAGATTAATTCAATGTTTCCATTGATTATCTTTTGTAAGCTTTGCTCAGCAACATTTGCCTGAAGCCTGGACCATCGAAGGTCAGAAAGTTGAATACCAAGGCTGTGTAATCTTATTCCATCTCATGCCTCTTTCATCCACCATCAGGCACTTCCTGCTTCTTTATCTCACACTTGCATGTTATTGTTCATCGCTTGTCGTACCTGCCATCCTTGGTGTGCTTTCCCCCAACTTGTTTTGCTGACCTCTTTTTTAGTGGCCTTAAGACTCTGTGCACTTTACCACTGCTAACCAGTGCTAACATGTTTGTACTCTCTCCCTAAAATATGGCAACATTGGATTACACCCAATTGGCACATTTTATTTACTTATAAGTCTCTAGTAAAGTCGTACTACATGTACCCAGGGCCTGTAAATTAAATGGTACCAGTGGATCTGCAGCGCTAATTGTAACACCCGCTTAAGTAGCCTTTAAACTGCCATTTTGGCCTGGCACGATAAACCTTTTGCCGGGCCTAAACTTTCTTTCAATACATATAAGTTGACCCTAGTGTAGGGCCTAAACAGCCCATAGGGCAGGAAGTAGAGTATTTAAAAAGTCAGACATGCACTTTTACCTTTTACATGTCTTGGTAGTGAACAACTCCTCAATTTATTTTTCACTGCTGCAAGGCCTACCTCTCCCTCAAGATAACATTGGGTTATCTTATTACATTTAATAAGTGATAACTTCCAATTGGGAGCAGGTAAAGATGTTGAGTTTGTTGTCTAAAAAATTGTGATTTAAAACCCTACTTACTGGTGAAGTCGTATTTTAAGTTACATTTCTGAAAATTCCACTATTAGAAAGTTGGCATTTTCTTGTCCCAACAATTTGGTGCCTCTAGCCTGTATCATGGATCACATGACTAGGTGTAGCTGGCAGTTGGTCTTTGTGTATTACTCCCAGACAGTAAGACAAAGGGGGAATAGGTGTTGGCAGGATGAGCCATCTCTGACTTGATGAGGGGAAGGAGCTGTCACCTACCACACGTGCACATCAATTTGACTCTGACCCAGTACACTTACAAGACGTTTCACACTAGTATTTTGTGTCCTCAGACAAGCTGGGGCCAGGGCAGGGAGGGAGGAAGCTCCAGACACCTCAGGGGAGTAGAAGCCTCTAGAAACGTCTCCTACTTCAAAACAGGCACCAAGTGAGAATATTAGACCCTCAGACCCAACTCATCAGTACACATTTGGACTTTTGGAAGACTCAGAAGAAGTACTGCTGTGCTGCTCTGCTGTAAGAAGATTTGCTACTCTGCTGCCCTACTTCTCTGCTTCCCTGTTCCCTGTTGCCTGAGTGAGAAGGACTGGGCCTGCATCATGAACTCAGGACGACTGCCAGAGTGACTCCAAGAGCTAGTTGGCTGGCCTCCTCATCACAGCTTCAGAGACAGAAAAAGCTCCAATTCTGTTAAACCCTGTATCTGAACTTTATCAGTTGTGCTTCCTAACCCCCCAAGTGGTGCCCCACCAGTCCTGGACGCTGAACTGGATAGAGGTGCCGTGGTGGCCCAGCTGGGGTCTTCACCAAATCTGGCACAAAGTGAGCACAGCAACACATGGCATGCTGTACACCTACAAACTTCATTGGAGCGTAGCTGAACAACATGGAGCCCCGCAGAACCTCGTCACACAGTTGCCAGCCTCAACGGAATTGATGCCAAGTGAAGAAATTCTTCTCCAAGCCTTGCTGCCCGTCTGCCTCATCAGAACCAATGCAACTCAATGGGAAGCCTCTCAAAGCCTCACCGCACAGTTTAATCAGAACCAACGCATCAAAACACAACCTGACGCAGGACCTTGAATCATGGACCTCACAGCACCTCGGAAATCACACCAGACAACGTGAAGCCTTGCAAAGCAATGCTGCACAGACAGGGCCCAAGGATTTAACATACTTTGTTCAGCGGGCCTAGCTTTGTTCCTGTAGCCGGCCCGTGCTCCATTGCGGTCAACCTGAACTTGTGACTTTGTTCTGGTACAGCACGACTAGATAACCACAGTGGACGCTTTTGTGCTTTTAGGCATTACTTTTACCTAAAATTTAAAAATGCACATGTCCGATGGACTTATGGGATTTTTGTAATGCTAGCCCCAACTAATTCATTAAAATCTAATCTATTTTTCTAAGTTGGTGTGGGATTTTTCTAGTGTAGGGTTTTCACATTAATACTGTTTAAAGTGCTGCCTAAATACTTTACACATTGCTTCTAAGTTAAGCCTAACTGCTTTTGTGCTAAGCACCAGTGAATTGAGCATAGGTCATTTGGGGTTTGCTTGTGTTTCAGCCTGACCAGGATTGTGGTTGATGCTTCAGTAAAGTTTCACCCCCCTCAACAAGTAACCCGATCTCCTCATCCTCCTTTCTCCCTTTGTCACTGTTTTTCTGTATTTCTCATCCTCCTTCTTTCCCTCTTTTGTGTTTTTCTTTCTCTTGCTCTAGATCAAAGTCTTTTGAGAAATAATAAGTATCAGTCCCTACAAATGATTTCTGGTGAGCTCCACCTGCAACTAACGGCACAAAGTAAGCACTGTGGATAAATACAGCCTGTATGTTTTTTGCTTTCTGATTTCCGGTATTGACGTTTGTGCAGCCCATTACTCAGTTAATTGTTGCTGCTGTGGAATATTCTCAAACTCATTGATATCACTTCTATTTTGTTGGAGTTGATTCAAATGTCTCACTCAAAAACCTGCACATAGATGCAAAACCAAAAATAAATGCACACATTTCTCAAGCCTTTACTTAAAGTCAGAGATACACACAAACTTTTCAAAAGAACAAAAAGAAAGAGAACCTATTAAGAGAACATCTCATAAAAGTTTATGATGTTCATTAGTGGAGCCAGAAGTGGAAAAGCCAGTTAAGTAGCAAATAGAATGAGGAAGATGAGAAAAAGCATTTGGAGGGCCAATCTACAGAGAGGGGAGCTCTGCATGGGCATACCTGGATACCGAGTAGCCTGAGCAAGGCTGTGATGATGGGGATTAAGACCACGGCAGAACAAGTCCTAGTAGCCGGAAAGAGGCTGCTGTGGTCAGTGGAGTGGCTGGGACTGGGGGAACAAAGGCAGAAACAAAAGCTGAGTCTGTCCATATCAGATGTCTAATCAGAGCCCTAATAATGCAATAGATATAAAAAACAAAAGGGCTGGTAGACGCCATTTCCAATTACATTTGTACTTTCAGTCAGTCAATAACTTTATTTCGGCCATTATGGCCATAAAAGTGTCACATTCATACTATACAATACAAACATAGTAAACAATCAATTTTTAAAAAGACTGTCCTTGATGACTTAGGCTTTTTCCTTTTGAAGACCTGACTTTCCTGAAGCGCCAAGGTATAGGAATCCTCAAAGGTGCATGTGCGAGAAATATAATACAATGGTAACCATATTACAGAAACATGAACCTGGGAATGGTAGAGACTACCCTACCCCCAGATAATAGATAGAAACCGCAAAAGTGCCAGTGCCAAGAGTACAAAAAGGACAGAAAACTATTACAAAGATTCATGAATAGGTTCAATCTGACTGACTAATACATTAAAAATGGATTAAATGAACATTAAAAACAATTAAGATCAAAACCCGGAGATGTATCAGCAAAAGTCTATCCTGTTAAAGTTAATGGCATGACCCGTCATGCACTACAATTTCCGTGTTTGATACAATTCTAAATCTTTGATTAAATACTTAAATAAGATCAGTTCAAAAGTGATAAAATACAAAAGAGTTGGGTAGGTTACATGGTCAGTGCATGCCTTCTGCTAATCCACATTTTGCCTAAAAATGTTGCGACTGCACAGATGATTAATGTACTGGAGTCTGATCTTAAGATGCGTAACGCCTCGCTATGACATCGGATGCCTAACTGTTTGCAGATAGGGGCTATCCACCTGGATCTCATTTGGTGGTACCTAGGGCAGGCAAAAAATATATGACTAATGGTCTCGGCTGCACAAGAGCAGCCAGGGCAAATCACAGAAGCAGAAGGATGCTGGGACCAGGAGGCTACAAAGGTGTTGAGAGGGAGGGAGCCAAATCTGAATTGCATGAATAGTTTCCTATCCTGAGCGTTAGTGATGACCTCCAGATAATGCTCAAAGGCGCCTTCCAGTTTGAATTCCATAAAGTTAAGAGTCAAACGGCTCCCTATTGGATGGGAAATGAGGGACTGCGCCACCCAATTCCAATAGTGTTTCTTAAGTTGGGCTTTGGTTGGGAGAGATTCTGGAGTAGCAGTGTCCCAAATGGCTTCCATCCCTAAAGTAGACAGCAATGATTTCACCCTGGTTATCCAGCTAATTTTTTTGTGGCGATCTAACGCAGGGACTTCATCCAGAGCAGCAGCATATGGATATAACTCGGGGGTTGTTTTTAGACGTAACAGAAAGAGCAGGGGGCGTAGCTGGGCCTTTTGCACGATCGTGAATCTACCCAAGTCAAGTCTCAGCGGTTGCAGGGGGGTGCTCTGTGGAAGGGAGCAAAGTGATCTCAAAACTTTGTTTTCAGTCACTAGTAGTGCATCCAAATTTGCATACCCCCAGAGTTCCACCCCATATTAAACTGCTCCCAGGGCTTTATGATCGTAAATACTGATGGGGGCAGCTATTGGCTTGCTCACTGAGATCTTGTGTTCCTTAACCAAAGCGCCCGAGATACGCCTTAGTTGGAGATTCTGCCGCTTAACATGAGATCTCCAAGAAAGGTCAGCAGAGAGGGTGATACCTAAATAATCGAAGGTATTCACTCTCTCTAGTGGTTTTCCCTCTAGAAAAAGCTTCCCCTTAAAGGATCGATGAGGGTTGATCATTAGGAGCTTGGTCTTTGTAGTATTATTCTCAAGCCCTCTCAGTACACAAAAGGACTTAAAGCATTTAAGAAGGGATTGTAGGCCACTAGGGGTCTTAGAAACTAACAGGGAGTCGTATGCAAAAAGTAAAGTTATCACTTTAACCCCCCCCAGGATTGGTGCATCAGCTGGGCTCTCAGCAAGGAACTGGACGACACCATTGATAAAGAGAGAAAAGAGAGTGGGCGCCATTATGCAACCTTGGCGGACCCCTCTATCTACCCTAATTGGGTCTGACAATTGACCTTGGTTGCCCCAGCATATCCTTGCATAGTTGTTCTCATGCAGGCGGTTGGTCAGTGATAGAATTTCAGGTGGAATGCCCATTTCTTTCAAGACACACCAGAGTTTGTGTCTAGGAATAAGGTCAATAGCAGACCGTAGATCAATGAAAGCTACATATAGGCTTCCCTTAGAGATTGTCACTGTCTTCCATGTTAGTAATAGGAAGCTGAAGACCTGATCGACAATGCTCACTTTCTGTCTGAACCCAGGTTTGAAGGAAGTCAGAATGTTGTTATCTTCTATCCATGTTTGAAGTTTTATCAAAAGTGCACGGGCAAAGGCCTTTTGGGCACTGTCGATCAGGCTGATAGGTCTGTAGTTCGAGGGCAGCGAGCGATCACCCTTCTTAAACACTGGGATTACCTCAGCCCCTTTCCATGAGGGTGGAATTTCTGAGCCAGCAGCTATTCCGTTGGCCAGAGCCAGAATATACAATGACCAGTTCTCAATGTTACTGAGAAATAGGTCACCTGGAATAGCGTCCGGCCCAGGGGCTTTTGAGCTAATGATTGCATTTATGCTAGATTTAATCTCTGCTAAGGTGAAAAACCCGTCAGTCGTACAAATATCATAGACAGCTGTTGGCTCTGCGTTAGCATCAATAGGCTCTCCAGTATTTAGAGACAAGAAGTGGCGATGCCATTCTTCGACAGCAATGTTATTGTTGGGTGACTGGGACCAATTCTCCTCTCCCCTGGTTACTAGAAGCCAGAACCGTTGAGTGTCTTTTTTAGCACAAGCATCACTAATCTGTGCCCAATGCTCCTCTTCCCACTCCTTTTTGGCCTTGAGAGTTGCTTTCTTATATGCACGTCTGATTTTCCTCACTTGAATGGCATTATTTGCACGGATTGCCATGGCCAGCTGAGATCTAAAGTCTCCGCACTCACGCGTGAACCAGGCAAATTGCGATTTGGAGCAATTGTTCATTTTTTTACATTGAATTTTAAAATAAGTGACCAACAAGTTGAAAAAATTAGTGTGGCAGTCTGCAATCTTGCCAGGATCACTTGGGGGTTCTATAAGAGTGTGCATCAGTTTTGTACTTGCCTCCAAGTTATTGTTTAGAAGTGCTAACTTCTCCGGGTCCGTTGCAACACATGCCCATTTGAGGCGCCTTTTATTATTTGTTATTGGTAGAATGGACCACCCTGGTGGCGAGAATAGCATCTGAAGAATTTAGGCATCTAGCTCAGGGGGAGATTAAGGTTAGCTCGAGGGGGTTGTGGTCACTATCCGTGGTAAACCCCACAATCATATCAACAACTTTCGGCCATAATCTTAAGTCTTATAAAAAATAGTCAATTCGACTCAGATTAGTGGTCCGATTAAAGGTGTTAGCTCCTTCCTTGTCTGAATTAGTTTATTCCATTTCCAGCCCTCAACCCAAATTCAAGTGTTAACACATTGAGCTGCAATGCGATTTGGGACCACTTTTTGATGGGAGTAAGATCCAGGGTCGGAATGTGCCATAACTCCTCCTCTTCTTTACTGCCACACAGATCTTCCTGCCCCAGAGGTTCAAAGGTGACATTGAAGTCTCCTGCAACTATAACTGGTAATAGAGTATCTCTAGTATCAAAGAGATTCTCCAGCTCCTGAAGGGTGGAAGATATGCTTCCCGCTTTCATCCCTCTGGCGTACACGTTGAAGAGATCCATCCCCAACCCGTTTTCAACCCTTATCTGAACCGCTAGTATGTCCAGGCTGTTGGTCTTTAGTTCTTTGATGGAGCAGTGGAGATCAATTTTAGTTAAGATTAATAAACCACCGCTTGGGCGTCCAAATTTGCTGGCGGTAGCAGCGCGATGGAATGTAATAAACCCAGGGATGAAGATGGGAGAAGTACACCATGTTTCAGATTTATACTTTCACTTTCTGACCATGGGCACTGCACACTGCCATGAAATACTGCTCAGAAGACAGTAGGTGGATAAAAAGAGAATGATCCACATGGTGACTGGGACCACTTTGACAAACCACGTCAGATTTGCCACGATAAGGGGACAGTGATTAATTACAAAGGGCCCGATTATGACTTGTGTGGGCGTACCGCGAGCCCACAGCGGAGGGGGTCGGGAGAACGCTGCCAAGCTAGCGGCATCCTGATCGCAGCATTGCAATGTTGCTGCAAGGCTGGCGGTGTTGCACGGCGGTGGCATGCTTTGGCTCATAGGGTGAGCCTGAAGCACATGCCATTTGCACGTTGGGCACACTGTTGCCATGCACCATGTCGTGCATGGAACACAGTGCGTGCACGACAGTGCAGGCATAGGGGAGCACAACATGCACCTTGAGCAACAATTTCCAATGGGCTGAATCACCCTGGAGCCCATTTTGTGGCCTCTTTTCTGCCTTTCTGCCGACCTGCAGGGTCCCCATCATGAAAAGATTGGTGGAAAGGCAGGTCCCCACGACTGTGCTGATGCCGGCACCACCTCCATAGGCCACCGCTTTCCCCACTGCTGTGGGACCCAAGATCCTAGTGGTGGCGGCGGTCTTGTGGCGGTCCTAGTGCACTGCTCTCAATCGGGTGCTCAGACCACTGAGGAGGCGCGGTCAGACTATCAACTATGGTATGGCAGTCCCAAGACCACAATACTGGTTATCAGGCCCAAAGTAACCAAGGAGTCAACATACTTGGGACTGCTACAATTGTGGATACAACCATGCATGTACAGGGCACACAATTACGCAAGACTAAAGTGGCCACACCAATGCGAATTGGTATTGTAACCAGCAACTAAACCCTACACAAGCCACAGCTAAAGCATGTCCAAACCAGCCTGATAATACTATTTACAGTGGATGGAAAATCTCACATGATGCTACCCAATCAACCCATGGAGAAAACGGATCCAACACTGGAAACCATATTGAAAGAGCTCACCGCCTTAAGATTATCTAGGTCAGCAGTGGAGAACAAAACCACAAAGTCTTCAGCGGATATCCTTCCCATCCACTCTAACATAGCTTCCTTCATAATCTAGGAAGACAGAGGTCACGGTGATAACCTTTATTACTCTAGTATACATGAAAAGATAGAAGGAAACAACGTGATTGTTTTCTTTTTTTAACACCTTTATTTTTGGGGATGTTGAACAAACATAATACAACTCACATATAAAATTAACAGTGCTGTTTGACATCCACTAAGCATCCCCATTGGGAATATCCCCTAAGTTAACATTGTTGCATAAACACTAAGCATAAATTGCCAAAGTCTCACAATAAGCCATTCATGTCCCTCAAATTGTACGATGTTTCTCTGACAGCCTTGTTATTTATATACTGCTTGTCCTGCTACGACACAGTAGTTCATCCCGTGCACCAATACAACTAACAGTGGTGAGGTTTCTGATCTCCAGTGGTGAGCAAGACCACTGACTTATTGTCAGTGAAATTGCTCTCCCACCCTCGCAGCTCCACCATCAAGTGAGGCCCTCTTGAGCCCCTGCACTTTCGAGTGGTGGTGTTCGAGGCCCTCCTCCACCCGCAGGCTACACCTGCGCCTCATCCCTGGTGGTCCAGTGGACCTCTCACTCTTTCTCTCGCTCCGTTTTTCTGCTTGCCTTTTCCATTCACCTCTTTCCTTTCACCTTCATTTTTCACCCTTTTACTGTCACTCTCTTACTATCACTTTCCATCCTCCTTTTCACTTTTACTCTGTTTTCACTCTACTCCTTATTCTGTGCACCTCTCTCCCGTTTTCCCCCGCCGCTGCTGCCCCCGCTTCCCCTCCTCCCCAGTCCAACCAGCCCAAGCCAGTTTCCCCTCCCAGCTCCCGCCTCCCAGCTGTCCAGCCCTCCCTGACCCCTACTTAATGGCGGCCGCTGCGGGGACAGGTGAGCAAGACCACTAACTTATTGTCAGTGAAATTGCTCTCCCACCCTCGCAGCTCTACCATCAAGTGAGGCCCTCTTGAGCACCTGCACTCTCGAAGGTTGGTGTTCGAGGCCCTCCTCCACCCGCAGGCTACACCTGCGCCTCATCCCTGGTGGCCCAGTGGACCTCTCACTCTTTCTCTCACTCCATTTTTACGCTTGCTTTTTCCTTTCACCTCTTTTCTTTCACCTTCGTTTTTCACCCTTTTACTGTCACTCTCTTTCTATCACTTTCCATCCTCCTTTTCACTTTTACTCTGTTTTCACTCTACTCTTTATTCTGTGCACCTCTCTCTCATTTTTCCCTGCACCTGCTTCCCCCGCAGCCCCCGCAGCCCCCCCAGCCCGACCAGCCCAAGCCAGTTTCCCCTCCCCGCTCCCGCCTCCCAGCTGTCCAGCCCTCCCCGACCCCTACTTAATGGCAACCGCTGCGCGGGTGCGCCGCTGGCACGCCGAAGGGGTGACAAAGGCAAGCCCGTCTGTGCCTGTCCGCGACCCGAATGCAACCAGCGCCAGGAACCCTGGACCTCCGAACCACCAACGCTATAACCCAGCAGCACTCTACGGACTCAATCCAGGTTGCAACAACAACTGCAAGCTAGCATCAACAGCCGACACCCATGGACCCTTCAGCAGTCACCCCTGCCGCCACTCCTGCAGCACCGCCAAGACCACGGATCCAGCACAACCCGCCCGCAACAACGCGACCGCACCAAAGACCCTGCAATGTATCCTCCTCTACGTCCGATCCCTCCACAAACATGCCACCGAAATCTGGGACCTTCTCAACAGCACCACCCCGGACGTCGCATTCTTCACTGAAACCTGGACTAACACCACCTCGGGACCTGACATCACCATCGCCATTCCCCAAGGATACAAGATCTCCCGGAAGGACCGCCCCACCCACCCTGGGGGGGAATCACCATCGTCCACAAATCCACCCTCCAACTGAGCACACTTTCCGACGAGCCCACAGACCTGATGGAACACCTACACTTCAAGATACAGGCCAGCCCTACCACCACCCTCTGGTGAACCCTCATCTACCGACCCCCCAGATCCTGCTGACCTTTCATCAACTCCATCATGGACAGCATCACCCCGCAAGCCATCGCGTCCACCAACTACACCTTGCTGGGAGACCTCAACTTCCACCTCAACAACCAACAAGACCCCAACACCACATCCCTCCTGGACAAGCTCCACAACATAGGACTCCGCCAGATCGTGACTGAGCCCATGCACTCAGCAGGACACACCCTTGACCCCATCTTCACCACAGGAAACTCCATCACTTTCAGCCACAGCACCGAATTCCTGTGGACAGACCATCGCTGCATCCATTTCACCTTCAGAACACCCACCATCCGCAGAACCCAGCACCTGCTCCCACGCAGAAATTGGACTAAAATCACCAACGACCAGCTCACCACCTCACTCGGCAACTCCACCCAAACCATCGCGGACACCGACGACCCCAACACCGCAGCCCGAACCTTGCACAGATGGATCTCCGACTGCACCAACACCATAGCCCCCCTCAAGAAAAACAACAACACACACGCCAGGAAAGCCAGCTGGTTCACCACCGAACTCCGAGAGTCCAGACGCACATGCCGCCGCCTCGAAAAGGCCTGGAGGAACTCTAAATCTACAGAAGCCCACAACAACTTCAGAACCGCCACCAACGCCCACCACCAACTCATCACAAATACAAGAAAGAAAGCGATCCAAGACAGAATCTCCACACACGCGCACAACAGCAAAGAACTCTTCAGCATCATCAAGGAGTTCGCCCAACCCATCAGCGAGTCTACAGACATCCCTCCCTCACAAGACCTCTGCGACAATCTCAGCACCTTCTTCCACCACAAAATCAAGAACATTTACGTCAATTTTGACGAAGACAGCCAACACACAGAACACTCACCAACCACCCCCGACATCTTGAAGCCAACGATTGACAGCTTTACAGCCCTCACCACCGAAGACACACTGAAGACGATGAAGTCAATCCACTTCGGGGCCCCCACGGACCCCTGCCCCCACCACATCTTCAACAGAGCCGCCGACACCATAGCCCCAATGCTTCGCCACACCATCAACCGCTCCCTCGCGAACGCCTCCTTCCCCTACGACTGGAAGCACGCTGAGATCAACCCCCTCTTGAATAAACCCTCGTTGGACCCCACCGACCTCAAGAACTACAGACCCATCTCCCTGCTACCGTTCCCAGCGAAAGTCATCGAGAAAGCCATCAACAACCAACTCGCCACCTTCATCGAAGAGCCCAACATCCTTGACCCCTCCCAATCCGGCTTCAGAAAGAACCACAGCACGGAAACCGCCCTCCTCGCTGCAACAGACGGCATCCGCTCCCTCCTGGACAGAGGAGAGACAGTAGCCCTCATCCTCCTCGACCTTTCAGCGGCCTTCGACACAGTCTCTCACCGCACCCTAACACGCAGACTTCACGATGCAGTGATCCGGGACAAGGCCCTCGACTGGATTTGCTCATTCCTCCCTGGCAGAACGCAGCGGGTCAGACTCCCTCCCTTCCTCTCGACCCCACACCGACCACCTGCGGAGTACCCCAAGGATCGTCCCTCAGCCCCACGTTGTTCAACATCTACATGGCTCCTCTCACCCCCATCGTCAGAACCCACGTACTCAACATTCTTTCATACGAAGACGACACACAACTCATCCTCTCCCTATCCAATGAACCCAATGCAGCCAAACACAACTTTCAAGAAGGCATGGAAGCAGTCGCCAAGTGGATGAAGAGCAGCTGTCTACAACTCAACATGGACAAAACAGAAGTACTCATCATGGGCCCACACCCCGACGCCTGGAACGACACCTGTGGCCCCCCGCCCTCAGAAGCCTCCCCACCCCCACGGACCACGCACAGACCCTCGGAATCATCCTGGACTCTGAAGGAAGTGGCCCTTAGGGGCCACTCGGATTACTTACAACCACCTGCTATGCCTTCCCAAGTACTGAAGAGTCGGTCAGACAGTAGAGAATACAAACAAACCTTTATTAGTAATACTCTGCAGAGGAGTCCAATCTGTAGGTAAAAAATTGCGTCCTCTGGGATTGTTTCAATATATTGTTTCATTCGCACCTTCTTTCATATGCCAAACCCTGACTCCATACACACACTCACCATTCATAAAGGTCACCGCTCAACTGGTGGCTACAATGTATTGGCACAAACACCTATTGTTCATAAGGTAATGATTGTAATTTATTAAAACCATTTATTATTTTATACAAAATTAAAAAGAAAAAAAGGAATTAGTTTCAAGTTAAAACCATTTTTGTCCATAGAATCATCATGAAAAATATGTAACAATACTAAAAACAATTAGTCACATTCACAATGCTTCAAAAAATCATAACACGAGAGTTAAAACAGACATTAATCTTTGTCATAAATCACCATAATCCACGGTTAAACTTATGTACAAACACCATGGTGCCTTGTGTATCATCAATATCTAGGGTGATGTTCGTATAGATGGATTTGTGGCAACAGAAAAAGGCGTCAACGCGTTTCGAAGGCTTTATCTCATTCCACCTTCTTTATCAAGACCGTTATATTATGTACTCCCGTCCTTTAAAAATTAGTATGAATCTCCTAGATGAGCCCACTACGGCGCGCTGGGCCAGTCCCCCGTTTTATGATTCCATCACACGCATCTGGCTTGTTTTGGGCTTGTTAAAATCAATAGTGAAGTATACCCGCTTATATTCCAAATGTGCGCTTGTTGTTTCAAGCTCGTAACAAGGAATGCTTATCGAACATCACCCTAGATATTGATGATACACAAGGCACCAGGGTGTTTGTACATAAGTTTAACCGTGGATTATGGCGATTTATGACAAAGATTAATGTCTGTTTTAACTCTCGTGTTATGCTTTTTTGAAGCATTGTGAATGTGACTAATTGTTTTTAGTATTGTTACATATTTTTCATGATGATTCTATGGACAAAAATGGTTTTAACTTGAAACTAATTCCTTTTTTTCTTTTTAATTTTGTATAAAATAATAAATGGTTTTTGTTAGAAATGGGATTTCTGGTTGGCTAAGGCTTGCGCCAAAGCCAGGCAGAAACCACCACTCTAGTCAGGGCAAGGGAGTTACACACCCAAGATAACCCCTGCTCACCCCCATGTTAGCTTTGCACGAGCAGTCAGGCCTATCCCGGAGGCAATGTGTAAAGCGTTTGCGCAACACACACACACAGCAGCAACACACTAGGCACACTACAAAAGGAACTCCACACAAGGTTATATAAAAATAGCCTTTGTATTATCATAAAACACATTAGAAACGTAATCACATATTTACACTGTGCCAACTGGCACGGGCAATATTCACAGGGGAATTATATACAGGACCAGGCCAATCGGGCCATGGTCAGAACCATCAGGACAGGTAAGTAAATGCAGATATAAAACACAACCAGTAACTACTGGTACCATAATGACCTAAGCATTATCCTATTAGCATTAGACATAAACCCACATTAGGCCCAAACCTCATTAGCATAAACACATTACGCAATGGGCCTCACCTGCATAAACACACTATGCAATAACCTCATAAGCATAAACCCATTACGCAAATAGGCACTACCTCAAGACATCATAACATGACATTAGGCATAACCACATTAGGCCCAAACCTCATTAGCATAAACACATTACGCAATGGGCCTAAATCATTCTTGGCAACTTTCAGAGTAGGCATAAATACATTACGCAATCCTGTAGAGCCTGGCGCTCTTCCAATGTCACCAACCTGCCCCTAGGCCAACTGGCCTTCCACAGGGGCTCAAATGCCCAATGTCCCAATGTCAGGGCGCTAAGCTGCCACTTGCAGCTAAAGCAAAAAGTGCGCAATGCGCGGGCACCAATGTGCCTCCTGGGTCGCCTCCTGGGACTCCTCAATGCGCCCTGGCCTAAACGTAGCAGCTGCCCACTAATTGCTGGGCAGCTGTGAACACCACTTGTAGGCACTGGCACTCACTGTGCCACATAAACCTTCACTGTGGGACTCTCTAATCATTATGCGCAGCGTTGCAGCTGCCCAGTGTCATGTGGAGCAGCTGGGGGAAATGCCTTGGCACTACGGTGCCCTGGGAACCCTCAATCGGGTCCTACAATCGCGCCCCAAACGTTGCAGCTGCCCACTGTCATGTGGAGCAGCTGTGGCAGCAACGGGCACCGACAATGTGCTCCAAACGAATAAGCACGGGCACTAACTGGGCCCTTGTGAAGCCCCACTCCGGGACTTCGCAAAACAAATGCCCCCAAAAGGAATAATGACACTGGCACTAACTGTGCCCCTGAAGCCCCATTCACGATCCGCGGGTGCGCGCCAGTCATCAAAGAGGATATTGCCTCTAACTATGGCCCCCGCTGTACTCTGGGATAGCTGTGAGGACGCTGTCCTCGAATCTCGCCTTTGCGCCAGCTCACTCACAGCCCACCTTCTCTGCCGGCTCTTCACCCGCTCCCGGCCTCGCACCAACAAAGCGCGGCGGGGAGCGTTTTACCTGGGGAGTTGCTCGCGGGAGGCTTCTTCCTTTGCGGGCTTCTGACGGGACCGGAGCCCTTCTCCTCCGCTATGGCCTCAGTGGGGACGGGGCCTCTTGCAGCGCTGTCTCCATGCAGCCGGGACTTCCTGCCTCTGCTCTGCGTCGCGATGACGTGGTGGTGGGAGTCCCGGTTGCCAGGCAACGCTCCGGCTTCACTCGGGCTGCAGAGCAGCTCTTCCCAGATTACGGACCCGGCCTCGGGCAGGCCGCGGTGGTGATTTTTCTGGATACAGCGCTCCTCTCTCCCGCCTTCGATTAAGAACCATTGCGGGGTGGGCACCCGCCTACGGAAGCGCAAAACAGCGGGGTGGGCTCCCGCTTCGTAAAACAAAGATGATTGCGGGGTGGGCTCCCGCTCCTCTCCACCAGCTCGGGGGAACCCCTCACGCTGGGGTTCCCTCCAGGAAACGGCACACAGCACAGCGCTGCACGGAAGTCATGCGGGGTGGGCTCCCGCTTCAAATCAGCAGCGCAGGGGGAATCCCACACGCTGGGATTCCTTCACAGCCTCACGCTGCCGGTGAACCCGCTCCTCCCTCCTGGCAAATAAGGTACAGCGCTCACAAAGCGCTAGTTGCAGACAAGGCCGTGCAGTCAAAAAGCAGGAATAACAGTCCTTAAGGTTCAGGGGGCATAGCTGGGCCCAGGGAGGCCAGCACACAGGGCCCTCCAACAGGGAGGCAAGCCCCCATGGCGGTTCCTCCTGGGCCCCCAGCAACGCAGGAACAGCACCAAAAGCACAAGAACTGAACAGACTGAACATTTACATGGGGTCACAGCCCCTTCTTTTATACCAGCAAACCCTTTGTCTCAAAGTGTAGTGCATGGGGGAACCAGATACAACTGGTTCGGGGGAGCTTTGGAGCACTTTGTTTTGCTCAGCTCCTCTCTCCCTTTCACATGACAGGCCAGGGACATCAGACGCACCACAGGAGGTGGATCCAGCATTGTAGAGGGAAGGCACAGCCCTATTCAGGTCCCAGGTGCAACTCCTCCCTCCCATCTACATGCAGATCTCTCTATTAACCACTGGGCAGACTCACCCTGCCCCTCCTGGAGCCACACACACCTCCCAGCCCCTGTCACTCACAAGCCAGACATGCAATTCACATCAGGCAGGCAGACACAGAGCACACATAAATGCCAACTTCCAAAAGTGGCATTTGTACACCAGTCACAATAAATCTGCGCACACCATTGCGCAGCATTTATTCTCACAAATTCATACATACCAGACTTGACCACACTGCTCCTCTCATACCAGGAATTACCATGGACACACTTATCCCCCATGCATTCCTATGGGAGGGCAGGCCAATCTCACCACAAGCACACAGAGAGCTCACGCACTTTCCACTGGACCACAGTGCGAAAGTGCTCAGAGGCCTAAAATCACCAACACCAGGTTACAGACAAGGCAAAAAGTTTAGGGGTGAACCTGCCAAAAAGGGCCAAGTCCAACAGTTTTAATAAATTACAATCATTACCTTATGAGCAATAGGTGTTTGTGCCAATACATTGTAGCCACCAGTTGAGCGGTGACCTTTATGAATGGTGAGTGTGTGTATGGAGTCAGGGTTTGGCATATGAAAGAAGGTGCGAATGAAACAATATACTAAAACAATCCCAGAGGACGCAATTTTTTACCTTTTGTCTTAACCCTAGTCCTTTGGGTGTCCAAGGGTTCCTCTCTTTTTTTGGAGGAGTCCAATCTGACCTGCACCCTAAGATGTCTGCCGAGGGACTGACCCCCCAACAGTCTGCAGTGAGTAATCATTCTTCCCAAGAAGCCTCCAACCATGCCGACAGTGGAAAGTTACCGGCCTGGGCCGAACATGAACAAAGAAGGCACAGGAGGATGGGCTACCACCTGCCAGATGGGTACATGCTATCTGCAATTCGAGGTCACCGCGCTGAGTCTCAGCATCTCCTAACGTGGGAGCAGAACTACACACTCAGATAGGTATGCGAGGGCAGAATGGCCTATTCATTAGTAAGTCGAAAAACAGCCTTAAACAGAGAGAAAATAAACCATCCTCAGTGTCCGAAGCCACAAGGAGGTCGTCAACATACTGCAACAGCACATTATCAAGGGGAAGCTCCAAGGAATCCAATTGAGCTTTCAAAGCTTGGCTATATATACTCGGACTTTCTGTATAGCCTTGTGGAGCACGGCAGAATCTAAAGCTCCTTCCGGCTATTGCAAATCCAAACAGATATCTGCTATCTGTATGGATTGGAATGCTGAAGAAAGCATTCTTCAAATCGATCACTGAAAAGAATTTTGCTGATGGGGGAATCATTGTCAAGATCGTGGTAATGTCTGGAACCACAGGATACTGGGGAACCACTATTTTATTAACCTCTCTAAGGTCAAGGGAGTGCATGTAAGTGATAATACGCCCCGGCAGAGCTAGGAGTTCTGCTTTTGGCTTCTCGCCAGGCTTATGCTCCTTATCCCATGCCTTGATCTCATCCCTTGTGTCACCCAACTCCAGTGCATGATCCTGCATATGGACCTGTCTCCATATATCCACTGGTACCAACATGCCAAAAAATAACTCTATATCAGCTAATGTCATCACTGTGGAGGAGGCCGCCTATGTCAATTCTTTATAATATGCAGTAGGGTTTTTCCAAGAGTCCGGCAACTGGCTCTTTAGGGATAGGACCTCACTCCTCTTCCAAGGAGTATAGATCCACTGTTCCTGAAACCGAGCGTCGACTCGTGGCCTAATTACGGTGTCCATGGAGTCGCGCAGTTCCGGTATCTCAGGATGGTAAATGGGATGGACCTTTCTCATGGGGCACTGGGTCACCATCGTCGGAACCTTTTAGAGCAAGCTGCCCCGATAACCAACCAATGTCGTTACATTGCTAAATACCTCATTAGGAGTCATACCTGCAGCATATACCCTGTCTAGTATGTCATAGATGATCTGCGGTGCAATACCCTGAAAACACTGCTCTCACAGTCATATTAGCGTGGCCAACATGGGCTTAAGGGCATGCTGCTGTATGAAGGGCTCATAATCTTTCATCACACTCCACACATCTTCACACTATAGATCGGGCTCTGGGCCCACTGAGCCGCCTGATTCGCCACCATTTGCTTCTCCTCATCACCCACATCAGAACGCACCAACACTTTGTCCATAGGGTCCCGTGCTGCCGCCCAATTCCCTTCATGTATCCCACGTAAAGGGGTCTCGCCATTCAGCAGTGCTTGGGGTGTCATACTCGAGGGAGAAAGGGCGGATGAGGAGACGGATATCATCATGTAAGGAGACAGTGTTGTAGGGGTGAAAGGGGGTGTAGCGGTAGATACGGAGTCAGTAGATGGGACAGGAGAACTAACTGCTCCCGCCCCTGTTACTGGCGCAGTCAGAGAGGGAGCAGGTGGGGCTAGGGCCGACGCAATTAGGCCAGAAGCAAAAATACTAGGGTGAGCGGCACCAGGGGCCGGGGTCTGGGATGGTGGAACCTGTGGGTATATTCGTTCAGGAGCATAAGGTGGAGGAGGGCGAGAATCCAGTACCTCTTCAACAAACTCATCACCTTCCTCTCTCGTAACATAGCATTTATCTGTCTGTAATCGAAATTTTCTATCTGTACATTCTATGCCTTTCTCTATCTTTTCCCTTTCATAGGCCACTGCTTTCTGTGTTATGGTTTGCGTCTGTCTCTTCCGGGCCTCTTTCTCTGCTCTCATACGCCACTGCTTTGCTTCCTTCTGCCATACTCTTAGGGAATCAAACATCGACTGTCTGCTCTTTTTGGCGAACAATTTGTCCTGCAAGAAATTCAATTTGTGCTCATCAAACGAGCCAGTAAGTGGCCATTGTAACTCAGCATTGTCCCTCGTATATTTATTCCACAATGTGCTAAACATAATAGGGCCAATACCATACTTGACGTACACATCAAAATTTGGGGTATCCTCCGGAGGCACAGGCTGACTCTCTTCCAATCGAGCCTCAGTAGAACAACACCCACATCCAAAACACCCCAATTTGCTTAAACAAGACATCTTAATATAAGACACATGCACTGTCCCTGACGGGCAAGTATAACACCAACAACAGTAATATAAAGAAAAGATAAATAATACAAATTATTCAAGAACCAAACCAAATGGTCCAGAGACCACTCCCTACAGTCCGGAGACTGTACCAAGTTCAAGAAGACAGGCTCTAGCCCCAGACCTTTTCAAGCATTGACCAAATTACCAGTTGGCCTGGCAGATTGTTCGCGAACAGTCCCAGACCTTTTCAAGTGCGGGCCAAATTTCCAGTTGGTCTGGTAGACTGCTTACAAACACTCGGTGCCTTTTCAAGGGTGCGCAAACCCACCAAGTTCAAGACCAGACAGCCCGAAGACCGTACCAAGACACAGCCCGTTGACTCGTGCCGTTCAAGCAAGGCAGTCCGAAAACTGTACCAATACAGTCCGGAGACTGTACCAAGACACAGCCCGTAGGCTCGTGCCGTTCAAGAATGGCGCCATTTATCCAAGAATCAAATCACTCACCTGGTGCACACAGGTCGAGTCAAGTTATTCTCCACTGCCGACTCTTCGGACCAAATGGTCAACTCCAAGGTTTTGCCTTCTCAGGACCCCAGCCGGTGACCACTAGACGAGGAGTCGCCCGATCAGACAGGTGGGGCAGCTGCGAGAACCAAGCTCGATCGTGTGGTGTACCCCGATCCGCCTGACCGACCGGACGCAACCCCGACCCTGCAACCCAATTACGGGTGAGTCGGATCACCTTGCGGGTTCCCTGTTCGGCCGCCAACTGAAGAAAGTGTCCCTTAGGGGCCACTCGGGTTACTTACAACCACCTGCTATGCCTTCCCAAGTAATGAAGAGTCGGTCAGACAGTAGAGAATACAAACAAACCTTTATTAGCAATACTCTGCAGAGGAGTCCAATCTGACCTGCACCCTAAGATGTCTGCCGAGGGACTGACCCCCCAAAAGTCTGCAGTGAGTAATAATTCTTCCCAAGAAGCCTCCAACCAAGCCCACAGTGGAAAGTTACCGGCCTGGGCCGAACATGAACAAAGAAGGCACAGGAGGATTGGCTACCACCTTCCAGATGGGTACATGCTATCTGCAATTCGAGGTCACAGCGCTGAGTCTCAGCGTCTCCTAACGTGGGAGCAGAACTACACACTCAGATAGGTATGCAAGGGCAGAATGGCCTATTCATTAGTAAGTCAAAAAACAGCCTTGAACAGAGAGAAAATAATAACGAAACAGTGTTCTGCTGAGGCAAGCAATACGAATGATGAGGCCTAGTTCAGACACGGCCTAAGCGGCACAATAGGGATTACGAAATACAAAATGGTGTCACACTGGTTAACTACAGAAAAGCTTGCACGTTGCAGGGATAACTCAGTGGGTTGCATAACGTGAATACAAATGGCGTATATTTAGCCACACACTGCTAACCTAACATAGCATGAAAAGAGTGCGTTACAGGAATGGGATTTTCAAACCTAACAGCTCCGAACTCAAAATGGACCGCCAGATCAACTCTGTTGCATCCTCCTGCTTCCACACCCTCCACCTCCTATGCAAGACCTTCAAATGGATCCCCCTCGAACACAGAAAGGCCGTCACACAAGCCCTCGTCACCAGCAGACTTGACTACGGCAACGCACTCTACGCCGGAATCAACAAAAACCTCACCCGCAAACTTCAAAACATCCAGAACGCCACCGCCAGACTAATCCTCAACCTGCCACGACACTGCCACATCACCCAGCACCTGCGCACACTACACTGGCTCCCCATCGAGGCAAGAATTACCTTCAAGATTCTCACCCACGCATACAAAGCCCTCCACAACACCGGACAAGCATACCTGAATGACCGACTCACATTCCACGCACTCCAAAGGACCCTACAATCAGCCCAGCTCTCCCACGCCGTGGTCCCTCGCACCAGGAAGTCCAGATTGGGAGGCCGCTCCTTCTCCTTCCTCGCGGCCAGAGCCTGGAACGCCCTCCCGCTCCACCTCAGACAGACGACATCACTCCCCAACTTCACGAGGGACCGCAAGACATGGCTCTTCGATAGACCTCCTTCTTGATGAACAAGACCCTGCGCCTCCCCCCCAGCACCTTGAGACCCTTACGGGTGAGTAGTTGTGCTCAACAAACCCATGATTGATTGATTGAGTGGTGTGCAGCATACATCATAGCTATGAGGATACACATTGCCACCAAGAGCTGTGTGTGGCATCTTCCCACCCATTTGTCCATCAATCCCAACAGTACTAGTTTTGGTTCCAGCTGCACTGGACTGTCCACTACCTCTGTGAGTATGTTACAACAATTGTGCCAATACTAGATTGTATGATAAAAGGTCCCCAAGGTTGTCTTGCATCTCAGGCAGTGTGGATCCAAATCATTATTGATTTTATGTAGTCTAGTGGGGCTCTAGTATAACCAGTGGAGATATTAAAGTTTGATTAATCGCAATCTCTTGGAGATCACCAACACCCTGGGGGCCATTTCAGGCTCGACCAAATCTTTATATGCCAGTGTAACTACATCTATTTTTTCTATGTTTATGCAGTGCCCCCTTAGGATCTGGAGTGATGTTTTAGTGTTTAAAAGTGGGAGGTATAGGCTAGAGATTGGTTTGTATTCCATGCGGGATTCCATTATGTGTGCCTCTAGGGGGTTGTAACTCGGAAGAGATTGCAGTGGGGTGAGAGAGGCCTCCAGACCATGGCGGAGCTTTAGGTATCACAAAAACTGTGATTTATGCATCTGATATGTATCAAGTAGCTGTTGGAATGGGCATATTGAGGTACCCAGCCAGACATCCCTGAGCTTGGACATCCCTATGATGTCCCATGGTTTTAAGCGCTCCAGTTTCACTGTGTGTTTTAGCCGGGTTTCCCTCCATAGTGGAGTTTTGGCTGTTAGGATGCCATGATACTTGATCCATAGTAGTGCTTGGATCCAGCATATTAAAGATGTACGAGTCGCTGGGAGAAGGGTTGCGTGTACGCAAGGGCCATAGAGCAAGTGTACAGTTCCAAATTGTTCAAGGGCCCACAGCTCTAGTGCTAATGGTGGGTGGTCCTGAGTAGTGTACGGCCAGTCATTATTGGGTAGTATTTGCCTGGCCCAACAATAGAGGTGAGGGGGACATCTGCAATTGCCAGGCCATCGTACGGTGAAAGAACGCTTTTCCGGTATGGAATTCACAGTTGTCCCTCCGCCCATCAGAACTTCACAATTGCTGCTTGAAGTGTATTGGAAAAGGTGGATGGTATACTGTAAGGGTAGTTCTGCAATATAAAAAGTAGTCTCAGTAGGAAGATCATCTTAAACAGGGCTCCCCTTCCCGTTATGGTCAGTGCGAGACTCTCCCACATATCCATGTCTTCTCATTTTAGCTACCAAAGTTGTAGTGTTAAGGTCCCATGGCTGTTGTTTAGCGATCGCTACATGCATCTGAAGATATTTGAAATGATGAGGCACCCAGTGCAGAGGGGTGGTGGCCTTTGTGTCATCTTGCATGCCTGTCAGAGGGATATAGGTAGATTGGACCATATGCGTCTGCATATATTTTAAGCATGGACATTAGTGGAGGCAAGATGTTTCTGGGTTTTTAATGTAAACCAGGTGATCATCAATGTAGAGTGACAACCTGTCTTCCAGGCCCTCTGGTCAGAGGAACTCGGAGAGCTGTGCATCTCTTCCGTTCCAGATCGCCAGATATTCAATGACCACAACAAATAGGAGGGGTGACAGGGGGCATCCCTGTCTAGTGCCTTGTTCTATATCAATGACAGGGGATGCCTCTCCATTCACCCTGACTAGTATTGAGACATATCTGCAAAAGAGAGGGCCAAAATTCATATGTTACAGGAGGCAGAACATAAACTGCCATCGTACTGTGTTATACTTATCTAGCAGTGAGGGAACCAGTCGCAGCGTGTGTCATTTACACATTTCGAGTGGAAAGCCACTGGGGCCGAGTATTTTCCCAGTCGGATTCGATTGATTGCTTCTAGAATTTCTTGGACCATGAGTGGCTCCTCTAAGTCCCATTTTTCTCCCTTTTTTAGTGTGGTTACAAGCAGGTATTTTACTATTGGGTTGTCTCGTTCTGCCATGGGTATGGGTGCTTGGCATATAGATGGGTGTAATTAGTTGCACATTTCTGGGCTATATGGTGAGAGGCTGCTAGGGTTTGACCAGTGTAAATGACTATGCTGGGGAACAGTCATCTGCCCTGTTCCCTACTCACTAACCAGTCTAGCAGTTTCCCTGTCTTATCACCAAGTTCATATAATTTGATTTGCATCACCTATACACTGCAGATGCCGATTCCAGCATTTTCTGTCGGGAGTCCCAGTCGCAGCATGTCTCTTTTCTGTCAATGACAGTGGTCCTTTTCCATGTGTATATCATTGTCTAAGTCCAGGATGTCTCTGCTTGTCTGCCTTTCTTTTGCCATCTGGTAGGATATTATTTGTCACCGCAGTACTGCCTTAAGGGCTTCCCAGAAAGTAGTTGGGGAATCCATGATGGTTTGTGTTTGTGCCAAAATAGTGTTATTTGCTGCTCTAAGAGGTCACTAAAAGAAGGGTCCTTTAACCACCAGGCACTTAAGCTCCAGTGTCCTTCTTCTCACCACCTGAGATGTTTAGGTTTAAGGGTTTCTCAGGCGTTATCTGAGAGGGCACGTGGTTGGATCCAAGAGCCGGCAATACTGGTTATGTCAATTGAGGGCACAAAGAAGTAATCAAGTAGGGAATGGGATCCATGGGAGTGGAAGTAGAAGGTGTATTCTGTAGCCACCAAGCGACCGTTAGGGCTAAGGAAGAGGCCCACATCTGCAGATTAAATGATTTGCATGCAAGAGTGTTACTGGTGTCCTGATCAGGATTCATGACCGAGTTGAAGTCCCCCCTGATCAGTGTTCGCCCCGGAGGGGATTGTAGGAGTCTCCCTGTAAGTGTTTGTAGAGTGTCTTCCACCAGTGCAGAGGGCATAAATGGAGGTGAGCGACCAGTGAGAGCCCTCACTATCCCCTTCAATTGTGAGAAATCTGCCCAGTTTGTCATAATGAGTCTTGGTTACTTGCATCTGGAAGCGTTTATGAAGCAGTATTGCTACAACCCCCCCGTGAGGTAGTCATGTAGCTGGCATGGAAAGCTCTAGAATAGCAACATGATTGCTCTCTCGATGAGATTCATTCCCAATTTCATCTCTCTGACATTAGCACATCTCTTGGAGTTTCTACGGGCACCGGGGCTGAGACCCAGAAGGTGAACATCTAAAGAAGGGCCACAACAAATCATTGCCTGTCTCCTCTGCCACCAGCATGACTATCAAATCATCCTTGAGGCAAGGAAGCACAGTCCTTACATGTTCAAAGACATGAGGATCACCATCACACAAAACGTTTCACAGAATATTATACAGCAGAGGAAAAGATACCTAGTACTCAGACCAAAACTAAAGAACCTGAACATATGGTATGGCCTCCTAGACGCCACAACTATGCTGATCTCTCATACTACTAAAATATCAGTATATGATGATCCAGGCCAACTATAAGGCCTAATAGATTCTCTGGAAGACATGAACATAGCCACTTCCCAGAAACAACAATCACACGCATACCAGGCAAATCAACCACTAGCTAATCAAAAATCAGCACCTTTGAACGAGAAGCAAAGGCTGGAGGAAGTGACTCAGCAATGGCCCTTACAATCACAATTCAAGATAACATGTGACCAGAAGGCACCATGAGACAAATCCAGATTTTGACTGAAACCGGCTCAGTAATTTGACCTGATTTTGAGTAACAGAAAGGACATTATTGACTCCCTTTACATTTCTTTTATGGGAGTGAACCACATTATTATGATGCATGTTGTAGCTGGGAAGGGGAAACAGTAGACACTGTTGTCACAGGGATTCTGCTGGTAAGCAGAACTGTGCTCTGGGATGACAGGACGTCAGAATGTAGGTACTATGTCTCTCTACCATGACATTACCTGGCAGCCCAAATCCAGGCCAGCTTACAGTGCCTCACCTGAGCTCCTAACCTTCTCAGAGTAACAGGTGATTTTGGCAAACCTTGAACATGAACTTCTAGTCCCCAAGGGAATCATGGAAACAGATCATCACCTTTTGTATCTCACTCATGCATGCCCTCAGTAAAAAAAGGAATGACATTTCGGAAGTTTACAACCCATTTTTTGAAACTATCATAGTCTATTATGAAGCGGATGTGCTGCGATAAACTAAACAAAAACAACTAAGCAAAGTAATCAACATTACTAGCAGACTGTATACAATGAACAACCCAATGATGGCAGGTAATCTATCTGTCTAGGCCTATTCTTACTGTATAAGCAAAGGGATACATGGTAAACAGCCATTACAACGAAAATTTTACCACGAATACCATTTCTCCACAATGCCATTACAACGCGTGGCATTATAATTAGGGCTCTCTGTTTTCCGTTTTTACGGATTTTTACAGATAAATACAGACAGAAAACAGTGGGGCATATTCTCAAGGAGCCATCGCAGATTTATCGGCACTTTAGCGCCGCAAAAGTGGTGATTGACTCATCGCCCTATTCACAAGCTGGTGCAAACTGCCGACATCGCCAGTTTTCCTGCGATAGCTGCCGCAAAACACATCGCCACGGATGAGAGCGACAACTAACGCTAATGATATGCAGAGTAGGCATTCCCGTGCAAAAACACACAAAAACACCACTTCGCGATATTCTCAACGACCAGGCAGATCTGCGATGCGATCCGAAAACAGGCGATAAGGCGCGTTAGCAGCAGGGATTCAACACCTGCCTTTTTCTGGTGTTAAGCAGGACGACAACCTGCAGTATGAAAGGGAGCCCAGCCCAGAGCCACATCTGAAGACCAACAGATGCCATGGAGACAATGATCATACAGCCTGGAGACCCAAGAGGGCCACAAAACCCACCGCAACCACCCCCCGGACCCTCCCCTCCAGGTCATGAAGTCCAGTAGTCAACGGTAGTGGAAAAACAGAACTTTATTACAAATACATAAACAACAAGACGAAAAGCACAGCCAACGTGTTCCATTCCCAATGGGGAACTTCACCAGGGCAACGTGTGGATCCAATAAACTGCAAATGCTGCGGGAACTCCCCAATACCATTCCATATCCCGAAATCAGTAGTCAAAAACCTGTTGGAGAAATGGTGACAATGGTCAAGCATCCTCATAGTCACAAACGTAATCTGGTACAGTGTATTGCACTTGGACAAACCGGAATGCATACAGGTATGATGAATCCAGTCCAAATATACTGTAACAGAAGTCCATGTGCTCATAACCTCCGCAGGAAAGAAAAGGAAGGTTACAACCACACAAACATCTGTTACGGTCTTATTATGCAGGATTCATCATACCTGTAAACATCACGGTTTGTATCATCTTGATACTCCTGCACCTTCACTTCCCCCACGCTGTGCATGAACACCTGGAGACCATGCAAGGAAATTACGCCATAGCTGTCTTACCGCATGTGTCAGGGGCAATTGACTGTACACATGTACCACTTGTGCCCCCTGCCGACCCTGCACACAATTACCGCTACAGAAAGCACATGCATTCCATCAATGTGCAGGCAATAGTGGACCACCGGGGACAGTTCACCAATGTCGTCGCCAACTTCACAGGCAGTGTGCATGATACATACATCTTCCGACAGTCCATCATCAACCAGCGCTTCCAGGATGGCACCTATGGCAATGCACTGCTCATTGGCAAGTACTAACTGAACACACCACACACCTCAACTCCACAATCACACAACACACAACTGTGGGAGAGCACACGTAACATAATCACATACAAAATGCCAACCAACATGCCCAACTACCGGACACGACAACACAAGTAACCGTGGTAACAGGGGCCAGACATGTAGACAAACCATCCACAAAGGCAGAGCCCCTCTGCCACACAATTACAGAATGTGGGGAGAGGTGGGAACCAAGAATGTGCGAAGGAGGCAAGTGATCCAGCAATAAGAAAGGACACAATGCCAAGTGTGGTGGAGATGTGCTGGACATACTGCAGTATGCAGAGCACAGACATGTCCATGTGGACATCTACTGCTGGTGTTTGCAGTGTAGTGGACAGTGGACGCAAACAGGTTACCCCAGGCAGTGTGGAAGACCTTGGACATGTAGCCATGTGGTCCCCCCTGTAAGCCTGAGTGGAGCGGCCTTGGCCGGCGTATGTCGCGAATGAATAGCATGGGGCCCTGGGCGTGGTCCAGTTCCGGGATGGCCACCACAGTAACTACTGCGTGTGTCTCTGTGTCCGCCATATTGTGACCATAGGCCTACACACACATGCCCGACCACATTCAACAGCCGTATTCACACTGGAGACGAGGTGACTAGTCCCAAGCCAACCCGCGCACATCTCGTCAGCGCATGCAGGGTCGTGTCTGCCAGGGTGGCGCCCCCCACCCAGCCACGAGGCCGCCACCATGACCGGTGGTGCCTGCGCGATCCTGTGCGCCTGCTGCACCCCAGCCATGGTTCCCAGACCGGTCCGCCGCCCAGCGATGACTGCCCGCCCCTGCACATCCAGGCCTCAATGCTCACCTGCCGCCACTGGCGTGTCTCCAAGAGGGCCCTCCACGTGCCGGTGCAACCTCCTCAGCCGATCGCTGGATTCCACGCCACAGGCCCCCAGTGCACCCTGCGGCACCGCACCGCGGAGTCATGTGTGTGCTGACTGCTACCTGCGCGTACACTGCGGTCCAGCAGGGCTCACAAATCAAATCGAGTCCTGAATTGCTGGACGCCGTATCGAAGCCAAAGCATCATCGCAGGCTGCACACCCGCTCAGCTCTTCAGGTGGGCCTAACTCTGTGCAACGCAAGTCATCGCCACGTGGCGGTAGGCCCGTGCCGGACCCAGGCCATCGGGTGCCACTAACTCAGTGCAACGCAAGTCATCGCCACGTGGCGGTAGGCCCATGCCGGACACAGGCCATCGGGTGCCACTAACTCAGTGCAACGCAAGTCACAGACCCTTTATGATTGAGTTCTGTGGATGCGGACGCCATTATGTCACCTCCGGCAGTGGGGGATGTGCTGTGGTGGGCCCCTTTTATTGGCAGGGTCACATGTCCCGTGACGCCTGTGCTGGATGGGTGTGGTGTGGGTGTAAACCAGCCCTCAGGGAGTGGCTGTGGCCTGCTGACAACTAGACCAGTGACCAGCAGATCACTACAGGGAAGACCTGGGACATGTAGCTGTGTCGTCACCCCCTGTGAGCGTAAGCGGAGTGGGCTGGGCTGGCGTAGGCCAGTCCAGCGTAGGGGTGTGAACAATGAGCCTGGGGCTCTGGGCGTGGTTCGGTTCTGGCCTGGACAAGGAAGTAACCAATGCGTGTGTCTCCGTTGTAGTGCCTGCGCCACCCGGACCGCAATTGGAAATGTTGCACCCTGTGACCCAAGCCCCACAACATGTGCAAAATGGATGTGAGGGGGAATCAGTGACCCTACATACATCCATACTGTCATACTTGAAGGTTCATAGACATGACACATCTGTGTGAATTTGAATGTTTTATTCACATTCAGTGGAGTGTTGCAGCTGGAGCAGTACAGGGCCATGCAAACCCCACTTTACATTGTTGCCCCGTGGAGGGCCAGCCAGAGTCCATTAGGGAAGGACAAATTCATCGGAAGAGGAAGAGTTCAGTCCACAGTCTGATTGCTGTGTCATTGGTAACCAAACAGAATATGGCAGTCCATGTCGAGGTCCAAGGTGAGTGCCGCAGAGTGTATCGGGGGAGAGTGGAAGGTGATGATGCAATGGGCCGAACCAAGCCTAAACTGGCCATATGGCGGAGATGAATGTTACCGCTTCCTCATTACCACAACGGCAGTCTCATCCACATCATCGTCCTCTGATGTGTGATGTGCCTCACCTATGGGTGGTGGTGTTTCGGCTGCAGCACTGTGTGGCACTGACACATCAGGGGCCGGAGGTGGATTGTCGGCTGCACTGTGTGGCAGTGACACATCAGGTGCCGGAGGTGGAATGTCTGCCACACTGTGGGGCACTGACACATCAGGGGGTGGAGATGTGGATGGTGTAGGAACAGCAGCATTCATCTGCGCCAGGCCTTGTGGCAGCAATGCCATGATGAGGATCTGCAGGGCATGGAAGATCCCAGCTACATGTTGCTGATGTGCAGCCGTGGCAGCCATCCTTTCCGCCTCCATCCGCATCATGTCCTCCATGAGCCTCCGCATGTGTCCCAACTCCCGGCTGAGATCGCTGGAGCCACTCTGACTAGACAGGTGTTCTTGTCTCCGAGTCATGACTCCAGCGATGTCAGCCATGGCTCGTTGGAGACCATGGAGCGGACTGTGGGTGTCCGTTAGGGACTGTAAGTGGTCCCTGATGGGACGTAGACACCCATGGATGGCATCTAGTTTGGCTGCCATGAGGTCGAACCCCACCCGCACCTGCTCAGCCATCTCCTTCTGGCCCTCCAACACACGGCATTGAAATGCCATGTGTTGGTCGTGGGGATCCTGAGAGACAGCCGGGGTGGTGGGTGCTTCCTGCTGTGTGGTCTGTGCAGGGGGTGGGGTCTCCTCGATGCAGCTGGCCTGCCCTGCTCCTGGGGGTGAGGTGCAGAAGCTGTCCATGAGCTCTTGGAGGGCATCGGTGTCGAAGGTGGGGAGGTCCTCCTCGTCATCAGTGAGGAGGTGTTCGGTCTGCTCTGCAGGAGGTGTTGATTCTCCCTCTGCAATGTAAAGGGGAGATGCAGTTTAACAGTGTGTTCCATGTATGTTCACGCATTGGCCAAGTTTCCAAACAGACTGCATGACAATGTACATTGTGACTGTTTAGGAGGAGCTACCTATTTGAAGCGGGACAGTGGAAATTTGTGCACCATCAGGGTTGTACTTGTCCATTATCATGTCACAGTTTCCTGCTATGTCAAATGTGATTGGCCAGTTTCTACACACAAGCGGCAGCAATTGTGTCCTCTGTTCTGTTGTGAATGTGTTGCAGTTTGTACCACATTGTTGTCAATGTTGATGTGCTCTGAATCTTGTGTGTGTGCTGCATTGTGGGAGAGTCGCCACTGCAGCTCAGACTTTGCTAGGCCTTCTCCCTTTCAGGCGGTGTGCCTTTGACTTCTGTGCTTATGCAGTACTGAGATGTTGCATACTTGGGTAAATTGGGCTCTTGGTGGGAGTTGGGACTCTTGGGCATGGTTTGTCCGCAGATGTCTTGTTGCCTTCAGGGGTTGTTTGTGCATGTGAATGTGTCAGTGTGTGACCTGCTCCTTTCCGGATGTGGACCACACTCAGCCACCTCGGTGTCGTGGGGTGCAACATGTCATGATGAGTGGCCTGCAGACATGCTCATCGTCATGCAGTGTCACTTGCATTGTCAGTGGGGCTCACGGATCCGCAGCTTTGCTGGGTTCAGCACATGTGCATGGTTTTTTGTGAGATTGGTGATATGTGGGAGGGCCCCCTCTGGGCACATTGTGGGCGGGGGACTACTTGCTGTTTCTATGTGTGCTGCAGTATGGCAAGGAGATCAGGGACATGATCCAGAGTCATTGTGGTTGTGAAGTGTGCTATACTTCATTGTGCATGTGTGCCATTGTGCCTATCTCCCCCCGTCCCCCCAGTCCCTGGTGGTTACTCACCCTGTTGCTGTTGTGTCAGGTCATGTTGAGCAGTGTCCGGTCCCCCGACTTCTGCCACCGTCTCCACACTGATGACTGTGGACACCATTTCCTCCATCTCATCCAGCTCCTCCTGTGGCGCAGGACTCCCACTCCCAGTCTGCATTGCTGCTTTGTGGTTGTTTGCGAGTTTCAGCTTGGTTTTGCTCTTCACATCATTCCAGCGCCTCTTGAGCTCTTCCATTGTCCTCCTCAGCACTCCGACTGCATTCACCTTGTCCAGGATGGACTGCCATATTGTATTTTTAGTTGCCAATGACACAGTGGAGGTGACGAACAGTTGTTGATGGTGTTCTACCACCTCCGTTATCAGGATCCTGTTTTCCTGTGGACTGAACCGCGTCTTCCTCTTCTTCTTCTCCTTGCCCTTCCCTGACCCCGAGGTCCCAGGCTGGTCCTCCGAGGGGCTTGTGGGGTTCGGGTTGTCCTCTGTACTTGCTCCGGCTACCTTCATTGTGCTTCGCAGTTGTTATGTTTTTTTATTTTTTTATTTGCAGCTTTTATGGTGATTTTTCCCGCCTGACGTGGGAATTGCAAGCCTGGCGCTGCTTGTCGCCAATTTTTCTATCGCGTTTGGGCCCATCACAACTTTTTTCACGTTCGGGTTGCCTTTTTATCGCCGTCGCGGTAGTTGTATCGCGGACATTTGAGGTGTTATCGGGAAACTATCGCATGTTACCGCCGTGTTGAGAATACGACGTTGACACAGAGTTATTTTCCGGCGATAGACGGCGATAGAAAAATCACATTAGCCTA
The DNA here is from genome assembly GCA_963921515.1 of Calotriton arnoldi. Taxonomy (NCBI): domain Eukaryota; kingdom Metazoa; phylum Chordata; class Amphibia; order Caudata; family Salamandridae; genus Calotriton; species Calotriton arnoldi. The sequence goes on from CAWUFW010013368.1 coordinate 252,617, forward strand.
TTTTGGCGATGTTTATCGCACGTTCTTGAGAATATCCCCCAATGTGTATTCTGTCTGCATTTATTTTTAAAAATGGATAAATACAGAAAATGTGCTTCTTTTCAGTGACTCTTCGTGCTGCCTTTCATGAATTTAGCCCAACAGCTGAGCAGATGGACAGCATGGGAAATTAAAATACGGGATGAAATTTCTTTAAATACCTGCATTTGTAAACATACTTTTGTGGTATAATGCTAATATTTGCCAGTGGATGTACTGTTATGTAATATTTGGCAACTTGAATAGCTAAACCACGACAGACATCAAAGTATGAGTGCGCGTCTATCATTTAAATAAATATAGAAATGTACAGTTTTACAACTACATTTATAAGCAAAATACAAAATAAATATGGATGAATACAGATAAAATGGCCAAAAATGAAATATGGATAAATACAGACGGAAATGTTAAAAAAATAAATACCATAAAACCGGTAGCCCTAATTATAATGCATTTACCACGCATGCTTTTACAACTAATTTCGTTGTAAAGGCATGAATGGTAAAGGCATATGTATTTTACATGTAAGTATAAGGTAAGTATAGGTTTTAGGGTGGGTTTGGCTTTTGGGGTGTAGGGGTAAAGGTTTTGGGGTGTCAAGGTTAATTTCAGGTTTTTGTAGATTTGGGTTTTGGGGTGCCCAGGGTAATTTTAGGGTTCAGGGTTTGTTTGGGTTTTAGGGTATCCGGTTTAGTTTTAGGGTTCAGGGTGGTTTTGGGTTTTGGGGTGCAGGGGTACTTTTAGGGTTTAGGGTTTGTATGGGTTTTGGGGTGCCCAGGGTGATTTTAGGGATAAGGGTGGGTCTGGGTTTTGGGGTGTAGGGGTATTTTTTAGGGTTCAGGGTGGGTTTGGGTTTTGGGGTGCAGGGGTATTTTTAGGGTTCAGGGTGGGTTTGGGTTTTGGGGTGCCCAGGGTAATTTTAGGGTTCAGGGCTTGTTTGGGTTTTAGGGTACCTGGTGTAATTTTAGGGTTCAGGGTGGTTTTGGGGTGCAGCGGTATTTTTAGGGTTCAGGGTTTGTTTGGGTTTTGGGGTGCCCAGGGTGATTTTAGGGATAAGGGTGGGTTTGGGTTTTGGGGTGTTGGGGTATTTTTTAGGGTTCAGGGTGGGTTTGGGTTTTGGGGTGCAGGGGTATTTTTAGGGTTCAGGGTGGGTTTGGGTTTTGGGGTGCCCAGGGTAATTTTAGAGTTCAGGGTCGGTTTGGGTTTTGGGGTGCCCAGGGTAATTTTAGGGTTCAGGGTGGGTTTGGGTTTTGGGGTGCAGGGGTATTTTTAGGGTTCAGGGTGGGTTTGGGTTTTGGGGTGCCCAGGGCAATTTTAGGGTTCAGGGTCTGTTTGGGCTTTGGGGTGCCCAGGGTAATTTTAGGATTCAGGGTTTGTTTGGGTTTTGGGTTATAGGGGTATTTTTAGGGTTCAGGGTGAGTTTGGGTTTTGGGGTACCCTGGTTAATTTTAGTCTTTAGGGTGGTTTAGGTTTTTGGGGTGCAGGGATTTTTTTAGGTTTCAGGGTGGGTTTGGGTTTTGGGGAGTAGGGGTATTAGTTTTGGGGTGTCAAGGTTAATTTCAGGGTTCAGGGTGGGTTTGGGTTTTGGGGTGCCCAGGGTAATTTTAGGGTTCAGGATTGTTTGGGTTTTAGGGTGCCCAGGGTAATATTAGGGTTCAGGGTGGTTTTGGGGTACAGGGGTATTTTTAGGGTTCAGGGTTTGTTTGAGTTTTGGGGTGCCCAGGGTGATTTTAGGGATAAGGGTGGGTTTGTGTTTGGGGTGTAGGGGTATTTTTAGGGTTCAGGGTGGGTTTGGATTTTGGGTTGCAGGGGTATTCTTAGGGTTCAGGGTGGGTTTGGGTTTTGGGGTAGCCAGGGTAATTTTAGAGTTCGGGGGTTGGGTTTTGGGGTGCCCATGGTAATTGTAGGGTTATGGGTGGGTTTGGGTTTTGGGGTGCTGGGGTATTTTTAGGGTTCAGGGTGGGTTTGGGTTTTGGGGTGCCCAGGGTAATTTTAGGGTTCAGGGTTTGTTTGGGTTTTGGGGAGCCCAGAGTAGTTTTAGGATTCAGGGTTTGTTTGGGTTTTGGGGTGTAGGGGTATTTTTAGGGTTCAGGGTGAGTTTGGGTTTTGGGGTGCCCTGGGTAATTTTAGTGTTTAGGGTGGTTTTGGGTTTTGGGGTGCAGGGGTATTTTTAGGGTTCAGGGTGGGTTTGGGTTTTGGGGTGCCCAGGGTAATTTTAGGGTTCAGGGTGGGTTTGGGTTTTGGGGTGCAGGGGTATTTTTAGGGTTCAGGGTGGGTTTGGGTTTTGGGGTGCCCAGGGTAATTTTAGAGTTCAGAGTCGGTTTGGGTTTTGGGGTGCCCAGGGTAATTTTAGGATTCAGGGTGGGTTTGGGTTTTGGGGTGCAGGGGTATTTTTAGGGTTCAGGGTGGGTTTGGGTTTTGGGGTGCTCAGGGCAATTTTAGGGTTCAGGGTCTGTTTGGGCTTTGGGGTGCCCAGGGTAATTTTAGGATTCAGGGTTTGTTTGAGTTTTGGGGTATAGGGGTATTTTTAGGGTTCAGGGTGAGTTTGGGTTTTGGGGTACCCTGGTTAATTTTAGTCTTTAGGGTGGTTTAGGTTTTTGGGGTGCAGAGTTTTTTTAGGTTTCAGGGTGGGTTTGGGTTTTGGGGAGTAGGGGTATTAGTTTTGGGGTGTCAAGGTTAATTTTAGGGTTCAGGGTGGGTTTGGGTTTTGGGGTGCCCAGGGTAATTTTAGGGTTCAGGATTGTTTGGGTTTTAGGGTGCCCAGGATAATATTAGGGTTCAGGGTGGTTTTGGGGTACAGGGGTATTTTTAGGGTTCAGGGTTTGTTTGGGTTTTGGGGTGCCCAGGGTGATTTTAGGGATAAGGGTGGGTTTTTGTTTGGGGTGTAGGGGTATTTTTAGGGTTCAGGGTGGGTTTGGATTTTGGGTTGCAGGGGTATTCTTAGGGTTCAGGGTGGGTTTGGGTTTTGGGGTAGCCAGGGTAATTTTAGAGTTCGGGGGGTTGGGTTTTGGGGTGCCCATGGTAATTGTAGGGTTATGGGTGGGTTTGGGTTTTGGGGTGCTGGGGTATTTTTAGGGTTCAGGGTGGGTTTGGGTTTTGGGGTGCCCAGGGTAATTTTAGGGTTCAGGGTTTGTTTGGGTTTTGGGGAGCCCAGAGTAGTTTTAGGATTCAGGGTTTGTTTGGGTTTTGGGGTGTAGGGGTATTTTTAGGGTTCAGGGTGAGTTTGGGTTTTGGGGTGCCCTGGGTAATTTTAGTGTTTAGGGTGGTTTGGGGTGCAGGGGTGCAGGGGTATTTTTAGGGTTCAGGGTGGGTTTGGGTTTTGGGGTGCCCAGGGTAATTTTAGGGTTCAGGGTGGGTTTGGGTTTTGGGGTGCACACTCTGATATTCTTTATTCCTTCCTCAATCTTGTCTTTTTTGGATAAATCAATTGCTATCTTTGATCATGTGCTGGATGTGTTGTCCCACATTCTAAGGTGGGGTGCAGCACCTCACCTCTTTTGGTTTATGTCCAGGGAAGGAAGAAAGGAGTATTGAAATGAGATCTCAGGCTTCCCAGATTAATATAGTGGTTTTAAATGGGGTGGCATAAATTGGAGTTCAGGGGGGACATTATGATGGTCCAGGGGCTACTCCAACTGCCAATATAAAGATATCCTCAAGGCCATCAATATGCCCTGTTCCTCCTTCCAAACCAGGCAGTTGGGAACCAACATCAGGCTGCCCAAGGGGCGAATGTAAATGTATCTGTACTTAAGAATTCTCCACCCATTTTCCAAACATTTAAAAAAGGGATGCCCCTCACTCCTGGGGCTGTCGTGTTACAAAATGACCCTCATAGTGTTAAACTTTCAAGGGTTAAACAAGATGGCATCTTCCTCGTGAAGGGTTTCTCTCCCTCAGGTTGTAATGGGACAAAATCTTGGAAGGAGAAAAAGTAAAGGATCCGGCGCATTATGAAGCGTGAGCCTAAAACACTGAGGTTTTCTAATGCCCTGAAGAGTCCGACCCCATTATTCAGCCTCAAAAAGTAAATGAGTTGATGAAGGCCGGACCTCTTACTGGTCGGGAGTTTGAGTCCCTAGAAGTAAATAACCTGCTCCCTTATTCTATTATATCAGAAGTACCAATTTCAGGTAGCGATGGGCAGGAGCACAGGCACACGGATATGGGGGTAACAGTCCATAGTAACTGTGGTGGGTTGGGCACTGGAATAGTGAAGGATGATGCTGGGATAGGTTTTGTAGAATCGGTGAGCACAGAAGTTGAAGACAATGGAGCTCCCCAAGAGGCAGGGCAGATCTCGGACAGATTTCCCCCAATCCTCTCTTGTGCAGATTCTTTCCCTGTACGGACTGATTTAAGTCATGGGGATTCTCAATGGATGGGCTGCCCTTTTTATTCCACCAGCTCAACTCCTTAAGGCAGAGCAATAAGCCAGTCGAAGGACCGGGGCTTAGACATTTATCTAACTCCATGAACTTTGTTTCTCTGTTTGATACGTAACCGGGCCTAATGAATAGAAGCTTTATCTTGCAGCTTTTGTCAGATATTGAGGATCTAAGCCTGGTATCAAGTACAGACATTGATCTGGTGTTCCTGAATTCTCTAACCAAACTTCAGAGTTCCAGAGTAACATTTAGTTCTAGGATTCCTGTAATGCTAATCCTGGCAAATGTTGACCATTTCCGGAAAAAGAGGATTGATGTCTTCCCATTTGAGGAGATTGTTGATGCTCAGTTACATAACCATAGGGTGGGCACTAAGGACCCCGCTAGAGTTGTATCTAATAGCCGGAGGGCTGTAAATCCAAAGGATATCATAATCTCTATTGGTAGTGTCACAGGGAGAAGAGTGGTAAATATTGTGGATTATGAGTACCAGAGGGTCAGGGAATCTAGAATGGGAGATGGTTTGACCCAACGGAGTTGGGTAGCAGGTACACCAAATGCCTCCAAGGAAAACATACAACTTCCTATTCTGCAGTGGTGGCCCCTTGGGCAAAATTCTCTCCTGGAATATGGAGGGTTTAGGACAGTCTAACTTCAAGCTAAACCTTTTAATGCAATTCGATACAATAATCATTTGCTTACAGGAAACCTGGAATTGTTCTGATTTTAAATATGAGAACTAATAAGTTTTCTCTTCTGCAGCAATACCTACAGCAATAGGTCATGCCAGTGGAGGTTTAGCTATTTTACTTAGCAGCAGTATAAACTGGAATTCCCTGGTTTTTGTCCTTCCCTCACATCTTTGCATGTGTATAAAGTTGGCGTTGGGTAATGTTATAGGAGGATTGTATTCATCCTTTCTTCTGGTAAATGATAACATTCCCTCCGGGAGGTCGTCTGACTCTTTAGTTGAGTCTATGTCGTCTTTTGTGCATAATATTAGTATGTTAGAAGAATACACACTGCTAATTATGGTGGGAGATTTCCGCACCTCTCCCGGGTGGGATTTCCTATATGGCGCCCAGGTTGGGACACCAGGAAAGAGCGGATAGCGCTCTAGAGTCGACACGGGACGTGATGATGACACGTCAAGAGGCGGCATCAGAGGAAAGCGAGGGGAAGGAGCGAGAAGTGAAGGAGCGAGAGAGAACGATGAATCGGAGGCAAGAAGAACGAACCACGTCAAACAGCTGGGAGCCACAGTATCGGGAGGAGAGGCGCCTGCCATCCAGGAGACAGGACGGGTGCCCGAGGAACAGTGAGAAGACGCCGAGCAGGAAGAAGCAGCAGAGCAATGAGAGATACCGCCTAGAGGCCGACCCGGAGAGGAAGAGGGTGGTGAGGCTCCCTCTGCCACGACCCTGTCTTTCTTTTACTTCCTCACATCTGGCCGGTGGCGGTTGGGGCACAAATAGTTTGATCCTGCATGTTGCTGTTCTAGCCGCATTTCCACTAAGTGCACAATCCTGGTCCTGGGTGAAGGTGACGGTCAAGGTCTCCCTAAATAAGGTCCAACAAACCTGATTTCTTGTTTATGTTTATTCCGAGGGACGCACCCAAAACTCTTCCCCTTTCCTTTTCCTGACGGGACCACTAGAAGAAGTGAAGGCAACCCCAGCTCCGGTCCAAGACCCGTATCCTGAGAGAGGACCACCCGGATGTACAGTGAATGAACTGGCATTGTGGAGACCATATAATCCTTTATTGTTTTTGGTTCCTAACCTTCCCAGGACTCTCCCCTGTACTTTTACCTTCTGACTATTAAAAGACCCTGACACCCCCACTTCCGTCTGGGCGTCCTATATGACCAAGTGACCACACTCAAATTGTTCCTCATTGAATTTTGGAAACCTGGAGCTGGATGACGTATGGAGTATCCCAGAGGCATTCTTGTCTGGTTATATTAGATCATCCAGGCAAGGTTTAAGCTTTTTGGATTGTCTGAGTACCCAGCCTCATTTACTTTACATTCCTCTCAAGGGCAATCACTAATTGATTATATTGTGGTATCCTGCCAAATGTTTGGTGCTTGTACACAGTTTAAGGTATTGAGGACAGATCTGAGCGATCATAGTATTCTTTCAATATTCAACGATTTAGAACTCAAGGCGCTCGGGAGCTAAACTATCTGGTAAGGGAACAGTTTAAGCAGTCATCACTACTGAGGCAAAGACAAATCAATCAATTGAAGCAGGTGAGAACAAGACTGAAGGTGTCCGAACGTAGAGGAGAGGAGGATCAGAAATGGATTAAGCGGAGAGAGGTTGCACTTTCTGGTGACTCGCGTAAATATTGGGCTGTAATAGCCAAATATTGTGACTGTAGAGTTAAGGCTGAGGCCATAATATCCTATTCAGAAATGACCCAATATATCTCGCAGTTATATGCATCAAATTCTAGTGGCAGGTTTCGGTTGAAGTCGATTGGTGAGTCTCCATTACTGAATGTATATGGCCCTCCTTCCTGTGAGGAGATAGAGAGTTTTATTAAGGGTGCTAGGTACTCTGGGGCGATGGGCCAGGACGATCTTTTGATATCTCTTATTAAACAAGATATTTCCGTGTGGGCACTATTTCTCCATTCAGTGTTTCAATACTGTTGCTTGCATGGGACTATACCGTCCTCATGGAAAGGAAGCATAGTGGCACCTTTATATAAAGAGGGTCCTAAAACTTCTCCTGCCAGTTTTAGGCAGATTGCATATTGGATGCGATCGGGAAACTGTTCGGCAAGAGTATTTTACTTCACCTTCAGGACTGGGCTTTTGGTAATAATCTCGTCCATGTGGAGCAGGCTGGCTTTCTTAAGTATTGTGACAACTTGTGCAATATCACAGCCCTCCAAACTTTGATTGAAAATTATCCAGTAGGTAAGGGTATGGCCTTATATGCTGCCTTTATAGATTTCTCCACAGCATTTGACAGGGTTGATCGTGGGACAATGTGGAGGGAATTGGTTGTAATGGGGATCCCCGTGCACTTGCTCAGACTAGTTATTGCTTTGCACTCTTCTTCTGGACTCAGGTTCTGATGGAAGGGAACCAGGGCTTGTTGAGAAAAGTACATACCCACAATGGGTTTAAGCAAGGGAGCTTACTAGCGCCTCTTCTCTTTTCCATTTATATCTATGACTAGACTAGTAGAGTTGGTCAGTGTAAGTGGGACCCACCAAAACTAGGAACAATGAAACTTGGTTGTCTGCTCTACGGGGATAACGGCATCCTGCTAGATGTAACCCCAAAAGGTATACAGAGGCATCTTTTTGAGTTAGGCAACTATTCTGATGAAAATTTCCTAAAAATGGACATTTCCAAGAGCAAAGTTATGGCTTTCAGGTCCCTGGGATGTACGGTTAGGAAAGATTTGCATTGGTTTTTAGGGCAAGACAAGCTAGAAGTGGTGAAGTTGTACCCGTATTTAGGTAGTTTTTTTTCCAGTAACTGCTCTAATAGCGATCATATTAGTCGGTGCAGAAGTAAGGCAATATCACAGGCTTCTGCAATCCGCATGTTATATAAATGTTGTGGGCAAAGACACTTTGCCCATGCCTTGGCAGTATATAAGATTAAAAGTCTGCCTTCATTGAGTTATTCCTGTGAATCAATGGATGAGTAGTAATGGGCCTTCTTTGAGAAGGTGGAAGGGCGCATTTGGCGCCAAATTTGTAAGTTGAATTGTGCAGCTGCTCCATCGACACTCCGGCTTGAAATTGGGCTTCTTTCCACTAATGTGTTCACTATGGCAAAAAGCTTAAGGTGGGGGAATAATTTATTGAATAGTAATCCAGGCTCCATATGGGCTGCATTAAAACATGAAATCTTTTTCTGTCGGAAGGAGAGAAGCGCTGTTTTCTCAAATTATGTGAAAGCACTAGATATGTTTGGAATTGGGCAAAGTGAAGCAGGTCCTCTCCCAAAGCCGATTTTGAAAACTTTGATTGAAAAAACAATTTATGAAGTTAGTCGTAAAAGAGATATTGTACTCTGGTCTGTACCCGGACTGTTTCTGCCATGAATTTTATTTTGTATAATATCAATTGTGAAATCTGGTTTTGTAGATCTTTGTGTATTTTTTATGTGGACCTCTTTCAGTTCCAAATCATAATAAAACTTTTGATGTTGTTGGTATGTCAGACTGCCAACTAAAGACATGATGTAGCCCCCCCTCCTTCGCATGTGCCTAAATCTCGGGATGCCTCCTAATCAGCACACATGACATAATAGACAAACAACGACATACTAGACCCTTATAAAAACCTTGGTTCTTAGAGAAGGGTCTACTGGGCACAGTGGTAGAATCTTAAAACGAGCCACTGCTTACTCATACCATACACAGGTACTGATGGAGACGAAACCTCATATGACAATGCTCAGAGACAACCTTTGATATAATACACGGATATATGAAATGCTCTCAACACTACAGCAATCCTTTCTCATGTGCTGTTTGTTAAGGCAACCATGGGGGCATCTCTGGGATTAGGTCACTAACTGACCAGAGCTCCTAGAGAATAAAGGCACCCTTCAGGAGCTTTTTGGGCACCTTAGAAGGCTCATTGGAACAACACCTAATACAACAGAAGAGACGCTTCCGACAATACTACCCAATCTAAAACATCACCCCTTCCTTTGAAATTGAAACCTAAATACTATGCTCAACCATAACATAGTATATATGAATGTCAATGGGTTAACCAATTTCATGAAAAGGAAGAAAATATTATGGGGCATATTACCAAGAAATGGCGATAACTATCGCTAACCTAGGTTAGCGCTAGTTTTTCTATCGCCGTCGATCTCTGCAAGTTAACGCCCTGTTAGCGACGTATTAGCAACGTTTTGCCAACAGGCGATAGCTTCAGGGATCAGCGGCAAAAACCGCCGCTAACATTAGCGCAATGGCGTTAATGAAACCTGCGATAGCGGGTGGAATCCAGCGATAAGCCCTTGGCGATAGAAAAAGGCACGCTAACCCGCAAGTTTTGACTTAGCCTATCTGTCCACCTCCAATATAAAAGATGCACAAAAAAAAGAAAAAGGCAGATTTGAGCAGCCAGGGCATAGTGCAGCACACATCAACAACCCCCTCAAGCCACCCAACATCCTGGTTGACCAGGATGAGATCCTGGTTCCCACACAGGACCTGCGTCTGGTTCCTGGATCCCTCACTGGACCTGCGTCTGGTTCCTGGATCCCTCGCTGGACCTGTGTCTGGTTCCTGGATCCCTTGCTGGACCTGCGTCTGGTTTCTGGATCCCTCGCTGGACCTGCGTCTGGTTCCTGGATCCCTCGCTGGACCTGCGTCTGGTTCCTGGATCCCTCGCTGGACCTGCGTATGGTTCCTGGATCCCTAGCTGGACCTTCGTCTGGTTCCTGGATCCCTCGCTGAACCTGCGTCTGGTTCTTGGATCCCTCGATGGACCTGCGTCTGGTTCCTGGATCCCACGCTGGACCTGCGTCTGGTTCCTGGATCCCTCGCTGGACCTGCATCTGGTTCCTGGATCCCTCGCTGGACCTGTGTCTCGTTCCTGGATCATTCGCTGGAGCTGCATCTGGTTCCTGGATCCCTCGCTGGAGCTGCGTCTGGTTCCTGGATCCCTCGCTGGACCTGCGTCTGGTTCCTGGATCCCTCGCTGGAGCTGCTTCTGGTTCCTGGATCCCTCGCTGGAGCTGCGTCTGTGGCCTGGAGTGGGATGTGGAGTAGCTGTGGAGTCGAGGAGCCGTGGCGGGAGACATTGATGTGCGACGATCGCCCGTACCTGGTGGTGAAGTCTGGCAGGTCGCATGGTGGCACATTGCTGACCTGTGTGAGAAGCCCGCCTTGCGCACCTTGGTGCAGTCAATGTTAGAGGTGATCCTGCGCACCAACGTAGTGAGGTCCGCTTCGCATACTATGATCCACCACTACACCGGGGTGCACGGAGGGGATTACCAATGGTGGGTGCCGTCTCCCTGCATCACAGGACGGATGATGTTGGGCTGGCCGGACGCTCTGGAGGGTGAGGCCCCTGTGCTACTCCAAACTTGTGTAGACTGAGCGCTGCAACTACACGCCTAAGGGAGCCCTGCTGCATCAACTGCATTGGGTGGTCCACCAGCGGACTACACGGTGACTGCTGTACCCAGCCCAGTGAAAGCACACCTGGCTCAGGCTCCTGCTGGCTGAGTCACAGAGTTGGAGAGAGTGCAGTGGATTGCGCCACAGGGTCAATGTCCAGGTAAGGAGAAGGTGGGATGCGTAGTGCAGGAGGGCCGGGGGGGGGATTCGCTCATGCCTATCACACGTAGATGATGCACCCCCAGTGGCGGCTCTACCGCTATGTTGGAAGAGCGTTGCCACACCACCTCAAGCAGTGCAGAAGAGGAACAATCATCACATGATGATAACTCAATCAATCAATCACTCAGGGGAATTGTAAGCATGCCACTCACCCGTGAGGGACGCAAGACACTGAGGGGTGGGGGGCCACAGATCTGTTAGCCGAAAAGCCAGGTCTTGAGGGTCTTCCTGAAGGTGTTCAGGGAGGGGGCACCTCTGATGTCTGCCGGTAACTCGCTCCAGGTATTGGATGCAATGTGGGAGAAGGATCTTCCGCCTGCTCTGGCTCTGTGGATGCGCTGGGTTTCGGACAGTGCGAGGTTGGAAGATCGGATGTCTCATTTGTGTATGTGGAAGTTGATTCTGTCGTTGAGGTATTTGGTTACGTTGTTGTGTAGGCATTTATAGGCATTTGTGATGATTTTGAAGGTGACTCTTTTCACCACGGGGAGACAGTGGAGCCTACGTAGGTGTTGGCTGATGTGTTAGTGCCGGGGGATGCAGAGGAACAGTCTGGCGGCGGTGTACTGTAATGTCGGTAGTTTGCAGAGTAGGGACTTGTAAATGGCGGCGTAGAGTGCGTTTCCATAGTCCAGTCTGCTGGTGATGAGTGCATGGGTGACTGTCTTCCTTGACTCTGGGGGTATCCATTTGAAGGTATTGCGGAGGATGCAGAGGGTGTTGAAGCAGCTGGAGGTGACGGCGTACACCTATCTGTTCATGGTGAGGGATGGGTCGAGTACGATGCCGAGGTTTCTGGCGTGGTCCGAGGGGGTAGGTGGGATTCCAAGGGCGAAGGCCAATAGGTGTTGTCCCACGCTGAAAGTATGGTTCCAAGGACAAGGACTTCTGTCTTCTCGGCGTTGAGCTTCAGGCAGCTGTTGGTCATCCAGACTGCGATGTCCTGCATTCCTTTCTGGAAGTTGAGTCTGGCAGTGGTGGGGTCTTTGGTGAGGGAGAGGATGAGCTGGGTGTCATCAGCGTAGGATACTATGTTGAGGCCATGTTGTCGGACGATGGCATCGAGGGTGCCATGTAGATGTTGAAGAGGGTCGGGCTCAGAGATGAACCCTCTGGGACTCCGCAGGTGATTTATGTGGGATCGGAGAGGAAGGTTGGCAGTCTGATTCTTTGGCTTCTTCCGGGGAGGAATGATCAGATCCAGTCGAGGCCTGTTCCTTGTATGCCGGCGTCATGTAGTCTGGCGACTAGTGTGTGGTGGGAGACGGTGTCGAAGGCCGCTGAAAGGACGAGTATGATGAGGGCTGTGGAGTGGCCTTGGTCCAGGAGTGTGCGGATGTTGTCTGCGGCGGCGAGTAGGACAGCCTCGTTGCTGTGGTTGGTTCGCAATCCGGATTGGGATGGGTCGAGGATGGCGTTGGCATCAATGAATCGTGTCAGTTCCCTGTTGACTGTTTACTCTGCAACTTTGGCCGCGAAGGGGAGGAGTGAGATGGGCCAGTATTTCTTGAGGTCAGTGGGGTCAGCTGTGGTCTTTTTGAGAAGGGGCTAGACTTCTGCATGCTGTCAGTCATCTGGGTAGGTGCCTGTTTTGAAGGTGGTGTTGATGGTGCATTGCAGTTCGTGTGTGATGGCGGCCAAAGCTCTGTGGTAGATGTGGGAGGGCATGGGTTGGTGGGGGCCCACAAGTGGATGCTTTTCATGGTTGAGGCTGTGTCTTCGGCTGTGATTGGCATCCAGGTGGAGATGGTGGGCTGGCTGGTGTGTCCGGGGCCCGGGGTGTCTGTAGACGAGGGTTCCTCAGAGTCTGGAGTTGTGGCTGGTCTTTATCTGGAAGTGCAGGTGTTCGGCGGAGGGGAAGGTTTCGCTGGAGGTGGTGAGGAGGAGGGTGCTCTTGTGCGCAAAGGCGAGGCACCCTCCAGGGTGGTTGGTGTGGTCCTTCCTCTGGATCTTGTATCCGTCCGGGATGGCGGTGTTGATGTCGGGGGCATTGGTCCAGGTCTCCGTGAAGAAGGCGATGTCGGCCGAGAGAGAGTCGAGTAGGTTCCAGATTTCCACAGCGTGTTTGTGCACGGAGCGCCCGTTGAGGAGGATGCATCCTAGGGTGTCGCCGGTGCTGGCATCGGCTGTGTTGGAGTCCGGGGTGGTGGTTAAGCTCTGGCGGCAGTGGAGGAAGGAGAACTGACCGTGGGTCGTGTTTGCCGAGGCCTGTTGTCAGTCTCTGACTTTCCCGGGGTTGAGTGCGTGGAGGGTGACTGTGCTGTAGCAGTGGGTGGCCCGTGATCCAGGCTTCCTGGCGCTGGTCGCGGTTGGGTCACAGACGTGCGCAGACGGGCTTGTCTTAGGTGCGCCTTCTGCGTGCCAGTAGTGCGTGTCTGCTGCGCAATCGTGCAGCGTCCGCCATTAAGTAGGGGAGGGTGGAGGAACGATCAGCTGGGAGGTGTGAATGTGCGAGGACAGGGGTGCAGGGCCGCTGGGGCAACAGCGGCGGGAACTGAGTAGTGCGGGCTCAGAGAAGCCAATAAAACAGTTAAAAAGGGAAAATCAAGGGATATTTAACTGATGTAATCATTCTATGTATCCTCAGGGGGTGGGCGGGTGGGCAGGACTGCTCCAAACACGGAGCAGGGAATGTGCGGATTGGCATGCACACTCAAGTGCGCAATGACTGTTTGGTCGGCCCACTCAGGCCGCCCAATGCAGACATGTGCACTTCTCTGTTCGCAATGCAGGCTGCATTACAGTCTGCATGGAAAACATGCCCACCCCTCTGGCCCCTGGCTGCATGACTTGTTCCGTTGCCAATTAACAATCCCACTGCCGCATCGCAGCGTTGTGATTGACTCTGGGGAGGGAGCCTGGCTGCCTACTGCCTTTTCCTGGAAGCAGACGCAGGAGAGCAGGAGCTACGAAGAGACGGGACACGGCTTAGAGGTAAGACTTTCCTCAATAAAGGTTTAACAACACACACTCACACACACATCCCCATGTCCACTCACCATCCAGTGTTCTTTACGGGGTTTACCACCACACAGCTGTCCAGACACCCCCCACACTTCTCAATGGTGGCCGCTGTGCGCCCATGCACAGAGGGCGTGCCACTCGTGTGCCAAAGGCACATACGTAGTTGCGATGCATGCCATAACATCGCATTCCATTCCAATAAATACTAATACTAGGCACATTGCAACAGTAGAGTAGGTGTTGCATAGCGGAGACATGAAGATCACTGTTCCCACTACAGTGAGTGGAACCCAAAAATAACCTTTACACAACAACCCCAACCGTGAACCCTGGAATTCCTTTCTGAACCCCCAAAATACACACAAAAGTTCACATTTGAGGCAAATGCACCCCCAAATTTCTCTTTATTTTGGCACAAAACACACCCAAGATTTAGAAATTTGACACCAAAAAACACCCAAAAATGCAAAAATTTAGCCCAAAAAACACCCAATTTTTCATATTTTACCCCAAAAAACACCCCATTTTTCATATTTTACCCCAAGAAACAGACCATTTTTATATTTTACCCCAAGAAATAGTCCAATTTTCATTTTTTACATCCAAAACATACACACCTGAAAAAGTTGAAATTACCACATTACTAACCTCACAATGCGTTGTAATCAAATGCGATGTTAAGGGACCCGCGTTGTCGGAGTTGCGTCGTTAATGATGTACTGCCTGCATTGTAATGGTCGTCTCCCGTGACAAAGGCAACACATAAGCTGCCCCTGGACCGTGCTCAGCACCAAGGTGCATTCCTCTTGGACACTCCACTGCTACGACGCCAGCACCCTCCTCGCCATCAACCTGGACGCCACTTTGCTGCCAGGACAAACCTCTGCTCCGTAACGGACATCGCCTTTGCCATCACTGACGGATGCAGTATCACCCACAAGGAGCACCCCGACCATCAAGGAGGAGGCATTGACATCACCTACAGAGGCAAACTCCGACTGACCACGCACTCTAATGTGCCAAGGGTGACCATGGACCACGTCAACTCCCAGATCCGGACCAAGCCCAAGAACATCCTCTGTGGCACCCTCTTGTGCAGGCCCTCCGGGCCATGGCCCCCATTCTACAATCCCATTGTAGACATCATTGCCCCCCAGGGTCTCCCATCCCCCCACGACATCCAACTCGGTGAACTCAAGTTCCACCTGGGCAACCCCAGTGACCAGAGCACCACCCCCTCCTGTCACCATCAGACGCAAGCAGCAAGTCACCTCAACAGGCCACATAGCAGGACACACGGTCAAGCACGTCACCTCTGCCAGCGGGTACTTCAACTACAGCCACAACACCGGTCTCTCCTGGCACTACCATCATTGGATGAATGACGTCTTCACCTTGCCCACCGGACGCCAGCGCCGTCATCGCACCCCGTCACAACTGGATCAAGGCCACCGCAGAACTTCTGGTCAACTGCCTCCGCACCAACACTCCACCAATGGTTCCAAACGATGACACCGCAGCGTGCAACCACCACCGATGGATCTCCAACATCGCCGACATTCGGGCACCCCTCATGAACGGCACTGCGTCAGTACCTTCCGCCTGCCTGATAACAGGCATGAGGGTGAGGCAGTGCCATAGGGATAGGCTGGCCCCGTGCATTGCTGGATTTGCGTCATGGTTGTGACACAACTGCAGCAATGCATGACTTTAGCGCAGACAGATATGTCAGGATTCCTGACGTATCTGTCATTACTTGCGTCATGGAGCGCTGTCCAGTGAGTACAGCGCATCCATGCTGTTGCAAGGAGGGCATAATGAGAAGTGTTGCTATGCTGTCTTGTCGCAGCGCAGCAACACTTTTCATGAGTGGGGCACAGAATGCGCACTAACTCATTGATGGTGCGCATTCCTGCACTGTATTTTTGTCGCAGGGCAGCGCTGCAACATTGCTTGCAGCACAGTCCAGCACCAAAAACATGCATACATGTGGGCCCAAGTCTTTTCCCCATTTTTAAGACCAGCTATTTTTTGGTCTTAAGTTCCTGCAGCTAACGGGCCTTAGCGCGACTTTTTTTATCGCTTCGCGGGTCCGGCCCATCCTTGATAATAGGGAGCAGTGGTGTTAGCGTGAGTTTTCCTGAAATTTTGAGAAGGAACGCCTACCTTGCATGTCATTAGCGATAAATATCGCTGGCATGCAAGGCGATAAAAAAAACGGCTGCTATCGCCGGAAAGCTGTCGCTAACGCCTGTTTGTGACAGCTTGATAATAGGGCGTTAAAAAAAACGCATTAGCGGCAAGAAAGTGCCGCTAACGCGGCGATAAATGGCTTGATAATATGCCCCTATTATTCTTATAGACGCTACACCCTGACAGCGCTCATACAAGACACGCGGAGATAGAAGTTCCGCTCACTTACCAGGAGCATATAAACTGGTTTAAAGGCGCCCTCCCACACACCACAGATAAAGTAAGACTTGGTCCGCTCAGCAGAGACGGAGCGACTTGGCCGGTTCTAGCGGCTTACACGCTGCATCCAGAGGTTGACACATTGCCAATAGCAGACTTACGTTCACTTCAAAAAAATATAATAAAAATGTACATAAACTTGACACAGTTCGTTATGAGAACACTCACACTCCAACCAACCAAAATTACCACAGCAGGTCAACTTCAAGGGACTGCAACTAAAATCACCCCACAAACGCTGAATACGATTATGGGAAGAATGCCCACTAAACATGAGCAAATGCCAGTCTGGATAGCACAAAAAATAGCACAGTTAGAGGCAGTGTTATCACACACAGGCCCACAAGAAAAACACAGAATACTAACAATTTGCCTGCCAATGGGGATATCTCCCCCGATAGAGGATTGTACCTCTTGGGGTACAGTTTTTGCTGCTATCTACACCAGAACTCATGGTATCCCCCCCAATGGATGTGATACCAGAAGTATTAAGACAAATACAGAATGAGTATGGAGCAGAAGCTGCTCTAAGCTTGGGGATGAAATTATTAGGCAATTTTTCCCAAGTATCTACAATTATGTTAGCAAACATAAAAGGGGAGGCAGCAGCAGTGGTTATACGCCAAAGCCTGAGGGAATGCACTCCTGCACAACAGAAGCAAGAACTACCTAAAATTATCGAAGATACATACGCCGATTTAGGTAGAAATCATTTGGGAGCTAGAGCTACAAAACCACAAGTAATTGGTAGTCCTGAAAAGAATACCAGCAAGCAAACATCGGATTCTTCTAAAAAGAAGTGGGATAATACACCGAAGTAAAATAGAAAGAATAGATCACAATCTAGGGGTGGGTCTCCGCAACAGGAGCCCTCCGAAAGGAGGTATAACCTTAGAAATCATGATAACATTAAAAAACCTGACAGGTATCAGGATACTGATAAACGTTCCACTCGTTCCTTTCAGGGTTCATCAAAAAACTCCGAGAGGAAAGGACGGTCAGAACACAGAACAGAAGAATGAGCAAAGTCCAGAGACACACATCGTACTTTGGACTATAATATTAAAAAAGAAGATAAACCAAAATCAAAACCTCAATATAAAAAGAAGAAAGTAGCTGGCCTTAAAGTAAGAAATGCCCAGGCTGCTGAGGACTTCTGAAGGGGAATAGGCTCTGACGATGCTAGACAGTGCATCAGAAGTACCAATAGCTTACCAGAACCTGTTGGAATTTCTGATGACAGCAGCGTTGAATGAACATATCACAGTGGAGACACCTGATACTAGTGTAAGTGTCCCACACCCGCCATATGAAATAACACTCCAAATGGAGGGGGACAAACCCAGGAAGGTTAAAGGTCTCTTTTGGGAGAACTTGACTTTTGGATACAACATCCTTTTGGCTGAGAAAGATAGGCTACCTGAGTTCGTTATGGATTGCCCGAAAGGATAAACTGTAATTTTACCTGCTTTCTATGATCTCGTTCCAAAATCACTACAATATTCATACCCGCAGGAGTGGGCGGTAGCACTTGCTCCTGCATTATGTCGCAATCATGTAGGGTGGGATGCTGAGTCACCTCACTATGAAATCCCAGTAAAAACGACTTCAACTCCACAGAGACAGCACCCAATAAAAACATGACGCGAAAAAAACAAGTCAGGGAGATCTTAGATCAACTTGAATACCAAGGTGTAATAGAAAATTGCACCTCTTCCATGAATAATCCAGGCATTGTCCTATATAGATGATATTTATCTGACGGATGATGAGCTTTTGGATCACTTGCCCAGAGTGAACAACATAATTTTGGCGTACGCATCTAAGGGCTACAAATTCAACTTTAAAAAATCTAAAACTGCCCACCTCATTGTCCTATTTATGGGCTATGAGTTGTCAAGTGAAGGAAAAAGCCTAGCAGCTAACTTTTTAGAAAAGTGTGCGCTGCTCCAACCGCCAAAGACTCTGCAAAATTTACAATCCATTTTAAGATTCTTAAATTTTGTCAGAACATACATTTTGGATTACGCAGAAAAAGTAAAACCTTTCTACGACTTAATCAGACCTGATTTTTCAGCCCATCATTGGACACAGGAACTCACAGAAATCCTTCAATCATTACGAGCTGACATGATAGCTTCCAAACACTTACACACATGCATAAACACTACAAATTTGGGGATCCGTGTAGTGGCGGGTCAATCTGGGTACACTTACCTAACCTTCAATGAAGGTGAACCTGTACCCATTGCATACAAATCTCATCTATACACAAACACTGAGATGCGCTTTGCATCCACTGAAAAGATTCTATCAGCAGTACAGACTGATGTAGTGAGAGAAAGAGCACTAGCACAGGAGAAACAAATAATTGTCGTGGCTCCAGTACTGGCCTTAGAGGCTGTTACAAAAGCTAGCGTGCCAAACGCAAAAGAACTACCTCCACGATGGATACAAAAGGCTAATTCTCTCACTGCAACAGATGTAGACTACAAATTTGATTCTACATTAAAAACACAAGCATTTCTGCATTGCGAACAAGAATATCCTCCCCCGAATTAAATAATGCCTCTAGATCAGTATGAATACATTATTTACACTGACGGATCTGCTCAGCCTGCTGTAGGAAGAAAACAGCAATACAGCGCAGCATATGCAATTGTTAAGGGTTGTATGCTGGCGGCAACTTCAGTCTTAAAAAAACGCAGATGCAATCTCTAGGACATTGCACGGCTCAGCTGGCAGAACTAAAAGCCCTAGAACTGGCACTAAAAAACACGGATCGAGAATTCCCCACACTTATTGTGTGTGATTCATTTTATTGTGTCCAGTCCTACAATGAATATCTTCACTACTGGGGTCAGAATGGTTTTAAAGCCTCAAAAGTTTGCACAATAAAGCATAAACTGCTTTGGGAACAAGTGGCAGAGCTGAAAAAAAGCTTGCAGTGGGCTCACGTGATCTGTACGCTGAGTCATCAATGTGTTGGCGTGCACGTTGAAGGGAATTCATTGGCTGATGAAGCTGCCAAGGCGACAGTGGGAACTGCTGCAGTAGCTGCAATCACTCGTTCTCGCACGAGAAAAGACAGACAGATAATGGTTGCTGTCATCGCTTTAAGCAAAAACAGCACAGCC
Source organism: Calotriton arnoldi (assembly GCA_963921515.1). Lineage (NCBI taxonomy): Eukaryota > Metazoa > Chordata > Amphibia > Caudata > Salamandridae > Calotriton > Calotriton arnoldi. The sequence continues at coordinate 271,958 of CAWUFW010013368.1, forward strand.
TTGCCAAACAGTTTTCCACTCAAGTACTCCTGCAAGTTAGATGCACAAAATATTCCATATGCTCAAATTCCAGGAGTGGGGGATAGAGTAATACCAAACATGGATCGCGATTAGGTTTAATTCTAGCTGCACACGAGGGTCTGGGTTCAGCACACGCAGGGATTACTGTGACAGTTTCATTACTGAAACAACGCTATTGGTGGCCAGGTTTAACAAAACAGACAAAGGCATTTGTCCTTAATTGTGACATCTGTCAGCAGATGAAGGGTTCCACCTTAGCACATCCACAGCAAACACCACTACTGATATCAGACAGAACTGTCGCTTTTGTCTATTTGGACCACTGCGGTCACATACAATCTGATGGAGCTTACAAGTATATCTTGGTGGCAGTGGATTCATGCTCTATATTCCTGTGGATTTGGCCTCAGCGCTTGGCTGACGCCAAAACTGTTATAAAGGATTTGCGAGTCTTTATAGGGACATACACAATTGGCACAATATATTCTGACCATGGCCCCACGTTTAGCTCTCGGGCTTACAAGGAAGCCATGGGGAGTTTGGGTGTTGCATTGCGGTACTCATCTCCATATCATACAGAGGGAAATTCGATTGTGGAGAGGAAAAACCGGGACTTAAAGCAATCCTTAACAGCAAGGGCATTAGGCTTGGGTGGTAGTTGGGTCAATCACCAATATGGGGTCCAGAGGGCACTTAATAATATGCCAAGAAGGTCCCTAGTAGGCTGGACTCCTTACAAGGTCCTATTTGGGACAAGAATGTGGGTACCGGATCTCGATTGTGGCAGCACAGTGGCAGATGAAAAACCATTTGGCATCGATAACCGTTTAGCTGTTTTACAGGAACTCAATGAATTAAGGGCACTACAAAGCACCGTCCAAGTAAAATGCACCGCCACTGGGGAAGTAAAATCAGTCACAACAAGACCTGCCTGGTTCCAAAAAGTCAGGGATCTGGTCAGAGAAAAGATTGTGATCAAGAAAGAATTTGGGCCATCATACAGAGCGCCTGTACCTTTCCTGGCTCTCAAAGGAACAAGAACAGTACTTCTTCCGCCTCTTCCCAGTAAAAATGAAAAGAGATTTCTCTCTATTGATCTGATTAAACCACACTATGTGGCCAATACTGAATAGCAGGCCACGTGGGCTTCTGGGTAGCCGCCGATTTCCTCTCGCTACCATACAGGAGATTCAGACAGAAATACTAATATTATTTGAAGGGTCTTCTACATGAAGTGATGGAGTTACCAACAATGAAATGGAACTCGTACCTATTGAAATTGAACATTAACAAAGCAGAAATGAAACACAGATCTCAATTCGGCCTAATACCGACATCTATGTGAATATGCCTCAAAATGAGCCAACTTCCAGTTCAACAAAACCTGCTGAGCTACCAAAGATACATTGAAATGCATCTGGTTATTTCATTGATTTTGACACTTTCTCTCTGGATCCAAGTGAACCTGAGTCACCACCAGTTCCAGTTTCACGCAAAAAACAAGTTCGTGATTTCTACCATTGGCTGAAAAAGACCTCCCTTGTCTCACCTTGGCTACAGCTTTGGATAGCACTTAGTCTACTGTTCCTATTCTTCTGGATAGGCTTAGTGACTGTCTTTTTCTTGCTACTGAATGGACTATATCTTCCAGAACGCTCCGCAGTATCACATGTGAACTTGGTCCTGAAAATACATTTGTCATCTAAATTTGAACAGAGACCTGTCCTTTGTGAACATTACAGCAGTTCCCGTTCCTGAAGGAATAGTTTGGGATAGGGTTTCATATCATGTATTTGGTCCCACTGAACTTTTTAAAATGCTGCATGTATTTAAAATGTCTTTGATTGATATCATCAACTCCTGTACATTCTCTGACGATTGGGATTTTGAAACTGTAAATAGTATGCTGTCTGATTTAGAACAATCTGCTGCATTTTCTAGAAGTGAAAAGTATGATGGTACATCTGATTTTGAGACCATGTATTGTTACCAACACTATGGTCATCATTTTCTGCATAAAGCAAGTGCACCTCGTAATGTTTTCACATACCACCAATGGGAACATTACCCAACACCACCGAAGGTAGTTCACAAACGTTTGCACAAAAGTTTGCTTATATTTCTGGATTGAATGCCTCTGATCCATGCTCATATTATAATAAGCTTGCATCTACATCTGCAAAGAAAAAATCGTACTAATATGAAACAGATATACTCTGCATCCTTTCTTTTCCAACTGTCTGAACAGGGTTTCAACTTATGGAGAGACACTATAGACATAAAATCTGTCTCGGGTACTAGGGAATGGCAGGTTGAGGGAACTGAGGCACTATTTAGAGCATGCCTCATACCACAACAAATTATCTTCCTGAACAACACTGTGCAACAGACTTCCAGTCTTGGGTTAGCCAAGATCAAAAACTTGAACACACCTTGTATTTCTTCGCTTTCACACTTTTAGGGATGGCAGAATTATACAGAACATGGTGAGGGTACACTGGATGACATCATGTAAGACATTTCAAACAATTCATCAGACCCCTATTGGAAGGGATAGTTATTTTGGCCTATCGACACAAATAAGGGTCAATCAAGATTCAAGGGTACCACCGAAAGGTTCACTATCCACAGGCCTGACCTAAGCTATGTACAACAAGAACATCCGGGGGTGGTGACATCATACAGTGTTGGGAAGTTATGACTGGATTGGCTAAGAACATTGAACACTGTCCCAGGTGAAACAACACTTGTCCTTACTTTCAGATTACATGGATTTAAGGGATTTTTTTCTAGGTCCCCAGACACCACGTCGAAAGTGCTTCTTATACGCTATCTATAGTGAAATCTGGAAAATCTCTCAACAGGTAGCTGCGGAGAGATTGTGTGAAATTGACAGAGTTAACTTAGTAAAGGCTTTGGCAGTGGTTGACAATGGAATGACCACACTGACATCCAGGATTTATTCACTGGGCAACATTGTGTCTTCTGCAATAGATATAATGGAACATGATCTGTCCATCTTACAACATGGGCAATTGCAGTTACGACCCATTCTATTATTATGCTTGACGCTACAATCATTGCGCTCTGGTTACGTGCCCTGGCGATATATCAACAGTATGTCTTTGTTCTCTGCATATAACTTAACAGAAAGGCAGACAACAATGGCACAAAGAGATGCAAAATATACAATGCTGCACATGGAAAAATTAGACCAATTAGACCAATTACCTTTCACCGTGGTAGAGTCATCGTCTACAGAATGGTTAATTCATGGCCATATAACATTACCAGTAACAACTTTCAAATTTCAATGTTGCCTAGAATACCACCAGGTAGGCAGATATGAAGCATTGGTTAAGCAATGGTTAAGGACTTCATCCATGAATCTTGGGAATTACCGTATAGATTTAGATGCAGGAATGGGGACACTAAAGTGGTTTCTCAGCGGTACAGACTGCAAGACTTCATTAAGTGGGTCTCTAATTTGCAAGGATATTATGCTTCACAGGGCCTTTAATGGTTCAGTTACAAACTTATCCTGTCATTTAAAGGGATCTCCAGCTGCCATGGTTAATCCAGTGTTCAGGCTGCTTTCGAACTTAATGCTGAATGATCAAGGTTGTTGTGGGATGCCTCCAGGCATCGCATATCTAGTAACAGTAAGTTTCAGGGTTACTTGTTGTATGCAAGTATAGTTTTCACTGACCCACACAGTTAGGGAGGCACCGTTATGGCCTTCGTTGAATGTTTCCTTTATACGGTTTGATTCTCTGAGTCGACTGAAAGCCTTGCTTTTACAAAAGGATGTGCCCTTAACCTCAGCCCGATAGACTTTTGATCTTTAGGTTCCAAGGTCCTCAGCTGAGATACAGACACTAGTACAAACTAACTACCCTTTCCATTTTGGAGAAATGGTACAGCCTATCTTTAACATGTCTGATACGATGGGTATTGTACACCTATTTAAGACCATAGGTTCTGGACTGTTAAGCACCTTTCAGGCAGTCTTCGGAGTGATTCCAGCTTTTATACATTCCGTATTTGGAAGCATTTTTGGAGTAATTCCGCTAATCCTGCTACTGGTAGTGGGAATCCTGATTTCTATTTTCCTGCTACGCAATGGACATCCCATTCACCAAGGAAATGGAAAAAACACTCTTGGAGCGACTATACCGTGACCGCATGTTACTCCATCTGGGCACACCTCGACTTCGGGAGCTAAGCAAGTCTTGGTTCCTATCATTCCGACCAGTCTGGATTGGCTGTATTTTGCCTGTTCTCCGCTGCTTGTTCTGTGGACAAGTTCAAGTTCAAGTTTATTTATTTATGATCTTGGAACTCCGAAGAGATCCACATAAACAGAAAAACCAACAACGTATAAAAGCAAAAATTTGTACAGCAAAGTTTCTACAAGTATAAGCAAAAATCGACAGTAAAAAATCTCAAACTACAAGACTTTATAATATTTTATACAATTGAGAAGATTAAAAGATCCTTTATGCCCTTAATACTATATAAGAATCCGGTAAAATCAAAATTAATAATTGCATTCATCATATTAGGTGCATTAATATAGATTTAAAAAGCACTTAAAAAAATAAAAATCCTGTGGCAGAACATTTCATTGGGTGGCTCATAAATAGAATCAGTTAGTGCGGAGGCCGAAAGAATAGATAATTGTAGACAAATTGGTCTCACCCATTTACGACGGCATAATAATAAAGCGGGACAGATAAATATCACATGATTAATGTCCTGGATGGAATTGTTACACAAGTTACAAATCTCAGAGGAACCATACCATTTAGACAGTGCTTTATTTAAAGGAAACATACCCTGCCTCAGTAGTAGCCAAAAACGGCGCACCCCATGAGGCAGGTTCCAGGAAATATAAGCCTGTGCCTTATTTATCGTACAGGAGTCTATGGCCGGGTGGATACCCTTCTTTAAGATACGAGCTTCCCTATCCCTAGTGAAGCTTAATTCCCAAGTGGCCTGTTACAAAGTGGCCTTTAATTGATATGGTGATAGGGTGAAAAGCAGAGACTCATCTAATTGTAGCAAGTCGGCCGCAATTCTAAAATTTTTAAATATTAAAGACTGCTCCTTTAAATTTTCTAACACTTCTTTCTTAATTAAGAATCTTAATGAGCCGGGATCACTCTTTACCAGGCTTACAACCCATCGCACTATCCCCGCAAGACCCTGTACCCAACTACTTCTTAAGCCAAATTCTAGCCTTAGAGCAGCCACGGGACAAGCAGAGTTGACTGAGGCTAGGCTCCTTAAAATGTTGCCTTCTGTTGTGTTTAAAAAACCCCATTTCTCTACATCAAGCAATTCAATACCATACAACAGAGAAGCAGGAATTTTTGCACGGAAAACCTCTAATAATAGTGCAAAGTGTCTTTTCCCAGTTGATCTATAAAGGGAGCCCAAGCTTTTCCCTTGTGTGGTAGCTTTACGGATGTTATTTTCTATATGAGCTTTATTACTTAGATTACCACACACTGTTTTTCCCAGAAAAACATAAGATTTTACAAGTTCCAGTTTTTGGCCACCCACAGACCATACAAAATTCCCATACTGCAATTTTTTTCTTCCGTGCAAGCACATGATTTTACTTTTTGATATATTAATCTTTAAATAATGTGCCTCTGCAAAATTATGTAATGCCTGTAGACGATTATTTAAACCTCTTGGCGTTAGGTCAAATATTATTATGTCGTCTGCATAAAGTAAACAAACTATCGGTTTTCCCCCCTATAACGGGGCGATGCCCTCACTTAGAGCCAAATCATGAGGAAGGTCAGAAATATATAAGGAGAAAAGTAGAGGAGCCAGTAAACATCCTTGTTTTAGGCCATTTGCAGTAGGGATAGTTTGGGAGAGACCCCTTTCCCCTCCCATTAGGATTTTACACCAAGTGTCCGAGTGAAGAGCACAAACTAACTCCAAAAGAATTACAGGCATACCCAGATCCGACAGTTTTCTCCACAGTAAAAAACGATCAACTTTATCGAATGCTGTGGAGAAGTCTATAAAGGCTGTGTACACTTTTCCTCCTCTAACTTTAACATATTTTTCGATTATTACCTGTAAAGCGGTTAAGTTATCAATTGTTCCATGCTTTGTCCTAAACCCAGTTTGTTCCAATGGTAAAATCTCAACCGTATTCAACCAATCATTAATTTGGATCAAAAGGCATTTAGCAAAAACTTTACCCACTGCATCAAGAAGTGCAATTTGACGATAGTTATGCGGGACACCTCAGTCTCCTTTCTTAAACAGAGGAACTAATATACTCCCCTTCCAGGAAGGGGGAACCATCTTGTTTGCATAACAATACTTGAATACTGGATAAAGAATTTTACTCCACAGTATACTATTTTGTTTTAAAACTGTGATGGGTAATTCATCCGGGCCCATCGCCCCGGAAGAACGCATCCCCCTGATCACCCTTTCAAATTCTTTTTCAGAAGGTGATCCATACGAAAGGGGGTCCTCCTTTAATTCGATATACTTGATTGCCTTTGCCTTATCTGCATATAAATCCTGAATAAAGCTGACCCATTTTTGCTCCTCAATGGCCACCGGGAGTGGACGAGATCTACCACCACATCCCTCCCCAATAAGGGACCAAAATGTTCTTACTTGGCATTTAAAAGCTGCTTCTCTCAATTTTATCTACATGTTATCTTCCCTCTCTTTTCTTAACTTAACCTTTACCCGTGTCCTCCTCCTTTTTAATATTAATATTCTATGATATCTTTCCGAAGTGTAATTCAAGTATTGTTCCCTAACTAGTTTATTTATTTCGAGATTAAGCGACAGGATGGGTCTAGGGACTACCTTAGTACTTTTCATTCGATTCGACATCTTTGCAATTTCTATCGCCTTAATCCTTAATACGTTGAAACTGGCGATCTCTATTCCATTCCAACTGGACAGATTTTCTACAGCGACCTCTAGGACACTGTCAAGGCCCAAGATAGCTTTGTTATCCCAATGACATCTCCCTGTTTTCTTAGAAAAACTAACGGATTCACCATTTAATACCCATGGATCCTGCGAAAGCAAACTTAAGTTTAAGGTAAGAGTTAGTACTTTGTGGTCACTGTAGGGGAATTAGAGACCTTTAGATCTTTTAATAAAAAGAAGGAGGAGCTTCCCACTATCACGTAATCTAAGATAGATTCTCCGCTATGAGATTTGCAGGTTAAAGTAGCCGGAGTATCCGAAGGAGTCTTCCATTTACTATAATACCATCAGCCTTCATTAATTCATCAATAAGAATTTTCCCTCTCTTATTTGTTCTAATATTTTGTGGAAATAATGCTTGTGGGATCTGCAGTGATTCTTCCTTTTCTTTATTTCGGAATATATCTAAAGTAGTATTAGAAATTTTACAATTCAGATCCCCTACCAGAATTATTTTTGGGGGAAGTTCTACATCATTGACTTTTTTATTGTGGGAAAAAACCGCTTTTAAGAGAACATCGAAAGAAGCATCCGGCGGAATATAAGCATTTATAAACATTAACAGGGGACTTTTTACGTTATTATCGATATTATACAACGTTATTGCCAAAAAAGATTACTAGGATCTTTGTAGTAATCATAATTCCATTTGATCTTATTTGACAATAGGCAGGCCACCCCACCCTTTGCATGTCCCCTCCTGGACGGGGTTGCTTTGCAGTCTAAGATGAAAAAATCCTTACCTAACAGATCTTCTGTGCACCAGGTTTCCTGAAGGCAAATCACATTTGCATCTAACGCATATAGGTATTGTAACTTCTCCCTACTATTCTTTATTCCTGCAGCATTCCAAGATATTATTTTTAGTTCATTGCTAGAAAGATGACTGTTGTGAATGTTTACTGTTAGGTATACTCAATAGTACACCGGGTAACCAGTTCCATTTTGGGCTCTCTTCTTTAGAATTCCATTTAAAGGACAGGGGAGGGCCGTCTTTAAGTTTTACTTGTCGACCATTTTTTGTAATACAGATTTTTAATTCCTCTGATTCATACATACTATCTCTATTATCTGAGAGTGAGTAAGGTAACGACGGCCTATTATTGAGGGCTCTATTTCGGGGTAACTCAAAGTAAGGAATGACGTCAATTCCCCTGCTTTGCAGGCCTTCTGACCATTGTAATATAAGGTTTACAATGATTTTAGAATTAAACCTCACCTTCGATTTATAACCAACTTCTGTTTTTAAGATGGAAACTAAACATATATCACTACTTTGAATAAGTTTCAAACTATCAATCTCCAAGAGACATTTAAGAAGTGAAGTCCTATTTAAAATTAAATCTGTATCAAACAGAGGAATAAATACTAACTGGTGTGTGTCCATACTATCCCAAAGGGGTTCAACACCTGCTATCTCTGGTTTACCTCTCTTTTTTCAGTGTCAAAAAATGGGGTAGCCAGAGGGTTAAGTACTGATGAAAAAGGGATTGTTGGCCTCGGCTGCTCCGGTATTGTAGATAAAGGAGGCCCCCTATTTCGGTATTTGCACAATCTCTTATAGAGTGTGCAATAATCGCGGGGGAAGCCTCACAAACTATCATTGATTCAGTTGTTAAATTTGTGTTCACAGGGTTCACAGAAACGATATCATCTACCAACTTTATATCTTGTGATGTCTTTTGCAGGGACTGTGAAGAGGTCTCCATACTAACTGAAACCTCGAAGTTTTCTTTAAAACAAATTCTCCTTTGCTTCTTTTTTGAGAATCTTCGTGTTGATTTCATCTTTTTCCCTCTATTCATTACCTTTTTCCCCTTTCTTTTATTTTTTTCCATATGTGAAGCACCTAAGATGTTGTCTTTATCATCACTTAGCTGGGTTTTAAAGATAGGGAATACTTCCTGATCTATCCTTCTGGCTGCAACCACCAAGCCTTTTACTTTTTGAGCTGAGTCAGAGATAGCCAGTATGGATTCCGATGAGAGTTCAGGGCTCTTCTCTTGCAACACATCTTTATTCTCTATTTTATCAAAATGGGAATTGCCAACAGGACCAGTACCTGTAGATTGACTACTAGCATTCTCGAGTATATTCTCTGAAGCCTTATCTCCCTTTTTTCCTGCTTCTATTTGTTCAATATATACACTTGAACTAACCTCCTTCTCCAGATTATTTTTTAACAAAACTTTCAGTATTTGAGTTACGGTTTCCAACACACAGTCTGAACCTCCTACAAATTTTTCAAGCAGCTTTAGGATAGAGGATAATAAATGTTCTAAGGATACTAATGATTCTGAAATGAATATATCCCTCCTTACACATTGGCTATGTTGGGTATCACAGATATTTAAGTCAGGGGTCAAAGAGGGATGTGATTGCAAAAGGGAGTAATTTGATTTATTTGATTTGTTAGATGGGGTGCTACTAAATAGTTTTAGTCCTATAGGGACTGCTATTGCTGGAGTATTTGCTGGTTCCATAACCTTGCTAGTATCAAGAGAAATATACCTTCTGCAGAGCTCTAAATCTAGATCGGGAGAGTAAAATCTTTATTTTGAGCATCCTCTACTAAATAGGGACCAAGGGACTCTTCTTTGGCTCCATGAGGTGTATGTGATGTTCTGTATGAGATTACATTTGCCATTTTAGGGGAAGGTGAGGAAGATCCAGGAAGTACCCGGTGGACTGGAGAACCGGTCGGGCCCCCAGGGCACCGTACTGGATGCCTCTGGGTTTCTATGGGTTCTCCTCCTCCACACGCACCACCTGTATTTGTAGTATGTGACTCTATGACCTGAACCATGTCAACCATATCAGCTATTTCAGTAACTGTGGCAGTATTGATAATATTAACCATCACATCATTACTCCCAGTCATATTATCTCCCCCATTATAGATGTTTGAGGTACTTGATTCAACTTGAAGATTTTTTTCCCTTCCCCTCTCCCATAGACTGAATAATTGACTTTTTTCCTTTTGACTGCATGCCTGCGATGTCCTTGTTACGTAGGGGATTTGATTTAGTCTTTGCACAGGACCTACCCACAAGTAAACGCCCTGACCTTAGTTTTTTTGTCGTCATTATTTAAAACCTGCCAAATGTGTACTGCATAAAGAACAAGTTTTCAAATTTCAATTTCAAATATTCAAACTTTCTTGTCAGTTATATACCCTTATATACCCTTATAAGTTGTTGTGGACCAGTTTTGTGTATTTATCACAGGTCTAATTACAGACTCTTTATTTGTCGTAGTTTTAGGTCCAAAACCAAATACTCTTTCCACAGCAACTTGGACCGGAGCAATCCTTTCTTTGTACTTCTTTGTGGATGACACAGATATAACCCAGACCCAGACCTAGGCCAAGGCCTGTTCAACCCTTCGAGGCAATATTCGTCAATGATTTGCTCTCCCACAGTCACAGTCGCAGTCGCAATCACAAAAGTTTGTCTCTATTTGGGAATAGGAGGAATATATGGATATGAAAAAATCCAATATGCCCACTCAGGTGATCACCTTCGGGCCTCCAGACATTTAAAATGAAAGTAAGGGTGAGGGCCTGTTGCTGTCCTACTTCAGCCGTTCACTGGGAACGGTACTGCACTGTAGTTGCACTGTAGTTGCTGTGGTTGCCCTAGCTGTCGTAATTGCTGTCAAGATAGCCAAACAGTGCTGGGCACACGTATTAAGGTGACAAAGGTGACAAAGTGTAAGATGTTAAAATTTCCAGTTACAGAGTTATATCCTGCCCCCCTTGCAATGGAGCTTAATCCAAGGGTGCCTCACAGAGCACCCTGCAGTTCTCGGGAGAGTTCACGGCCACCAGCTCGCTGCAGCTGCAGGGCAGAGTGCAAAGGCAGAGTGCCGAGGGGCAGAGTAAAGAGACAGAAAAGCTGGCGCGCTAGAAACCAACCGTTCTCCTGCTCCCGCTTACCCTCTGCCTGCCAGCCGTTGCGGAGTCCTCCTCTGTCCTCAGCTCAGCCCAGCCCAGCCCAGCCCAGCCCAGGGCTCTGCTCCGCGATACTTCAGGTCCGTTCCGCTGTGGCCGTGGGGTGAGATCCTTGCCGCCCACCCGCTTGCTCGCGGCTCGCATTTCGCAGTTCGCAGCTCACAGCTCAGAGTTCGCAGCTCACCGCTCAGAGCGTGCCGTGCGTCGTCACTCGACTCGTCCCGTCACCCGACTTGTCCTGTCACGTGACCCTTCCTTCCGGTGGTTTTGCTTTCAGATTCACCGGTCCTCCTTCCAATAATTCTGTGGACAAGAATGCGTGTTGGACCTCTGTCTAACACTTCTACCGGTTGCACTACCGGACGTGGCTGCATTGCTGGACCTGTTAAAGGACCATGTAGTGCAGCGTCCTCAGCGTATTCCTATGTTGATGTCGGCATTCTTAGAGCAACCACGGGATGCTTCAGCTCCTGTTGGATTGGACACTGGCTCTACTGCAGGCACAAAGGCTTTGGATGTTTCAAATGCTTCCTCAGCGTCGGCTGTGGAACTGAAGAAGTCACCTTTGCTCGATTGACCTGTTCTGTGAGGTTTTACAGGGACCGTAGTCTACGAAGGCAAGCAGCAGTGATGTTGCATCTCCCACACAGAATACATAAACATTTGGCTCAACGTGTGCTGAGAACAATTCGGCCTCTTTCCCAAAACAACCGAAATTGAAATTGTAAAACAATTTTTTCTTTTCTCGCTGGATAAATGCAGACAATTGTGCTGCTTTTAAGTGACTCTCTGTGCTGTCTTTCATGAATTATAGCCCAAGAGCTGAGCAGATTGACAGCATGGGAAATAAAAAAACAGAATGAAATGTCTTTAAATAAGGGCATAAATCAATATACATTTGTGGTATAATGCTAGTATTTGCCAGTGGATGTATTGTTATGTAATATTTTGCAGTTTAAATAGCTAAAACACGACAGAGATCAAAGTATGAGTGCACGTCTAGCAGTTAAATAAATATGGAAATGTACAGTTTTACATATTTATTTACACGCAAAACACAAAATAAATATGGATAAATACAGATAAAATGGCCAAAAAATAAATATGGAAAAATACAGACGGAAATGTTTAAAAAATAAATACCATAAAACCGGGAGCCCTAATTATAATTCACAATGTACTCCAACATAGGCTTGGGGAGTCTCCTAACCTTTCACCTACATTTACCCTGCCATTGTACTACATAACGGATTTTGTGCTGACCTTTTACCTAGTTAGGTGCTGCATAAATGTCGTGTGGTTTTCCCCAAAAACTAGTCTCATTTATTATGCATGAGGATTCTCAGAATCACAGCAGGATTACCATCTTCTACATAATAACTGTGTATAAGGTTCATCACTATTGTCATCCTCTGCCAACATGACAAAGCAAGATAGAACCCCTGAGGGTACCTTTTGGGTATATAAGCACCATATCTATGCTGGGGCAGGCAGAGGAGAAAGACTTCCATGATGACACACTGACACGAGACTCTGAGGTTCCTGCACACCGACACTCCAGCATGCATTGGTCTGACATCCCTTGCGGGTTGTCCATCTCAAGACCAGGACGGGGTCCTTCATCCTCTCACATCAGGTAATGGGGTTGGCTTTATCCTAGGGGGATTCTTGGCTTTACACCTACATACATGCTAGGTACATTTAGGCACATCTAGTTAGGGTCAGCATCGTAGGAGTACGCATTATTATTGTCATGTATTTATATGCCTGCATATATTCATTGTTTTAGCACTATGGTAGAATTCTACCATCTATTTACTATGTTGGTGCTCATAACTGTATATACGTGTTTCTGTCTTATGGCTGTTGCAGCACACATATTTTACACTAGAATGACACTGGTTCAATAAATGCTTATTGAAAACGTCCCCATCATTCATTCTGTGTATCTCTCTGAGACAAAGTGAGCACGAGTGACTGAGCAAAAATACTGTACTGTTTACACGATCCCTGAGGGGACAGGGTTGTCATGTTCGATAGTTGCCAGAAACTATTCTCTCCTTGGTAAGAGGGGTTCATAGTGGCACTGTGAGCTAGCTGGTATACAGGCGAACATATCCGATGGGGGTGTCTGGAATCAGTCTGGACACCAATCCCACAGTTTATGTTGTCTAAACGTGTAGATCCTATATACATTTATAGGATCTACAGGACAACACACAAACTTGATCAACAGCCGATAACCTCCTCTCTAATATCCCCTTGACCAAATCAACATCACAACAGAAAGACTCCCTTAACCAAGACATCACTGAAAACGAAATAGCGCGTCAGTGATGACCTACCATGCACGAGGAATAGCTGGGTACCGAGCAGAATATTACAGACTTAACAAACAGCAACTTGCCCCTCTCCTATTGGTAGTGTTTCAAGACATAAAATATGGTAACCCCACCTTAGGAAATGTACAGTGCCAAAATCACTTTACTTTTGAAACCTGGGAAAGGCCCGCTAGACTCTACCAGTTACAGTCCGATTTCCTCACTAAATACAGACGCAAAATCCTGGTGAATGTGCTGGCAAATTGACTTAAACAGTACAGACCTGTTCTAGGTCACTAGTTATATACCCCACCGCTCCTCCTCGTCACACTTATGATCACCAGCCCACATCCTCTTTCAAGTGAAAGATTACAAAAATGACAAAATAGTGCTTTTACTGGACACAGAAAAAGTGTTTGATAGAGTTGAGTGGCTTTACCTGTTTAACATTCCAACACACAATGGCCTGAGAGACAAGTATATGGCAACTGTTAGATCATTCTGCAGTGGAAGGGTACAATAGACAACGTTTCATGGTCTTTGAGATCAAGCGTGGTGGAAGGCAAGGGCGACCACTCACTCCTCTACTCTTTGTTATGGCACTTGAAACCCTGGCTGTAGTCATCCGAGAAAATAACAGCATTGAGGGAATTCAAATAATGGCAGGAGAGCAGAAGGCCTTTTTATATCCAGACGACATTCTGGTCGCACTATCTAATCCACAACTATCCATCCTCACCTCATACATATGAATTCCCAATTCTCCCAATTTGTGGGATGCCCTAATGAACTGAGGCAAATGAGACGCTCTTCATCTTATGCACCACATAACAATAGCTTTGATTGCTGAGCACCCATTAAATGGACAACAACTGCTTAAAGTACCATGGAGTTGCGAACGGATGGGAATGCGGAGCAAGACCTGGAATTGTGGGGTGAGATGGTGGAACGTTTTGGTGGGATGACTGAGACAGATAATAGTTCCCCAGGGCCTGCCCAGGGGGTATCCCTGCTGTCTCCTGAGGCATGGGTGAATTCAGAGCCTGGAGCATGTTGTTGGACAGTAAGAGCAGATGTGTTCCTTATGCGGCAGTACTAGGGTTCGGGCGGGGCCCTCTGTGATCTGTACTAGTGTGTTATTTGTTGCTGATATGGGGGAGGTGTACCCCCACCCGGTATAGGCTCCATGGGGTTTCCCATGTGGATGGTGATTTGGAATCAATCTCTGTAGCTATCATCATTGCTGCACTGTTTTCATTGTATTAGTATTTTGAATAAAAATGCTAATAAAAACAAGTTTTGAAAAAGTACCTAGGGATCACCATAAACATGGGGCTTTCACATATGGTGGAAGAAAATATAGAAATCCTCCTCTCCAAAATAAAAGTTGACTTCAAACAATGTTCTTCTCTTAACTTATCTGTATGGAGAAGAGTAAAGGTCTATAATAAGAACATGATGCCACGTGTGAACTTTTTTTTTGCTATGTTGCCCCTTGATATACTGAAACGTTTGATGCAACACCTCACCAGATTAACCCCTTGCATGGGTCGGACGGCCCCCGCCCATACGACGTCATGGTGGGCGTGTGCGGAGGACGGCCGGGGGCCGTCCGCACCCCGCCCACTCATTAATACACCCGCACAGCGGGGGAATTCGAGCGGCGCGCAAGGGGTTATTGAAGTTGTTTATATGTTTGGGAAGGAAGCCATGACTAAAGCTAAATAAACTGCATGCTGCCACAGAATGCAGCGTTTTTGGCTTCTATATGCTGAATACTAAGGGCTTGCATTCAACTAGCTCTAATCCGATACATGCTTCATAGCAGCCTGTGTACACTGATGTGGCTCTCTATAGAGAAAAAGTCAGACAAACTATGGATAATATTTACAAGGGGATTGTACCACCGGAAAGTCAATTTTTTCGAAGTAATACTGTGGCGCAATGCCCTGCACCATATTTACAAAGTGGCGTTAAGCCATTTCTTGTGGCTTAATGCCGCTTTGTAAATATGATACCCTTTCACGCAGTTTTCTGCATGAAAGGGGCATGCAATGGATGTTGCTGTGGGTGTTGCACTGCAACACCCATTGCTCTTTGAAGCTGCCCCAGATTTACAAGGATCTGTAAATCTGAGGCAGTTCCAAAAACGAATGCCATGCAAAAGCAGGCATTAGATTGGGGCAACGATAAGAAATACTTTTATATCGCCTCGTTTTTGCTCTTTCTATGGGTGCTTCATTCTACACCACACATAGAAACAGCAAAACGTCATTAATGATTGTGTATGTGCAGGAAGGTGTCCCTTCCTGCACATAAACAATCATTCCCTGCAACACAGACACCCTTGCACCATGGTGCAAGGGTGCTTGCATTGCAGGGATAATTGCTTGCAATGCAGGCACCCTTGAACTATGGTGCAAGGGTGCCTGTGTGGCAGGAAATCATCCCTGCAATGCAGTCAGCTATTTTTAGTGGCAGCCAAAGGGAAAACACAGGGGTGCGCGTATTCTTGTGAATATAGTGTATCCCTGCATTTTTTAAAAGACCCAGTGCCGTGCTGCACAATTTGATGCAGTGCCACGCTGCACCATCTCCTTGTAAGTATACCCCTATGTCCATTAAATATGAGATAAACAACAATAAATAAAGTTCAACCCAATATTTAACACAATGATCTATGCATCAAAAAAAGGGTCAAACGATGCTTGGAGAGCACCATTCCCTTCATAAAGGGGACCCCTATGGGCAATGGTTTTATACACATAAGAGGTGTAGAACCACTCTGAAGATGCTTCTGTGACAAAGGCATTTGAATGGTTGACCACCTTCTAAAGGGTAATAGACTTAAAACCTGTTCAGAAGCCCAGGAGGACTTCCACATCACACTGAATCAGTTCCCACTATCACGTAATCTAAGATAGATTCTCCGCTATGAGATTTGCAGGTTAAAGTAGCCGGAGTATCCGAAGGGAGTCTTCTATTTACTATAATACCATCAGCCTTCATTAATTCATCAATAAGAATTTTCCCTCTCCTATTTGTTCTAATATTTTGTGGAAATAATGCTTGTGGGATCAGCAGTGATTCTTCCTTTTCTTTATTTCGGAATATATCTAAAGTAGTATTAGAAATTTTACAATTCAGATCCCCTACCAGAATTATTTTTGGGGGAAGTTCTACATCATTGACTTTTTTAATGTGGGAAAAAAACGCTTTTAAGAGAACATCGAAAGAAGCATCCAGCCGAATATAAGCATTTATCAACATTAACAGGGGACTTTTTACGTTATTATCGAAATTATACAACGTTATTGCCAAAAAAAGATTACTAGGATCTTTGTAGTAATCATAATTCCATTTTATCTTATTTGACAATAGGCAGGCCACCCCACCCTTTGCATGTCCCCTCCTGGACGGGGTTGCTTTGCAGTCTAAGATGAAAAAATCCTTACATAACAGATCTTCTGTGCACCAGGTTTCCTGAAGGCAAATCACATTTGCATCTAACGCATATAGGTATTGTAACTTCTCCCTACTATTCTTTATTCCTGCAGCATTCCAAGATATTATTTTTAGTTCATTGCTAGAAAGATGACTGTTGTGAATGTTTACTGTTAGGTATACTCGATAGTACACTGGGTAACCAGTTCCATTTTGGGCTCTCTTCTTTAGAATTCCATTTAAAGGACAGGGGAGGGCCGTCTTTAAGTTTTACTTGTCGACCATTTTTTGTAATACAGATTTTTAATTCCTCTGATTCATACATACTATCTCTATTATCTGAGAGTGAGTAAGGTAACGACGGCCTATTATTGAGGGCTCTATTTCGGGGTAACTCAAAGTAAGGAATGACGTCAATTCCCCTGCTTTGCAGGCCTTCTGACCATTGTAATATAAGGTTTACAATGATTTTAGAATTAAACCTCACCTTCGATTTATAACCAACTTCTGTTTTTAAGATGGAAACTAAACATATATCACTACTTTGAATAAGTTTCAAACTATCAATCTCCAAGAGACATTTAAGAAGTGAAGTCCTATTTAAAATTAAATCTGTATCAAACAGAGGAATAAATACTAACTGGTGTGTGTCTATACTATCCCAAAGGGGTTCAACACCTGCTATCTCTGGTTTACCTCTCTTTTTATCAGTGTCAAAAAATGGGGTAGCCAGAGGGTTAAGTACTGATGAAAAAGGGATTGTTGGCCTCGGCTGCTCCGGTATTATCGATAAAGGAGGCCCCCCTATTTCAGTATTTGCACAATCTCTTATAGAGTGTGCAATAATCGCGGGGGAAGCCTCACAAACTATCATTGATTCAGTTGTTAAATTTGTGTTCACAGGGTTCACAGAAACGATATCATCTACCAACTTTATATCTTGTGATGTCTTTTGCAGGAACTGTGAAGAGGTCTCCATACTAACTGAAACCTCGAAGTTTTCTTTAAAACGAATTCTCCTTTGCTTCTTTTTTGAGAATCTTCGTGTTGATTTCATCTTTTTCCCTCTATTCATTACCTTTTTCCCCTTTCTTTTATTTTTTTCCATATGTGAAACACCTAAGATGTTGTCTTTATCATCACTTAGCTGGGTTTTAAAGATAGGGAATACTTCCTGATCTATCCTTCTGGCTGCAACCACCAAGCCTTTTACTTTTTGAGCTGAGTCAGAGATAGCCAGTATGGATTCCGATGAGAGTTCAGGGCTCTTCTCTTGCAACGCATCTTTATTCTCTATTTTATCAAAATGGGAATTGCCAACAGGACCAGTACCTGTAGATTGACTACTAGCATTCTCGAGTATATTCTCTGAAGCCTTATCTCCCTTTTTTCCCGCTTCTATTTGTTCAATATATACACTTGAACTAACCTCCTTCTCCAGATTATTTTTTATCAATACTTTCAGTATTTGAGTTACGGTTTCCAACACACAGTCTGAACCTCCTACAAATTTTTCAAGCAGCTTTAGGATAGAGGATAATAAATGTTCTAAGGATACTAATGATTCTGAAACGAATATATCCCTCCTTACACATTGGCTATGTTGGGTATCACAGATATTTAAGTCAGGGGTCAAAGAGGGATGTGATTGCAAAAGGGAGTAATTGGATTTATTTGATTTGTTAGATGGGGTGCTACTAAATAGTGTTAGTCCTATAGGGACTGCTATTGCTGGAGTATTTGCTGGTTCCATAACCTTGCTAGTATCAAGAGAAATATACCTTCTGCAGAGCTCTAAATCTAGAACGGGGAGAGTAAAATCTTTATTTTGAGCATCTTCTACTAAATAGGGACCAAGGGACTCTTCTTTGGCTCCATGAGGTGTATGTGATGTTCTGTATGAGATTACATTTGCCATTTTAGGGGAAGGTGAGGAAGATCCAGGAAGTACCCGGTGGACTGGAGAACCGGTCGGGCCCCCAGGGCACCGTACTGGATGCCTCTGGGTTTCTATGGATTCTCCTCCTCCACACACACCACCTGTATTTGTAGTATGTGATTCTATGACCTGAACCATGTCAACCATATCAGCTATTTCAGTAACTGTGGCAGTATTGATAATATTAACCATCACATCATTACTCCCAGTCATATTATCTCCCCCATTATAGATGTTTGAGGTACTTGATTCAACTTGAAGATTGTTTTCCCTTCCCCTCTCCCATAGACTGAATAATTGACTTTTTCCTTTTGACTGCATGCCTGCGATATCTTTGTTACGTAGGGGATTTGATTTAGTCTTTGCACAGGACCTACCCACAAGTAAACGCCCTGACCTTAGTTTTTTTGTCGTCATTATTTAAAACCTGCCAAATGTGTACTGCATAGGGAACAAGTTTTCAAATTTCAATTTCAAATATTCAAACTTTCTTGTCAGTTATATACCCTTATATACCCTTATAAGTTGTTGTGGACCAGTTTTGTGTATTTATCACAGGTCTAATTACAGACTCTTTATTTGTCGTAGTTTTAGGTCCAAAACCAAATACTCTCTCCACAGCAACTTGGACCGGAGCAATCCTTTCTTTGTACTTCTTTGTGGATGACACAGATATAACCCAGACCCAGACCTAGGCCAAGGCCTGTTCAACCCTTCGAGGCAATATTCGTCAATGATTTGCTCTCCCACAGTCACAGTCGCAATCACAAAAGTTTGTCTCTATTTGGGAATAGGAGGAATATATGGATATGAAAAAATCCAATATGCCCACTCAGGTGATCACCTGCGGGCCTCCAGACATTTAAAATGAAAGTAAGGGTGAGGGCCTGTTGCTGTCCTACTTCAGCCATTCACCGGAAATGGTACTGCACTGTAGTTGCACTGTAGTTGCTGTGGTTGCCGTAGCTGTCGTAATTGCTGTCAAGATAGCCAAACAGTGCTGGGCACACGTATTAAGGTGACAAAGGTGACAAAGTGTAAGATGTTAAAATGTCCAGTTACAGAGTTATATCCTGCCCCCCTTGCAATGGAGCTTAATCCAAGGGTGCCTCACAGAGCACCCTGCAGTTCTCGGGAGAGTTCACGGCCACCAGCTCGCTGCAGCTGCAGGGCAGAGTGCAAAGGCAGAGTGCAGAGGGACAGAGTAAAGAGACAGAAAAGCTGGCGCGCTAGAAACCAACCGTTCTCCTGCTCCCGCTTACCCTCTGCCTGCCAGCCGTTGTGGAGTCCTCCTCTGTCCTCAGCTCAGCCCAGCCCAGCCCAGCCCAGGGCTCTGCTCCGCGATACTTCAGGTCCGTTCCGCTGCGGCCGCGGGGGTGAGATCCTTGCCGCCCACCCGCTTGCTCGCGGCTCGCAGTTCCCAGTTCGCAGCTCACTGCTCAGAGCGTGCCGTGCGTCGTCACTCGACTCGTCCCGTCGTCCCGTCACTTGACTTGCCCTGTCACGTGACCCTTCCTTCCGGTGGTTTTGCTTTCAGATTCACGGGTCCTCCTTCCAATAATTCTGTGGACAAGAATGCGTGTTGGACCTCTGTCTAACAGTTCTACCGGTTGCGCTACCGGACGTGGCTGCATTGCTGGACCTGTTAAAGGCCCATGTAGTGCAGCGTCCTCAGCGTATTCCTATGTTGATGTCGGCATTCTTAGAGCAACCACGGGATGCTTCAGCTCCTGTTGGATTGGACACTGGCTCTACTGCAGGCACAAAGGCTTTGGATGTTTCAAATGCTTCCTCAGCGTCGGCTGTGGAACTGAAGAAGATCACCTTTGCTCGATTGACCTGTTCTGTGATGTTTTACAGGGACCGTAGTCTACGAAGGCAAGCAGTAGTGATGTTGCATCTCCCACACAGAATACATAAACATTTGGCTCAACGTGTGCTGGGAACAATTCGGCCTCTTTCCCAAAACAACCGAAATTGGAATTGTAAAACAATGTTTTCTTTTCTCGCTCTTTCTGAGCACCATGGCTTTCAGGCGTACTCAGTTGCTCAAACTATATATGAACATATTTTAAAGGACTTATAGAGCTTTTTAACATATATAAGGGACTTATAAAGTTTTTAAGCATTTTTATAACTTTTTGAGAATAGTTTTTTTATCTGAACATTTAACAATGTTTTTATTGATTATAAAGACATTCCCTTTCTATTTCGTAGTATACCCTCCAGTCGGATGAGGAGTGGGTATTATAATTAAGGCTCCCTGTTTTCCGTTTTTACAGATTTTTACAGATAAATACAGACAGAAAACAATGTGTTTTCTGTCTGCATTTATTTGTAAAAGTGGATAAATGCAGACAATTGTGCTGCTTTTAAGTGACTCTCTGTGCTGTCTTTCATGAATTATAGCCCAAGAGCTGAGCAGATTGACAGCATGGGAAATTAAAAAACAGAATGAAATGTCTTTAAATAAGGGCATAAATCAATATACATTTGTGGTATAATGCTAGTATTTACCAGTGGATGTATTGTTATGTAATATTTTGCAGTTTAAATAGCTAAAACACGACAGAGATCAAAGTATGAGTGCACGTCTAGCAGTTAAATAAATATGGAAATGTACAGTTTTACATAATTATTTACACGCAAAACACAAAATACATATGGATAAATACAGATAAAATGGCCAAAAAATAAATATGGGAAAATACAGACGGAAATGTTTAAAAAATAAATACCATAAAACCGGGAGCCCTAATTATAATTCACAATGTACTCCAACATAGGCCTGGGGAGTCTCCTAACCTTTCACCTACATTTACCCTGCCATTGTACTACATAACAGGTTTTGTGCTGACCTTTTACCTAGTTAGGTGCTGCATAAATGTTGTGTGGTTTTCCCAAAAAACTAGCCTCATTTATTATGCATGAGGATTCTCAGAATCACAGCAGGATTACCATCTTCTACATAATAACTGTGTATAAGGTTCATCACTATTGTCATCCTCTGCCAACATGACAAAGCAAGATAGAACCCCTGAGGGTACCTTTTGGGTATATAAGCACCATATCTTTGCTGGGGCAGGCAGAGGAGAAAGACTTCCATGCTGACACACTGACACGAGACTCTGAGGTTCCTGCACACAGACACTCCAGCATGCATTGGTCTGACATCCCTTGCGGGTTATCCATCTCGAGACCAGGACGGGGTCCTTCATCCTCTCACATCCGGTAATGGGGTTGGCTTTATCCTAGGGGGATTCTTGGCTTTACACCTACATACATGCTAGGTACATTTAGGCACATCTAGTTAGGGTCAGCATCGTAGGAGTACGCATTATTACTGTCATGTATTTATATGCCTGCGTATATTCATTGTTTTAGCACTATGGTAGAATTCTACCATCTATTTACTATGTTGGTGCTCATAACTGTATATATGTGTTTCTGTCTTATGGCTGTTGCAGCACACATATTTTACACTAGAATGACACTGGTTCAATAAATGCTTATTGAAAACGTCCCCATCATTCATTCTGTGTATCTCTCTGAGACAAAGTGAGCACGAGTGACTGAGCAAAAATACTGTACTGTTTACACGATCCCTGAGGGGACAGGGTTGTCATGTTCGATAGTTGCCAGAAACTATTCTCTACTTGGTAAAAGGGGTTCATAGTGGCACTGTGACCTAGCTGGTATACAGGCGAACATATCCGATGGGGGTGTCTGGAATCAGTCTGGACACCAATCCCACAGTTTATGTTGTCTAAACGTGTAGATCCTATATACATTTATAGGATCTACAGGACAACACACAAACTTGATCAACAGCCGATAACCTCCTCTCTAATATCCCCTTGACCAAATCAACATCACAACAGAAAGACTCCCTTAACCAAGACATCACTGAAAACGAAATAGCGTGTCAGTGCTGACCTACCATGCACGAGGAATAGCTAGGTACCAAGCAGAATATTACAGACTTAACAAACAGCAACTTGCCCCTCTCCTATTGGTAGTGTTTCAAGACATAAAATATGGTAACCCCACCTTAGGAAATGTACAGTGCCAAAATCACTTTACTTTTGAAACCTGGGAAAGGCCCGCTAGACTCTACCAGTTACAGTCCGATTTCCTCACTAAATACAGACGCAAAATCCTGGTGAATGTGCTGGCAAATTGACTTAAACAGTACAGACCTGTTCTAGGTCACTAGTTATATACCCCACCGCTCCTCCTCGTCACACTTATGATCACCAGCCCACATCCTCTTTCAAGTGAAAGATGACAAAAATGACAAAATCAAGGGTGCTTGCATTGCTGGGATAATTGCTTGCAATGCAGGCACCCTTGAACTATGGTGCAAGGGTGCCTGTGTGGCAGGAAATCATCTCTGCAATGCAGGCAGCTATTTTTAGTGCCAGCCAAAGGGAAAACACAGGGGTGCGCGTATTCTTGTGAATATAGTGTATCCCTGCATTTTTTAAAAGACGCAGTGCCGTGCTGCACAATTTGATGCAGTGCCACGCTGCGCCATCTCCTTGTAAGTATACCCCTATGTCCATTAAATATGAGATAAACAACAATAAATAAAGTTCAACCCAATATTTAACACAATGATCTACGCATCAAAAAAGGGTCAAACGATGCTTGGAGAGCACCATTCCCTTCATAAAGGGGACCCCTATGGGCAATGGTTTTATACACATAAGAGGTGTAGAACCACTCTGAAGATGCTTCTGTGACACAGGCATTTGAATGGTTGACCACCTCCTAAAGGGTAATAGACTTAAAACCTGTTCAGAAGCCCAGGAGGACTTCCACATCACACTGATTCAGTTCTGGGATTTCGAAAGTTTACACCATTGCCTCAGCACACTACCCACACCACCACACATAAACATTCCTGACTTAACCATACTCAAATATATATTCAAAAGGACAGTATCAGGTGTAGAAAAGTTTCTTACCGATCACACATTCTCGGCCCACACATCACAACTCTTGAAGAACTGATAACCTCACCACTTGAAGCTATGCTACATGGACAAAGACTGGGCAGAATTACTACAGAACATGATAAAAGTGCTTAGAGATGCATGCCTGAAAATGAGTTATTGCTAAATAATACATAGATGGCATTGGTCACCTAAGAGACTGCATGACACAGGCTTACTGCTTGGAACCACATGTTTGAGGAAATAGCAATTTAGTTGAAATATCATGAGAATGCCCCATCTTAACACAATTTTTAGTGGAAGTCAGAGCCACCATGAGTGATACTTTAGAGTCTCCAAGCTGGTGGACAAGCCAAGCAAAACCTTTGCATGACAGCATGTCTAATCTGGAAATACTTTGTCGGAAAACTAGGTGGTTCGCAACTGCACAGGTAGTCGCACAATTCTGAATATTCCAGCTATGGAGTTCCCTGTATAACCAAGATATCCAGGCATGACTACAAGAAATACACAATACAGCCACATGTGAACAGGTGCCATTTTTTGTAAATTATCAAATAGGAAAATTCAAAAACATCTGAGGCAGAAGCCACTTACGCCTACACACCAGTAGTTCTATCCGAATATGCTGGTGCTAAGAGCCAAACAAGGGAGTAGCCAGGAAAAAAGAATGCTACCCACTTTGAGCCTGAAGAAACAAAATATCCTACCAAAGTTAGTGATCCCGACACTTTCTATTAAAGAGCCCCTGGAATTTGTTTCCCTTAGTACAATGCTTTAAAATGAGACATTTTGCAGCATTATTTTTTTTTTAAATGGCAAAATTGCACATTTACCAGTATTAACATTTTTTGTTCATTCTTTCCTTTTTTCCTCTATCTTTCTTTCCTACCCTCGGTTTATTTCCTCAATTTCCATTCTCCTTATTACCTTTTTTCTTCCTTTCCTTCCGTCCATTCTTTTTTTTCATTTCATGTGTACACCTTTCTAGCTTTCTGCCCTTCTCAATACTCTTGTTTAATTTTCTTTGCTGCTTTTCATCTTCCCATTCTTATCTTCTTGTTTGGTCCTTTCTTTTTATCAGCCTCGTGTCCATCCTTCACCCTTCTTTCCATCTATCTTTATTTTTGAATTCCTTCCATTCGTTAATTCTTTTGTTCTTCTTTCCTTCTTTTGCCCTTCTATTCGTCACTCAGTTCTACTTTACATTCTTCCATCCTATTTTTCTGCTTTCCTTCTTTCTTTCTCTCCTTCCATCTTTTATTTTTATTTATTTGTTTCTATCATTTTTGTTTTTGCTATTCTTATTTCCAAGCTTCATTCTTTTCTTCCCTCTATCTTACTTTTTTCCTTTTTCAAATTTTCTTTTGTGTGTGCTGCATTGTGGGAGAGTCGCCCCTGCAGCTCAGACTTTGCTTGGGCTTCTCCCTTTCAGGCGGTGTGCCTTTGACTTCTGTGCTTATGCAGTGCTGAGATGTTGCATACTTGGGTAAATTGGGCTCTTGGTGGGAGTTGGGACTCTTGGGCATGGTTTGTCCTCAGATGTCTTGTTGCCTTCGGGGGTTGTTTGTACGTTCCATCCTGCTTCCTTTTACCTTTCCTTATTTACTTATTTGCATTCTGCTTTCCTTTCATCCTGCTGTCGCATTGCCTTTGCGTCTAACTTATATTTTTCTTTTCTGTTCGAAAACATTCTCTTCCTTTTGTCACTGTTTCAAGCTTCTTTGATGCACAGTTATATCCAGGTATTTTATTCTTCAACTATTTATAGGTTTCTCCATCTGACTTTCAATGACAAATTTTAGTACCTGATGAAAGTTAAGAAGGGCCATAAAACAATTAATCTGTCCCAAGCACACCCGATTAAGCTGGTATAGCGGGTGCTTCCCTACGCCCGAGGATCCAAATCCGGGCCAAACACACATCACACACATAACTACCAACATGTACAAATGATGACAACTCTACATTTTGCACAGGAAATCTGAAGATGCTATACAACCATTAAAACACTCTAAAGGAAAAGAAAAGGGGACCCACAAGGTTGGAAATGTGATAAACGAAGCATAGTTCAAGATAATTAAGTGGGGGATGTACCACTATTACTGCTGATATGCATATAGCATTCTCTGTAAAATGAATGCAGTGTAGTCAAAGGTTTGTTTGAAGGCCGGAAAGGCACAGACGGACCACATAGGGGCCCAAGATGAACACTTACCGAGGGCGGGGGTCTGCAGGAGCGGGAGAGTAAAGCCCATGAAAATGCGCGCCAGAGATTGGCTTGCGTGCTTTGAATAGCCCCATGCAGCAGCAAGGGCGTGGAGGAAGGAGTGGTCACAAGCGTGGGCATGGGGACCCTCTGCACAATTTGACCTCTCCTCATGAAAGCCCACCCACACCAGAATGCAGGCATTGCAGCTGCACAGGAATTGGGGAGAAGGGGCAATGGAGACAGCACCCAAAGACAAACACAAAAGATCAGTAGCCCAATAGAAAGAGTGGCTCAAACAGTGTCCTTAAGATGCCTCACAACAGGGGCACTGGGAGCAGGCGATTGGTCAGCAAGGGTCAGGTTCAAGCGGACATGGCACTTGCAGCTCGGGCTGGACCTGATAGCCACCCACATAGATTCTGGAAGCAAGGGAAGCCTAGACGCCGCAAACACTAGACACCAGCTAAGGGGCCACCACGCATGGCTGGGACAAGTCGTGCTATCAAAGTATTGGTAAGGACAATGACTGTGTAAATACTGTCTGTTTATACTTTGTGATTACAATAACCAAGTAATGTGGTTTGATAAACCATGGGTTATGCAAGATATAATAATATGCGGCCTCTTTACACTATAAATGGCTACCAGTGTACTCAATAAAGTGAAAGGTGCTCAGGTCGGCTGGGAGGGACAAAGACCACTCGCATGTCTTGGAGGGGTTTCACTACTGTATTACTTCAATAAAAACACACTAAACACATTAAAAGTCTATGGTGTTGGATATTTGGCACAACAGTAGTCAGTGTGACATTACATCAATGATGATGAACTTTTTTCTATAATATAATTTGGGCTAAATCACAAAACATTTGTGACTGTCATTAGTTGTAAGTTTTGCAAAATATTTTGAATTGTCCTTAGCTGAGTTGGGCTGGCCTATAGGGCGATCTGGCAGTGCCCCAAGAGCTGGTCTGATAGATTAGCATATAGGCTGTTTTTTTTGCTGTCTGCCAGCTTGTTTTATCATCTGGTGGGCCGATTTGTGCTGTTGATATCTCTGATATTACCACAAACATTGCCTGCATCAAGCACAAATGCATGCAGTCTTCAATACCTTGCAAAATGCATATACAGGCTGTCTTAACAAGTTTAAAACTTCCCTGATTTGCAAATGCGGGCCTCTTTTTTAGCCATGTTATTCATTAGTAGCGGCCACTTTTAATTTGATGCCCGGGTCTATTTTCAGTCCCAGTCCGACTCTGGTCTCTGGTGGTAAGGCAGTGTTTGGTGCAAACACCTCCAATCAATCACAGAATTTGTAAAGCGCACTACTTACCCGCGAGGGTCTCAAGGCGCTAGGGAAAAAAAGGGGGGGGGGGGTGCTGCTACTGGTCGAACAACCAGGTCTTGAGTAGCCTCCTGAAGGTCAGCAGGTCTTGGGTCTGTCGTAGGCTTAGTGGAAGGGTGTTCCAGGTCTTGGCGGCGAGGTGGGAGAAGGATCTGCCGCCGGTGGTAGTTCTTCGAATGCGAGGGACGGTGGCGAGGGAGAGGTCGGCGGAGCGGAGTTGGCGGTTGGGGACGTAGAAGAGGAGTCGTCTGTTGAGGTAGGCTGGGCCAGTCTTGTGGAGTGCCTTGTGTGCGTGGATGAGGAGTTTGAAGGAGATTCTCCTGTCGACGGGGAGCCAGTGCAGGTTCCTCAGGTGGGGGTGATGTGGCTGTGGCGTGGTACATCGAGGATCAGGCGTGCGGAGGCGTTTTGTATGCGTTGCAGTCGCTTGATGAGCTTGGCCGGGGCTCCCGCATAGAGGGCGTTCCCATAGTCAAGTCTGCTACTGACGAGGGCCTGGGTCACTGTTCTTCTTGTGTCTGTCGGGATCCACCTGTAGATCTTGCGAAGCATGCGGAGGGTGTTGAAGCAGGAGGATGAGACTGCGTTGACTTGCTTGGCCATGGAGAGCGTTGAGTCGAGGATGACTCCCAGGTTGCGTGCGTGGTCGGTGGGTGTCGGGGCTGCTCCCAGCGTCGTTGGCCACCAGGAGTCGTCCCAGGCTGAGGGGTTGGAGCCGAGGATGAGGACCTCTGTCTTCTCCGTGTTCAGTTTTAGTCGGCTGATCTTCATCCAATCGGCGACGGCCTTCATTCCTTCATGGAGGTTGGATTTGGCGGCGAGGGGGTCCTTGGTGAGGGAGAGGATCAGTTGAGTGTCGTCGGCGTAGGAGATTATGTTGAGGTCGTGCTGTCTGGCGATGCGTGCGAGCGGGGCCATGTAGATGTTGAACAGTGTTGGGCTGAGGGACGATCCCTGGGGTACGCCGCAGATGATCTCGGAGGCTTCGGATCGGAATGGTGGGAGGCGGACTCTCTGGGTTCTGCCGGCGAGGAAGGAGGTGGCCCATTCCAGGGCCTTGTCTCAGATCCCTGCGTCGTGGAGGCGTGCGCGTAGAGTGCGGTGGCAGACAGTGTCGAAGGCGGTGGAGAGGTCCAGCAGGATGAGGGCTGCGGTCTCACCGTTGTCCAGCAGGATCCTGATGTCGTCGGTGGCGGCGATGAGGGCAGTCTCAGTGCTGTGGTTGCTGCGGAACCCCGATTGGGATGGGTCCAGGATGCTGTTTTCTTCGAGGTATCGGGTTAGCTGTTTGTTGACGATCTTCTCGATGACCTTGGCTGGGAATGGAAGCAGGGAGATGGGCCGGAAGTTCTTGAGGTCTCTCGGGTCCGCCTTGGGTTTTTGAGTAGGGCGTTGATCTCTGCGTGTTTCCAGCTCTCTGGGAAGGTTGCGGTCTCGAAGGAGAGATTGATGACGTTGCACAGGTGGGGTGCGATGGAGCTGCTGGCTTTGTTGAAGATGTGGTGCGGGAAAGGGTCTGACGGGGAGCCGGAGTGTATTGTGCTCATGGTCTTGATGGTGTCCTCGATGTTCACGCTGGCCCAGGCTGGCAGGGGGTCGTGGTCGATGGTGTGCGGCGGGTCTGGTGCATCGATCTTAGTTGGGGCTGTCTGGGTGTTGAAGCTGTCGTGGATGTCGGCGATCTTGCGGTGGAAGAAGGTGGCGAGGGAATCGCATAGGGGTTGCGACGGCGGGATGTCGTTGGTGTTGGAGCTGGGGTTGGAGAGTTCCTTCACGATGTTGAAAAGCTCCTTGCTGTTGTGTGCGTTGTTGTTGAGGCGGTCTTTGAAGGAGATTCTCTTGGCGGACTTGATGAGGTGGTGGTTACGGATGGCGTCTTTGTGGGCTGCGTGGCTGTCCGGTGTCTTATCACTGTGCCATTTCTTCTCTAGTTTCCGGCAGGTACGCTTGGAAGCTAGGAGTTCCGAGGTGAACCAGCTGGCTCTTTTGGTGGTGTCACTGTAGGTGAGTTTTTTCAGCGGGGCGAGGGTGTTGGCACAGTCGTCCATCCATCGTCTGAGGTTGCAGGCAGCGTCGTCGGTGTTGGATGGGTCGGAGGGAGGGCTGAGAGCGAGGGTTCCCCGAAGTTGGTCTTCGGTGACTTTGCTCCAGCAGCGGCGTGGGATCTGTTGGGTGCGGTGGTGTGTGGTGGGTTTCTGGAAGGTGAAATGGATGCAGCGGTGGTCGGTCCAGAGGAGTTCCGTGGTGTGGCTGAAGGAGACGTGGGAGCTTGAGGAGAAGATGGGGTCAAGCGTGTGGCCGGCGGAATGGGTCAGTGTTGTGACGAGCTGGCTCATCCCGAGGTTGGCGAGGTTGTCGATCAGGGTGGTGGAGTTGCTGTCGTTGTTGTTCTCCAGGTGAAAGTTCAGGTCTCCGAGGAGGATGTAGTCGGTAGAGGTCAGGGCGTGCGTGCTGATGAAGTCGGCGATGGAGTCGCTGAACTGGGGTCGGGGCCCAGGGGGTCTGTAGACAAGGGTGCCTCTAAGGGTGGTGTTGGGGTCCGTGTGGATCTGGAAGTGCATGTGTTCGGCGGTGCTGAGAGTGTCGTCGGTGCTGGTCGAGACCCTGATGGTGTTCTTGTGGACGATGGCGATTCCTCCTCCTACTGCGTTGACGCGGTCTCTTCGGGTGATCTTATAGCCGTCTGAGATGGCTATGGCGATGTCGGGGGCGGAGGAGTCGTTCATCCAGGTCTCTGTCAGGAAGGCGACGTCTGGTGATGATGTGTCGAGCAGGTCCCAGAGCTCGACGGCGTGTTTGCGTGCGGAGCGGGTGTTCAGTAGGATGGACCGGAGGTGGTTGAGGTCCTTCTTGGCGGGCGCCTCGGTGGCTCTGAGGCTGGTGTAGCTGCAGTTCCGGCAGGTGAAGGGACCATGGGTGCGTTTCGGGGCGGCCTTGAAGCAGTTGTGCGTCCGTCCGGGGTTGAGAGCGTGGAGTGTGGTGGCATCGTATCGGCGTCGGTCCTCGAGGCTGGAGCGGGGGGCACGCGGCCCAGGGGTTCTGGCGCTGTGCGCGGTCCAGTCGCGGACGGGCGCAGACGGGCTTGCCTTAGGCGCGCCTTCGGCACGCCAGCGGCGCGGCCGCCATATATGGGGAGGTGGGAGGGAGGAGCAGCTGGGAGGCGGGAGGCAGGGGCAGCGAATGGGCAGTCCGGGGGGCGGGGCCGCAGGGGACGCAGCGGCGGGAATGGAGAAAGGCAGCGAGGGGCACAGAAGGCAAAATGGACACAAGGGAGGTGGGGGCAGCGAGGGAACAGAGGAAAAAAACGGGCACAGTACAGTGGGGGCAGCGAGGGGCACAGAAGGCAAAATGGACACAAGGGAGGTGGGGGCAGCGAGGGAACAGAGGAAAAAAACGGGCACAGTACAGTGGGGGCAGCGAGGGGCACAGAAGGCAAAATGGACACAAGGGAGGTGGGGGCAGCGAGGGAACAGAGGAAAAAAACGGGCACAGTACAGTGGGGGCAGCGAGGGGCACAGAAGGCAAAATGGACACAAGGGAGGTGGGGGCAGCGAGGGAACAGAGGAAAAAACGGGCACAGTACAGTGGGGGCAGCGAGGGGCACAGAAGGCAAAATGGACACAAGGGAGGTGGGGGCAGCGAGGGAACAGAGGAAAAACGGGCACAGTACAGTGGGGGCAGCGAGGGGCACAGAAGGCAAAATGGACACAAGGGAGGTGGGGGCAGCGAGGGAACAGAGGAAAAAACGGGCACAGTACAGTGGGGGCAGCGAGGGGCACAGAAGGCAAAATGGACACAAGGGAGGTGGGGGCAGCGAGGGAACAGAGGAAAAAACGGGCACAGTACAGTGGGGGCAGCGAGGGGCACAGAAGGCAAAATGGACACAAGGGAGGTGGGGCAGCGAGGGAACAGAGGAAAAACGGGCACAGTACAGTGGGGGCAGCGAGGGGCACAGGAGGCAAAATGGACACAAGGGAGGTGGGGGCAGCGAGGGAACAGAGGAAAAAAACGGGCCCAGTACCGTGGGGGCAGCGAGGGGCACAGAAGGCAAAATGGACACAAGGGAGGTGGGGGCAGCGAGGGAAACAGAAGGAAAACGGGCACCGAGGCCACAAGCAGAGGGGCGAGCTTACCAGCAGCAGCAGCGGGCGGACAGCACAGGCGGAGCTGTGTGGTGGGGAGCGACCTACCTGGCAAGGTCAAGGGTCGCTCTCCTCACTGCGCAGCGGCCGCCATATATGGGGAGGTGGGAGGGAGGAGCAGCTGGGAGGCGGGAGGCAGGGGCAGCGAATGGGCAGTCAGGGGGCGGGGCCGCAGGGACGCAGCGGCGGGAATGGAGAGAGGCAGCGAGGGGCACAGAAGGCAAAATGGACACAAGGGAGGTGGGGGCAGCGAGGGAACAGAGGAAAAAACGGGCACAGTACAGTGGGGGCAGCGAGGGGCACAGAACGCAAAATGGACACAAGGGAGGTGGGGGCAGCGAGGGAACAGAGGAAAAAACGGGCACAGTACAGTGGGGGCAGCGAGGGGCACAGAAGGCAAAATGGACACAAGGGAGGTGGGGGCAGCGAGGGAATAGAGGAAAAACGGGCACAGTACAGTGGGGGCAGCGAGGGGCACAGAAGGCAAAATGGACACAAGGGAGGTGGGGGCAGCGAGGGAACAGAGGAAAAACGGGCACAGTACAGTGGGGGCAGCGAGGGGCACAGGAGGCAAAATGGACACAAGGGAGGTGGGGGCAGCGAGGGAACAGAGGAAAAAAACGGGCACAGTACAGTGGGGGCAGCGAGGGGCACAGAAGGCAAAATGGACACAAGGGAGGTGGGGGCAGCGAGGGAAACAGAAGGAAAACGGGCACCGAGGCCACAAGCAGAGGGGCGAGCTTACCAGCAGCAGCAGCGGGCGGACAGCACAGGCGGAGCTGTGTGGTGGGGAGTGACCTACCTGGCAAGGTCAAGGGTCGCTCCCTTGTTTATTTCACTGTATAATGTAAGCAGATTTCTGAAAGTGGTAATGTGTGGTAGGAATGTTTGTGCGTTATTTGTTGTAATAGTGGTGTATTGTGTTTTTTTGTACTCTTGCATTTTAGTGTATTATTTCAATGAGAGGCTGAATTTTACTGTAGTTGTAGGGTTGCGTGCATGTTTTGTTATGTTGTACTAATTATGTTTTAATTGTGTTGTTCGGTTGCTTTGTCTATGTCCCTGGGTTATTTCTGTTGAGTGAAGTTAACCAAATCTGCTACATTTCCAGACACATGCAGCAAATGCCTCTAAAGTTCCTCTGACTAGCGCCCGTTTCCCACTATCTAAGGTGGTAACATAGCGCCGCTCTAGCTCTTCAGCTATTCAAGGCACGAGTCAACCCATAACTGTATCAGAGGCCTGCCCTAAATCAGCTCTTCCAGGGCTCATTTTAAGCGATACGGCCCTCTACGCCTTACTCCGAATCACTGAACTGCCACATTACTTTGCACCACTATTCATCACTGACTATGTGTAGGGAGTATTCTGCTCACGTGATGTATTCCTTCCATCACACAGGCCAGTAGACAACGTTAAATCTCCGTGCCAATTTTGTTTAATATGGCCTTCACATTGTAAAAAAATTATCTCAGCCTTGAGGTGTTTTACCAATATATGACACGGGTTTCAATAAATCCAGCCAGCATATCTTGGTTCACTTCGGCGTCAGGGCGTTGTTTTATATGGGTTCATATGTAACCACAAACACTGATGTACCAAACACGTCTGCCCTGCATCTAAATTCACGCCATTCTTTTTACCATCCAGCTCCAGAAGTGTTAAAATTATAAACCACCTATGAATCTGTGATACCGTTAAATGGCATTTATTTCACGTAATTGCATTTCACATGCTGTCAGTAAATGCTCCTGGACACAACCACAATTCAGAGAGGTGTTGTCCCCTTGACATCTGCTGTGAGGCAGGCTA
The DNA here is from genome assembly GCA_963921515.1 of Calotriton arnoldi. Taxonomy (NCBI): domain Eukaryota; kingdom Metazoa; phylum Chordata; class Amphibia; order Caudata; family Salamandridae; genus Calotriton; species Calotriton arnoldi. The sequence goes on from CAWUFW010013368.1 coordinate 305,091, forward strand.
AGCCTTGGAGCTTTTTTTAGAGCTCTGAAGGTTTATCTATACTGTGTTTAAACTGTTTTGAAAGGGCACATTGTGTACATAGAGTGAATAATGTTTTTGAGATTTGTCAGACTGTATGTCTGTATTGTGAAGAGAATTATAAATGTCAAACATGGAAGGCCATATACTAGAATGAATTACTATTACATACAATGTTAGAGACATAATGTAACTTCATGCTGTGTATGGTACAATGCCATGCGGTTGGCAAGCTGCATTGGAGTCGGTCACAGCATATGTTGCTTATATATGCAAAAATATTTGAACGTGTTTTACTAAAGTGTTGAAAAAGAGAGCATTCAAATTATTTTAGGATTATTTAGTACATGTTCTCTGAAATTCGTCGCACGTTCACATTTGTTTAATTTAACGTCTGTATTTATCACATCGTTAGCAATTCACTCATCACGTTTCATAGATTTTTACATTAATGGTAAGTGTACCGGTGGCACTGGAAATTTCAATGACATAAATAACCAAGTTTAAGCCATAAATAAATGTGATATTCCACCATGTTGTTAAAAGAACACAAGTGGGAGGTGACATGCTGGATTTAAACTCAGGCAGAGGCAGAATTCCAGTACATCTTTAGTTTGCTCCCTGCGTCACTACATACACAATGACCACCCCCATGCAAATCAGCTTTTCTCCTGCTCCAATAGGAAGACTTCCGCTCCAGCTGCGAAGCAAAGCCCCAGCAGCTAGAAAAAGAAAGGACAATAGTCCGGAATAAGGCCAACAATAATTACAAGTGGCTGATATTAATTTAAGTATCCCACTTTTTTATTTGTTGCTTTTGTCGTTTTCATCTCAATAGGGGTAGTATGTTCTAGTTGTTTAGGTCTCGCTCACAAACTGCTTAGGAGGGAGGCCATGTTATCGCACAACGCACACTACACAACACACAAAAAACATACACGTGTGCATATATACATAAATATACACAAATACGCTTTTGGACAGTTCCTTTCAACTTTTGGCTACTGTGATTCAGTTGGGTTTAGTCATTTGCCGACCCGATAGTCTATCTTTGGTATCAGCCCACAGCATTTCACATATGTGAACTACTTTAAAAAGTTATCCTCAAACATTGGCATTAGCTTCTTGCTTTATCAATATTTTTCTATGTCTTTATTGGGAGGATTTTGGCCCCTACCGCGTTTTTTTAATTATTCGCATCCTCCATCTCTCCAACGCTGCCCACTTGCCTTAGTGCCCCCCCCCCCCCGTCCAATTCTGCTCTAAGTAATTTTTTTGTATTTCTAAGGGGCTGCCAGGTGACACTAGGCTTCTCGCTTTTCCTTTAGATGTTCAGTACAATTTTTATTTAGCATTTTTAGCTTACTATTCCAACATGGCAATGTTTGAACGGTGGGGTAAAATAAAGCCAAAATGTTGGGGACAGTGTGTCACAATGCATGCATGCACATTTGTCCCCACACATACATGTGCATACATCACAATGCATGCACATGCATGTGTGCAGATGGCAGCCATCTTAGAATAGCAACCAAGGTGGCCGATGAGTGCGCACATGTAGGTGCATGCGTCACAATGGCTGTGTGTGTATGTGATGTGATACACTGCAGCAATTCTGACATTTTTTATTATTAATTTAGAATAAACATTGAGGCCAGTGCAAAAGCCATAGGCAAACCCCATAAATTGGCACTCGACTTCCAAAGGGAATACATATTGCCTTTGCCAAAGTTTGTTTGTAATGTTATCAGGTGATGTTATTTTGCTATAATGCAGTTCATCTTGCAGGTTTAAGTGCCATTAATGAGTTTGCTCCATTGTACAATTAATGTCTGTTATAAAAATATGATTTTCTTCGGACAAACAGGTCAAAATGTGAAATATTTTATAGTAACATGAACCTTTGAAAAAAAAAAAATTGGCTGCATGCCGCTTATAAAAGTTGCAAAATGTTAATGGAAAGAAAACACAGCAATACCAAAGAAAATAAGTAATGAATTTTTGCATCATAGTTGCTCCTGCAATAAACTATAAAGAATTGCCTGCATGCAAAGTAGGCTCCAAATCAAGGGGCAGATTTATCAAAGTTTTGCGTCGCTTTGCACCACACAAGGGGGTAAGGGGCAGCACAAAACCTAAGTGAGATTTATCAGGCCACGCAAGGCCACTTTGCATGACCCTGCATGGCTTCATAAAGATGGAGTAATGCAAGGCAGCGCAAATTCCTACCTTGTGTTACTCTGCCCCAGGGAGGCAGTCCATTGGTAAATTGTGGGTTATCCCATGCATCCACCCATGGATTTTTGCACATTCCCAGATGTACCATTAGCGGTAGACCTGAGAATGTGTAAAAATTCTATGCCTCCCCAGGTAAGACATAACAAAGAGAAATATCTTTATTTCTCCTCTTTCTTTCCTCTTTCTATATGTGCTGCAGTTGGTGTAACCCTAATGGCACCCATCTCCTGGGTTTATCCTCTTGGTTGAGCACAGTCCCTAGGACCAATGGGCTCGCATCGACGAGTAGCTCTGTCCTCTTCTTCAAGTTGAAGTAGGCCATCATAGATTTGGTGAGGAGGGCTGTTTTTATTTTCTGGAATGCTTCCTCCTCATTCTGGCCCTATGTCTAGCAGGCACCTGTCTTGGTTAGGGCTCTCAAAGGCTCAGCGATTGTTGCTAGGTTGGGGATAAATCTGCCACAATAGGTGGCCATGCCCAGACAGCTGCGTACCTCCGATGTGGTGGTTGGCGCTGGGGCCTGTTTAATGACTTAGGATTTCCGGGAATCAACCTGCACCTTATCCTGATTGAAGAAATATCCAAAGAATTCTATGGACGTTTCAAAGAATGAGCATTTTTCTCTGTGCAGGGTGACACCGTGCTCCCAAAGGCATTTAAATGTGGCTTGCAGGTGCTTGTGGTGCTCCTCAGTGGTTGCGGACTAGATCAGGATGTCATCACTCAAGTGCATGACACCCTGGAGGCCTTACAGTGTCTTTCATTTGGTAAGTATCCTTGAACACTTATGTCAAAGATTAGGCATTTGTGCATTTGTATGGGCGTAGCCCAAGGTGTGTGGAAAATGTCATTATGTATCTTCTTCTGAGAGGAGTAGCTGGTGTTAGCCGACGATGAGCACTAACTCAGAGAACTACTGTGCTCTGTTTAAATTGGCGATAATATCGTCCATTGTGGGCATGCTGTGCCTCACCCTTTTTATGGCTTCATTTTGGAGGCACATGACGGAACAAAAATGCACTTTCCCAGGTTGTTTCGGCTTTTCAGCTCTAACCATGGGGAACACCCAGGGTGTAGGTTCTGATACCTTTTGGATCACCCTTTGGCTTTTGAGTTTGTCAAGCTCTTATTCGACTAGTGGCCTCAGGTGAAACAACACACTTCAATGGAGGAGGGCTATGGGTCTAACTGATTTGTCGATATCACTGGCAGGGCCTTCATAAACCCTATAATTTGGGGAATTGGCTCAGTAGTTCGTCGAATTGATAGGCTTTGACGGTCTATGCTAATGATAAAAGTCCCAGGTCTTCAACGGTGTGGCTCTAGCAGGGTGTTGGACTCTTTGTCGACCATGTGGAATGTTGCCACGATTTCTTGGTCATTCGATCGCACGCTCACTTTCATTCATCCCTTGAAGGGTAGCAGTGACTGACTCTCGTATGTGAAAATCTTGGTGTGCGATGGGGATAATGTGGGTTTCAGCCAAAGGCATTGGTACTACTGTATGCCCATCACATTCACTTATGCCCCTGTGTTGATGAGCACTTTGACTTTTGATCCAACAATCTCCACTACACGTGGGTTGCGGTCTTTTGTGTTTTTTCAGGTCACTTGTGAATGAGATGAAGAAAGCCTCTTCTTTGTCTTCTGATGATGAGCCTTCTATCCTGTGTATGTGTAGCTGCAAGTATTTGGCAGTTCCCTGGGGTTCAGGTTCATTCAGGTACAGCTGTTGCACTGCTTTGAGTGGGATTTACCTCCAACTAGCACCTCTTCCCCATTTCCCGCCTCAACATACCATTGCAAAATAATAGATCTTGCCACAGTTCGAGCAAGTGCGCCCTTGAGCTGGGCAGTCATCTAGGGGATGTTCCTCGCGACCACAATATCTGTAGCGAGACCCTGCTAGTGGGGGAGCAGACACCCTGGGTCAGTTTGACATTCCTCTCATGTTGACTTGCTCTATTTTCAAATTGGGGGCCTTTTCTGGTGTCTAGGTTATGGCAATGTCCATTTCAGTGGCTCTGGCAGCAGAGAGATCATGGGATCTGGCCATGGTCAGGATGTCGTCCAGGCTAATATTTAATGTCTTAGGATGAGGCCTCTGAGCGTCTAATTTTGACATCCTTGGATGATTTGTGTCCTTATTTGTTTTGGCTAGCTGTCTTCTGTGCAAGTGCTGGCCAGTTCGCGCAGGTGCGCATAAAAGCATCTATGGACTCCCCTTCCCGTTGGTGGGCTTGGCAGAGCTTGAAATGCTTGAAGTCCGGGTTTAAGTGCGGCTCAAAGTGCGCTTTGAGTGCTCTCACTCTTGCATCATAGTCATTTGCTGCACCAGTGATGGGGAGGACTTAGAGTAACTTATAGATTTTTTCCCCTGCATAGTGGAGCAGTAGGGAGCGCTTAACTGCCCCATCATTCTCTTGGGTGGCAATTAAATAGTTATCTAACCTCCCTATCCATGCTTTACATGTTTCCCATCAGGATGAGGCCATAACTGGGTCAACCAAATCACTGAAGGGCTGCAGTATGCCTACTAGCACGTGTAGTTGGGGGATCTGTCCTTGTTGTCACCCTTGTAGGGGCGATGCATGTGCCTCATAAGCCATGAATGGGTGGTACTTTGTGCTGGGACTGGGCTTGGTGGTTCTCACTTACTTCCTTAGGCGTGGAAGGCTGATAGGGTTTCAGCACCTGTACTGGATGCAGCATTGTTGGCTCCCAGTGTTTGGTGGAGTATGGGGCTCCAGATCACTACTTTCAGGTAGCTGCTGTGCAGTTGGTGGTTATCTGCCACTTCCTTTCAGTTGCAGTGTTTTTCAATGTTTCTGCTCAGGTACAAAATATTACTGCCTTGCTCTTTCTCACTCTCTCTGCACCCCGTGCTCCCACAGCAGTACTTTTTTCTTTCGAAAAGTCCTCTTATTATTTTTTCTGTCTTCCTTGATGAAGGCCAGCCAATGCACTTGTGGTGGGAACACTGCATATGGGTCCCCAGTGAGAGTGATGCACCCCAGACCTACCTTGCAGACGGGGCGTGCGGAATGGCTGCTGGCAGGCAGTCTCATCTGCAGTGGCTGAAGCAGTGAGCAGCGTCAGTGGAAGGCACCATGAGCCAAGGTTCACAGCCCTCGTCATACCGATCAGCAGTGTCATCTTCAGTGGTGCCAGGGCACGGCGTGAACAGCACAGTGTGGCGGGGCGGGGCCGCAGAGGTCACGGCACTCGGGTGCAGCTCAGTCCAGCAGGATGCCGCAGGACTGTACCTGCTCGGAGCTGCAGGGGGATGCATGGTGCGTCATCATCGCCAATGTGGCGGGTCCTGTTCAGTCTACAACCCTTTATTATATAGCCTCTGGCCACGCCTGGTCAGAGGTGTACAAGGTGGACATCCTGGGCAGTGAGCTACCACCGGAGGGTCTTACTACACAAAGTAAAGAGCTGAACTTATGCTTAAAATCAATGACAGAGAAGTTGTTTGGGAATGTTAGACCTGCCATCCTTGGCGTGGTTTCCCCAGTCTTTTTGCCTCTACCTCCTTTATGTTTGACTGTAAGCTGGACTTCATTTTTGCTGGTTTGTGTACTCTGGGCACTTTACCATTGCTGATCAGTGCTAAAGTGCAAGTGCTCCCCGCGTAAATTGTGATTCTGATTGGTCATCCAGGATTGGCATATTTGATTTACTGTGTGTGCCCAGGGACTGCAAATCAAATGCTACTAGTGATCCTGCAGCACTGGTTGTGCCACCTACATGATTAGCCCTATAAACATGTCTCAGGCCTGACTTTGCAGTGTCTGCCAGTGCAGTTTCAAACTGCTATGTCGACCTGGCAAGTACACCCACTTACCAGGTCGAAACCTTCCCTTTTACTACAGGTAAGGCACCCCTATGTTAGGCCCAAGGTACCCCCATGGGCAGGGAGCAGTGGTTGTGAAAGGTAGGACATGTGCTGGTGTGTTTTGCATGTCCGGATAGGGAAATTCTGCCAATTTCGTTTTTCACTATTGAATTGCTCTCCCATAGGTTATAATGGGAGCTGCCTTGTAACATTTTACAAGTGTAACTTTCCATTGGGAAGAGCTAGAGATTTGGAGTTTGGGCTCATTGAGCTCAGAATTTAAAAGCACATCTTTTAGTGAAGCTGTTTTTTAAATAGTGTGTTTGAAAATGCCACTTTTAGAAAGTGGAAATAGAAACTCAGCCTGGATGCACTCAATCTAAACTCAAAGTAGCCATATTAAACCAATTTTCTACAAAGTAGTTATCTCAGGTGTGCACCCTGTGGGGGTCTCTACCCAGCCACCCGATTCAAATGAAGTAAAGAGAACTAAGATGAGTATCCTTTAAGAAGTGCATCATGCTGCACAAACAAGACTTGAGTGGTATGAAAAGAAAAGTAAGGAAGAGGTCCCATTCGCCGCAGGTGGCCATAGTCAATAAAGATCTCCAAGAAAAATGGCATACTGCACTATTTGATGACGACCGTTTTATTTTCAGTTTGTGTCTTTTGAAACATAATATTGGCCAGCCACTGGCCACAGGGTTATGAGGTATGACTCGTGGCACATGTTGAGTTATTGCATGACGTGTTGGGTGTTGTCGAACTGTATTTGGGTTCTTTTCGCTTTCACAAATATTTTCTGGTATCCTGTTACGGACACGCAGGGTATGTGTCGTCTCCTATTAATGTTTACATACATGGATACAGTGGCAGCATGTGTTCTTTTGGCTTTCTCCTGTATTTCTTTTCTACGTTTTGGGTCTGAAGTTCTAGATTATGCATTTTTCTAGCCTTGGCATATGTCACACAGTTTTACATGTAAAGTTCCTCTCTGTATCTAGTTCATTGATCAAATGACCTGCCCTTGCTTGAGCCTTTCTTTTCATACTTTATGTTGGTATTTGCTAGTCATATACATGACTATTTTTTATATTGTTGTTTACAGATTCCACTGACGAAGGTCTTTTGTAATGCCCGAAACGCATTGGGATCAATCGTTTTGACTGCATCATCTTCTGTTATTATTGAGCTCAGTTTCTTTTGAAGAATACTATTGCTCCTGCATTGTTTGAAAATAAAACAGATTGAGCAACAGTCAGTGCTTTTTATTGTTTGGACTATGAACTGTGTTCATTGATTCATTCTCATGTTCATGATTTCAAGTTGTGACCAATTGTGATAAGCATGTTTCACATTTTGTTGTTTACATTGTTCACACTTTTATAGTGATTTGTGGTAGTGCATCCAGTGTCTAGGATACTCATCCTAGTACTCTTTCCTACTTTTAGAAAGTGGGCATTTTCTTGCTTTACCATCCTGTGATTCTGCCTGCCTGTGGAATCAACATCTGGATTAAACTGATAGCTGGGTTCGTGTGCATTCCCTCAAGACAGTCACACAAACAGATCTGAGGTGTGCCCGGCATATCCTGATTGCCCATTACCAGGCTGATGGGCCTTCCTGAGCTAGAGTGGCGGGAGAAGTTATCACTGACACCTAATTAGGGCTGTGCTTTGCCTCTCACAATGCTGTCTCCACTCCCCTGTAGTGTGTCTGGAGCCAAGACAGGATCTGTGCACTACAAAGGCTAGTGTTTGAAGTATGCATACCTCACAGGGCAAATGGGGTATACGTATTGGACCTATTGTAGTGTAGTTCCTATTTCCCTAATAGGCTCTGCGCATTGGAATAATATACCCTATAGGTTTGACATAGGACTGAGGTCAGTATGCCCCTATCGAGTATATTAAACTTAATTACTTTGTCCCAGCTAACTCAGAGGCCACTAGAAACTCCTTGTAAACAAGAAGGGAGTAGTTTCTGGCAACCGCATAAACATGACAACTTTGTTTCCCTTTAGAATCGGAACACTCTCAGAATCGTGGAAACAACAGATAACAGTTTCACTCAGCTAATCGTGCATGCTTAGTTTCTTCAGAGTTACACAGAAAGAATAGACGGGCGTTTCAATAAAAGGATTTATTGAACAGTCTTGTTTCTTGTGTAAGAGATATGAGCTGTTACAATCATAAGACAGTATGCAAGATATATTATGTACAGCGTAAGCAGTAGAAAGAAATAAAACTGCGCTAGCATTATCTTTTAGCTATGACACATATATTCATATACATAAATAACATAAGCTAAAAATGCGAGTACTCATAAGATGCTTCTCTAACTAGTTCTACCCCAGTGTACCTAACCTAAGTGTAGTGTAAGGTAAGAAGTAGGTGATGTATTCTATAGTATGGTATGCTATAGTATGCCAAGTCTGGTATGCCAAGTCTGGTATACCAAGTCTGGTATGCCAAGAGTCCCTCTAGGTTCTAGTCAGCTCCATACCTTGAGAATGAGAGAGGTGGGAATCTCTTTCCGGGTCTCAAACTCTAACACCCCGCGAAGGGAGTCAGAATACTCGAAGCTGGATTCTCTGCGAGCAGGGATGACAGCGTCTCTTGTCAGTGTGTCAGGCCGGGACACGGGCTCCTCTAAAGTCGAGGTCTCCTCCTACTTGCTTGGGCAAGGGAAGGTATATTTATACCTGTTAGGTGCCTTGGAATGTTAGCATTGACGTAAAGTCGGGCAGAGGAAGACGTCAGGAATGAACCCTTAAGGAATAGCGGTTCATGCATAATAAATGAGTTCTTGGAGAAATCAATAATCCTGTGCTAGGGGAACTCCCAAGAGCTTAAGGGTCCGGTTTCTAAGAACTCGTTGTGACGTTGGGGTGGACGGATGTAGGTGACCATGCCTGTATTTGGATAGCATGGCTAATGCCTAAATAACTGGGATCTTATGCCTATATAAGGGCAATGCGAATTGTGCCTATATAAGGACATGTATCAGGAAAACCTATATACGGACACCTAAAGCGGAATACAACACCCACTCCACTTTCGAATGAACGATAATACTAAATGCTTAAACATTAAATGCTGAACATTAAACTGAGTACCACATGTTGCTAAAAACATTTCTAAAAGCATACTAAAAGAAGTTTAAAAAAATTGTTGCTAAACATGTAATGCAATAGGTACTGTACATTTTAAAGCATTTTTTCATTCTAAGCATATATTTGGAAATAAATGCAACAGGAATGATAAAACAGAAATATATACATATGACGAAATGGTTGACAAGTATTCAAAAAATGAAAGCCATTTCATATCATGGTACTAAATGAAATTGTGGTAAAAATAAGGTGACAATGTGTCCCTGGAAGTATTCAAAGAAGTCCGTTCTATATGAATAGTTCTACTGTAAGCAGATTGAATTGCCATGTATTTTCAAAAATAGAGAAAGAAATAAAAAACCAATTTTTAAGAAGAGTTCCAAGTTTTGTTCTGTTTTGAAAATATGGAGGCCAAATTCATTGCTTCCCCGGTACACTGTGAGCCGAATCAAAGTCAGTGTATGGGTCTGGTGTAAACACAAAATCATCTATTCCTGTAGACAAAAATCGTCTACCGATGTCGGTGACAGTTGGAACACCTCGTTTAGAAGGTTAACTGCACAGAGATGTGAAGCATCGCCTTCAGCATAGGATGCTGCAGCAATGTTCGCGTCCGTTGTTACCTGTGTGCCTGTTGATCCATCTCGTACCTCAGCAGCAGCAGGAAGCGTCTGTGAGATCTCAACGAATGCCGTCATCAGGATTGATAGCCTCTGGGGACAACACAGAGCATGGGCCGTTATCGTTTCCAGCAGAGTATCGATATCCGTTGGCATGACTGATGGGAGTGTTAGACAGATGTCTAGCACGCATTCTTCACCGCAAAGCAGGCAGCGTAGAACAGGTAAGATGCAATCTTGCCAGATTGGTCTAAATGACAGATACCATGTTGTATTAAGTTCCCGTAGACGAGGTATGCCCAAAAGTTGCACTATGCGCTCACGGCACTTCCGTTCTAGGAGAGCTTTCTCCAAATTGCTGGGAGTGACGCCGGTTGATAGGCTTGCCATAGCGTAGTAGTAGGAATAAAAACAGGATTCCTGCAACGAGTGCTAGAATTAATGGCACACCACCAAACACCGAATGTGCGAAGTTTGGAATGATTCCGAGGACTGCCTGAAAAGGTGTTAACAGTCCTGAACAGATGGTCTTAAATACATGTATAATCCCGCTCGTATCAAACATGTTTAAGATACGTCCCATCATTTCTACGAAATGTATAGGGCAGTTTGTACGAATTAGAGCCTGTATCTCAGCCGAAGTCCTTGCAATTTGAAGATCATAGATTTCTTTGGCCGAGGTAAAAGGCACTGTTTGTTGTAAAAGCATGGCTTTCATTCTGCTTAAAGTATCAAAACGTATAAAAGAAACATTCAATGAAGCCCATAGAGGCGACTCCCTGACTGTGTCTATTTGGGGGAACAATACTTGCATACAACAAGTAACCCTGGAGCTAACTGTTACCAGATATGGGATTCCTGGCAACATGTTATGTTATGTTATGTTATGGGGTATTTGTTAAGCGCACGGCTACTCTGAGGAGTGTCCCGGCGCTGTCCTGACCCCAGAACAGAGCAATTAAAAGACCAGACAGCTAGAGCAGAGAGTCTACTCTATTGTTGGAAAAGCCAGGTCTTTAAGTTTCGCCTAAAGCTCAGGAGATCACATTCTTGCCTAAGAGAGAATGGGAGACTGTTCCATAGTTTTGCAGCTACTACTTGAAAGGAGCGTCCGCCTTTGCGAGATCGGCGAAACTTAGGCACAGTTGTCAATAGCTGGGTAGATGACCGCAGCGTTCTGGACAGTTTGAAGGGCAGAATTTTATTCCTGATGTACGGGGCCCCGATGCCGTTTAGGGCCTTAAAAGTCAACACCAGAGATTTGAAATTGACCCTTTGTTTCACTGGTAACCAATGCAGGGACCTGAGATGGGGAGACATGTGTGACCTGGGTCCAACCATAAGCACGGCCCTAGCTGCCGCATTTTGAACTACCTGAAGACGATTAAATAAGTAGTCCGGAAGGCCCAGATACAACACATTAACGTAGTCCAGCCTAGACATAATCAGTGCCTGGACCACTGTTTTCCTTTGAGGAATAGGCAGTAGGGGGAGAAAATTCCGCATCATTTTTAAGAGTCCGAAACAGGTGCCAGCAACCGATTGAACCTGGGACTTCATAGTCATGTCAGAATCTAATTTCCCTCCTAGATTTTTCGTGATGGAAACTGGGTTGTCGGGGGGGGGATAAAGTTTTTGGCCACCATTGACGCCAGTCATCGTCAGGAGTGTGTCCAAAAAAAATAATTTCCGACTTATCAGAGTTGCAGAGTAGTTGGTTTTGCCTAAACCAATCAAACACCTTGGTTAGGCATACATTGACTACATTGCCATTCAGCACCTCCTCCTTCTCACAGGTAAACAACAATTGCGTGTCATCTGCGTACAATATAATTTTTGCTCCATATTGTTCAGCTAAAGGAGCAAGTGGGGCCATATATATATTGAACAGCGTAGGGCTCAAAACAGAACCCTGTGGCACTCCTACATTTAGTGGGGGGATTAGGGCTGAGAAGGGAGGAGCCCAGACTGTTTGCTGGCGTTTTTCCAGAAAAGAGGCGAACCATCTGAGCACCGTGCCCCCAATGCCGCTCTCCCTCAATCTATGAAGGAGGCGATCATGTGGCACGGTGTCGAAGGCCGCCGAAAGATCTAATAATATTAGCACAGCCTTTCCTCCTCTGTCCAGAGTGATTTTTATCGTCTCTGAGATTTCCAATAGGGCAGTTTCAGTGCTGAAATTAGCTCTGAAACCTGACTGGCTTGAATGGAGCACCTGGCTAACCGCGATAAAATCTGTGATGGTGGCATTCACGTATTTCTCCAAAACCTTGGAGAAATAAGGTAAAAGCGATATGGGTCTATAATTGCTGACTACCAAAGGGTCCGCTAATGGTTTTTTTAAGAGCGGAAGAATTTTTCCATGCCTCCAATTTTCTGGCATCCTTCCTTCCGACAGAGATAGATTCAATATCAGGTTAACAGCTGGATTAATTACCTCGGCAATCAATGCCAACGTTTTTGCAGGACAGGGGTCCGAGGGGGATCCAGCTCTCAAGGCCTTCATAATTTTAAGTGAAGTGGCCATGGGCATAGGAGAGAAGTCCACAGCAACTATGATCATTCAACATGAGGTTACTCCCATTAGAAAGTTGGCCAAACGTTGGATTAATCACAGCAGCCGGTGTACCCTGCAGGTGGCAGGACAAGTTTGCCACAGAACCATTACAAGCCCCGTGTAGAGAAATGTCCTGACATATGAGAGATCCGCTCAGTGCACTTTCACAGTGTGTACCGCTTAGAAACACTTCACGATCCCCACTCCAACATCTGTATTCGTAAGGTAAATCCCAGGATGTCCAAATGGATTGTTTACCCAACCTTTCATATTTGCCTGCTTGCATTTGTTTGAGGCAATACTGAAACTGAAAAGTAGTGACAGGCAGAGTTATTTTGCCATGGATAAGCCATTCTGTAGCAGGTTTTTCTGCTACCGTAAATGGTAATTTTTCCAGTTTTTCAATGCTCAGCACTGTATACTTTGCTCCCCTTTGTGCCAGTTTGACCTGTTTGTCCGTGAGATTGTATTCTGAAAACAGAGATGACGTGTTAATAAAATGCCAAGACACATAGCCTGCACGCAAGGATTGCAGCGTCCAGCCTAATAACATAATAGAACGTAACTGAGATTGGCCTTGTTGTAACATGGCTAAATCTTGTTCCAGTATGTCAATAGCAGAGGATACAATGTTGTCCAGTGAATAAATTCTGGATGACAAAGTTGTTAACCCATTGTCGACCACAGTGAGAGATTTCTCTAAGTTAATACGATCAAGCTCACGTATTCTTTCTGCGGCCTCTGCCTGTGAAACCTTCCACATTTCATTATAAGCAGCATAAATGCCGGCATATATGAAATGTTTTTGACGCGGTTTTCTTGGTCCTAGCAAGAAATCCCTAAGGTCTGCGTCTTCTTTAAGTAAAGATAAGTGTTGTTTCACATCCTCGAGTGTAGATTTTTGTAACCAGTCGAAGCACAATTTTCCTACACTGTATGTTGTTACTACCCCCGGATGTTGTCGTTGAACATAACGTGGGTCTGGCCTATGGATAGTAAAGCCCTGTATTCTATTCAGGAATCTTTCTTGACAGATGTTTGTGTCTATGGGTCAGAGCAACCATTTTTCCCAATCAGGATCTGATCTGTTGTTTTGCAGTATTGTGTCTACTGTGACCGCTCCCTGTGTAGTGCTATTACTTGCAGGTGTTGGTACAGAAGGTGTGTTCATGTCTTTGATCTTGGCTAAACCAAGGCAAGATGTTTGTTGCACAGTGTCATTCAAAAACATTATTTGCTGTGGGATGATACAGGCTCTAAACAAAGCTTCTTTCCCCTGCACTTGCCAATCTTTAGAACCCCAGACAGATTTTGTGTCGATTGTGTCTTTCCAAAAGTCAAATCCTTGTCTAGACAGTTGGGTAATAAAGGCTGCAGAAAAAATCTGTTTTGTATTAGTTAACATAATTTTCTGTCCTGTTTTGTTAACATTCTTACAGTAAAATGTTTCTGGATCAGATGTATTGTGCCCTGAAAAACATGGAAACTTATTTGCAAACATTTTTGAACTACCCCTTGGTGGTGTAGGACAATGTTCCCATTGGTTAAACATAAACACATTTCTAGGTGTTGCAGATTTATGCAAAAAATGATGACCATAGTGGTTGTAACAATAAAGCTGTTCGTAGTCTGATGAACCCTCTAAGTATTCATTGTTAGAGAACGCAGCAGACCTTTCTAGATCAGACATCATGTCATTAACAGTCTCAAAGTCCCAATCATCAGAATAGGTACTGGAGGTAATAAAGTCACTTAATGAAATTTTAAATAAATGTGGAATCTTCAAAAGTTCTGTAGGGCCGAATATGTCGAAATCGGTTTTGTCCCAAACTATACCATCCTGTATAGGAATGGCTGTGATGTTCACTGCTGACAAGTCTCTTATTTCACGATGGGATGATTTGTGTGGTTTTAAAAGTAAGTTCACATTTTTACTTTCAGTGTCCATACGAATGTATCTGCCATTTATAAGCACGCTAAGAGTCATTACTAAAGCTAGCCAAAGCAGAAAGAAAAATATTTCAGAAATTATCCATAGTTCAATCCATGGTGAAACCAGATAAGTCTCTTTCAGAAAATGAAAAAAGTCTTGTACTTGTTGTTTGAAAGTTTTTAGGGCTGGCGTCATTTCAGGCTCACTTGGATCCTCAGAAAACGTATCAAAGTTAATGAAATAGCCAGAAGCAGTTCGGTCAATTGTTGGAATTGCATCAGGATTTGTTGAAATCGCTGAAACCAGTTGATCACGTGTTACGTTGGTGTAGACAGGTGTATATGGACGAACTGTTACTTGAGTTTCAAGAGGGATGAGTACCATAGCATTGTTGCTTAGTCCTTCATCTCTTACTGCTGAATTCTCGATGGTTATGAGTCTTTCAGTCTGAACCTCTTGGATAGTAGCGAGAGGAGTGCGTCTGCTACTAGGTCGGAGTCCACGAGGCCTACTATTTAGTATTGGCCACATAGTGTGGTTTGATGAGGTCGATTGACACAAATCTTTTCTCCTTTTTTCCAGCAAGGGGCGGCAGAAGTACTGTTCTTGTTCCTTTGACGGCTAGGACAGTTACTGGTTGTCTGTAAGAAGGTCCAAATTCCTTCTTGTCCGCAATCTTCTCTCTGACTAGATCCCCAACTTTTGGGATCCAGACAGGCCTTGCTGGGACTGCCGGTATTTCCCCAGTGGTGGTTGGCTTCAGGAACACGTTGCTTTGTTTCGATCTTAGTTCATTTAGATCCTGTGAAACAGCCAAACGATCTTTGATATCAAAGGGTTTATTTTCCACCACTGTGCCTTTACATTCGAGATCAGGAACCCACATTCTTGCCCAAATAGGACCTCATATGGAGTGACCCCCCCTAGAGAACTTCTTGGCAAATTATTTAATGAGCGTTGGACCCCATAAAGATGTTTGACCCACCCATCACCTGAACCTAATACTCTAGCTGTTATAGACTGCTTTATGTCCCGGTTTTTCCTTTCCACAACAGAATTTTCCTCAGGATGAAATGGAGAGGAGTACCGCAATGCTACGCCCAAACTGGCCATGGCTTCTTTGTAAGCCCGAGAGCTAAACGCAGGGCCCTGGTCAGAATGTAGTTTGCCAATTGCGTATGTGCCGATAAAGACTCGCAAATCTTTTATAACAGTTCGAGAGTCAGCCGAGCGCTGAGGCCACATCCATAGGAACCTTGACTTAGTTTTTGTGGGATTGTATTTGTCATAACGGATGCCTGCGCATAGATAGTCTAATGCTGTCTAACAATGGTGTCTGTACTGGGCAGGCTACTTCGTAGTCTGGTGTCTGACGGTGTTCTGCACCACGCTATCTATTGCAGTCTCTGCAGTCATTGATGAAGATGTGAATCTGTGTATTCATTCCAGGCCACCAGTACATCTCTTTTAATGTTAATATTGTTTTAGAGATCCCTTGATGTGACAGACCCTCCCCCAGATGTGCTTCATAAATCAAAGCTGCTCTACGTTCCATGTTTGGAATTACCCTATCCCCCACTCCAGGGATTCGAGCAAAAGGAACGTTGTTCACATCAATTACATAAGAGTACTTGAGGGGTGATCCAGCCCTAACAATAAAAATGATTCTCCTATATACTTCGGTCATCCAGGTGCAATTATTCCTTCAACACACACACTATATCCATATGACGGTGGGGCCCATAACACCGCATATACATTCACTTACTCATTTATTCCCTGGATTTCCTTCGTCAACAACCTAGGAGAAAAACGATTCGCTGGAAGGAGACGGGATACCTCTTTAACATGACATAATACTTCTCATTTGCTTAAAGGTATTCCGCTCATTGGTCGATGGACCAACTAGTAGGAATCAGTTGATGGTGATTAAGACCAGCTCAATCACAATAACTCTTTATCAATTTACTTTAATCATTGAGCTAAAGAATCACTGAGTCATTTGTTTAAAGAATAATAAAGTTTATATAAAGTTTGATGCAAGAAATGAGGTTAAGCTTATTATT
Source organism: Calotriton arnoldi (assembly GCA_963921515.1). NCBI lineage: Eukaryota > Metazoa > Chordata > Amphibia > Caudata > Salamandridae > Calotriton > Calotriton arnoldi. The sequence continues at coordinate 321,479 of CAWUFW010013368.1, forward strand.
CAGATCATTACATTTATAATCAATATAAGAATAAAATGAAATTGCAATGCATATCTATTAGACGGAAAAATAAGGTTATCATAGCAAGTACTCTAAGAGATCAATCTATCTTTCTTGGAAAAATCTAATAGTTCTAAATGAAAAATCTATCAGGAAAAATTCTCCTCAAGCAGCATCTTATACTCAACTGGAAACTAAAATTAGCAGCAGCAGCATCAGCTCGTCAGCATCAGCAACCTCAACTTCACCCATCTACAGCATCTAACTTCTCCAGCAACCTGCTCTCCAGCAACTCACTCTCCAGCAACTCACTCTCCAGCAATAATTCTCCAGCAACTAACCCCTCCCACCAAGAGTAGGTCTTCTTATACCCTAATTCTAGCTTACAGAATAAAATGTTGCATCTTCATGGCGTGATTCTTTCTCATTGGTCCCCTCAGGCCCATATACATTTTAATCAAACTTCCTGGTCTTAACCAGTTCCTTGTGGAATGTCCATGCTTGCATCGTTTCCCACAGTTTATGTCATTGCTCATCCGCTTCGATCAGTCCAATTTGTATCTTTTTCTGCGACTTTTTAGATTCAACAGTTCCGTCCATTGATTCAGTTGGACTTCTCACGCTTCTTGCTGATCATCTTGGCACACATCTGCTCAGAAAGGTCACAATAGCTTTGACCATACTTCCATCTTAGCCTCTCAGCATCAGCACGTGATCATCCTTTTCCACAGCCTCTCTCACATGGTTCCCTGCTCATGCGTACTCTAGCAACTGGCGGCCATTTTATATCGCTGCTCGACAGGCCTAAGCGCACTATTTTCAAAGATAAACAAAATATTATTAACTCAAAGAAATATAAACCCTTTTGTTTCCCTCCCGTCTTTCTACGTACCCCAATTAGATATTACCTAGCAAAAAGCAACATATAAAGCTGTCCCTTACTTACCATCGCTTTATTTTGCCACTACACGTTTTATTTAAAAGCACGGATCATGCGTTTATTATTTAATTAGTACGCAAATATTATGTTATGTTAGACACGTAAACAATTATAAGTTGATTATTTTGCACATGGAATAAGCGTATTACCTTTAACCCTTCACATGTAACATACATTGTTGGTTATTTACTTAAGCGAACATGTTTATTAATTATTTTACGAAAATTATTAGGAGGTTAAAAAAAATTTCATTTACCCTGCTCCATCAACTCCCCCCTTTGGTGATTTTTTTAATATCACCACAAACCCAAGTTATACATTTCTTTCAGACAGCATATATCTTTTATCCATTTGCTTTTGTTAGTTTACACAACTGTATCCCTTTCAACTTGTCTCTTCGTTTTCTTGTACATGTTCTCTTTTATTTCTTCTAACTCTATTTCACCCATTTCTCTCTCTCTCTCCTTGTTTATCATGTTTTCTTTTTCTATTTTATTCTGTCTTCTTCTTCTCTTTATACATGTTATTGCAAGCTTCAGTACTAATATTATTATTATTATCATGGTTGCTATTATTATAACTTTCCCTATTATTAATCCACTCATTCTTGTTAACCAGTTTATTACTGAAGAAAACCCTTTACCAAGTTTTCCAAAAGCACTTTCAACCTCCAGTGGAACAAGTTCTTTGTGCAAACTTGTAATATTTGTTATATACTTCTGTATATTTTCGCTTTTATCTGGAATGCAAGTGCAACAATGTTGGACTTTCAACATTCCACAGACTCCGCCCTCTTTTGCCAAAAGAATGTCAAGGGCAAGTCGATTTTTCATCACCATAGCTCTCATGGCAACCATCTCGGTATTTACCATCAAGAACCCTCCAGCAGTATCTGTAGATAAACGATCTACCACTGTGGATAATTTCCGAATTCTAAATGCATTCAAAGATATTCCCACTGCTGGTATCAATGCACCAAAAATATCACCTACTATTTCTGAAAAACTTTCCCTTTTTCTACGTGTAAAGGTATTTATCATTTTGTGTGTTCCTTTTTCTTTTCTATCCATATGAAAAATCTTTGGAAAGACCAGGCCTACATAACATGATCCATACCAATGGTCCGGCAACCTATAATAAGCCCTATTTCCGCAAACATAATAGATCCCTGGAAATATTGGATCTTTTCCCCCTTTGAATCCCCATCCGCCTAAAATTTGATAATTGTCATGACAAATACTGGAACCCACAAAATAATTGTCATATCTTGTCTTATTTCTTCTAATGCACAACCTTCCCTGTTGGGGCCAATCCAGAGTCATAGCTGCATTTGTCTTTTTCTTGTCATGATTGTCTTCCTCAAATGCCCAAAGAGGTGTTTTTGTCTCCTCTATCACTTCTCTTATGAAATTTCACTCTTCTCTCTTCAACCATCTATAAAAATACCTTTTCTTCCTTCTTTAACTCACAGGTAAGGTTGTACCTAATTATATTATCTAATGTTAAAATCTTATCCTCTAGAAAATATTCACCAAACGTTTTTCCCTCTTTTATTTTGTTTAGCTCGGGAACTACAGAAACTTTCGCAAAAATCTTATCTATGTCAGTGTAATAATATTCTAATCTACCTGTTTTATAAAATAAACTTGCTAAGACACTACATGTTATTCCATACGTCAAAAGGAGGTGATGATAAGTCACACCCTCTGCTACAGATGCAGGCAACTGCATACAAACATAGCAATCTCTTATATCCATTGTTTCTACATACTCATATAATAATTTAGTAAAAACATTTTTAGAAAAATCTGTTATTGATTTGTCCTTGTGTAATTCTGCACTACTCTTTAATATAACTTGTTCTTGAGTGTTAGCTCCTTTTTCTTTCTCAGTGTTATTAGACGTTTCTACTACAGCTAAACTAATTGGAATAGTGATTGCTAAAACCACCCATACTGTCATTAATAATCCTGTACAAAAGCAGCACATCTTGCACCATCTACTTAAAAACTCACATTTACATTTTCTATCTCTAGTATTCTCCATTTTGTTTTATAACCTTATTTATTTGTTTTCCAGAAAATTGTGTCACTACACCTCAGGAATGACTTATTTGCCACTCTGTACTCCAATGTTTTGTCTTTGCTTGGTACTTTCTTTGAATTCTTTTTCAGAATTCTTTCTTTGTCATATCCAGTAAAATTCGTCAGATCCAGTGTTTTGTCAAATCCGGTAGAAACTATTTAAACTTCTTCAGGTTTGTTGCACCTCACCTTTTCCCATCAGGTCTCTTTGTTCTGGGTTCTCGTGAGTGTTCTTTTCTTCTTTGTTACTAGTCAAAGCAAGATACAACCATTCAGGCGATCTATACTTCGGATTTACCTTCTTTACTCTTTTTGTTTTCTGCAAGTGTTTTCCACCTTGTTTTTCTTGCTCTCTCTGACTTGTTATTTCATTCACTTGTTCAGCACTTTTCCCATCCAACCTTATGATTCTGTATCTTAATTTTCTTACTTCGTTGGGCCAATTGTCTCCTTTTCTTACCTTTTTGCCTCACTTCCTTTTTCCTCTCTTTCTGTTTTCCAATTTCTTTTTCTTGACTCTAGTTTTTGGTTTCTTTCTTCTCCACTTTCTTCAGACTCTGTTTCAGTTCTTTCGTTATTGCCTCTTATTTTGAAACTTATAATGTCATTTTCTTCCTCTACTTGTGGTTCTTTTCTTATCTTCCTTCGTTCACCTATTTCTGTCCCTCCTCGAGGTTCTTCCGAATTTGTGTCAGTTTTTCTATCTGCTTCTAAATTTCCCTGTTCTCGTGTTTGAGTATTTGTCCCTATTGCTCCTCGGGGATCTTCCGATTTTTCTAGCTTTTTGTTTGAAACTCTCCCTTCTTCATCTATTAATATTATCTCCAAAGAATTTTCACCACAACTTGTACTTGGTTGCTCACTGTTACTATCTTCTGGCTCAGTTTCTTCTCTTATGCTTTCAAATTTCCAATTTCTTTTTAGAATTTCTTCACAATCCGAATGATCTGTATCAGATTCTGAACTGGTATCTGATATTTCCAGATGTCGACTTACAGGTCGATTTTCAAGTTCTGGAACTTCAGCTATTTCCTCTACTTCTTCTGTCGTTGCACTTGTAATTGGGTCTTCCAGATGTCGACTTGCAGGTCGATCTTCAAGTTCTGGCACCCTGTCTGTTTCTTCTTCTGCTTCTGATGCTGAACTGTTATCCAATACTTCCAGATGTCGACTCACATGTCGATCTTCAGGTTCTGGAACTCTGATGGTGTGACTGGCATGCACCCAGTGTTTCACTCCTGCACACTTGACTGCAGTGGTTGTCACCAGGATCACTTGTCGTGGTTCGTCCCAGCGAGGAACCAAACAGTTTCTTCTCCTGTGGACTTTTCTGCGGACCCAATCTCCTGGATTCAAGTCGTGAGCTGGTTTTCTTTCAAGAGTGGTCGCATCCGGTCCAACCTGATGAAACACAGAACGCACCACATCAGCCAATCCTTTGCAATAATCCAGCACTAGATCATCAGTTATAGTCAGTAGTTTGTTGACAGATACTTGTGCTTGTCTCATTGCTCGTCCCATAATTATTTCATGGGGACTGAGTCCAGTTTTCCTTTCCAGAATACTTCTGATTGTCATTAAAACTAATGGCAAGGCATCTGGCCATTTGAGTCCTGTAGCTTGACACATTTTTCCTAACCTGTTCTTGATTGTTCCATTCACTTGCTCTACGATTCCAGAAGCCTCTGGTCTGTATGCACAATGCAGTTTCTGTTTAATACTAAGTGCTTCACAAATCAGTTTAACTAATTCATTTTGGAAATGTGTTCCTCTATCTGTTTCAATCGTGACTGGAAAACCATACCTCGGAATGAATTCTCGCAGCATAGGTTTTGCTACCGTTATTCCATCATTCCTTCTTGTTGGGTATGCTTCCACCCAACGGGAAAACAAACAGACAACCATTAGGACATACCTTAGTCTGTTGCAAGGTGGCATTTCAATAACATCCATTTGCATTCTAGTGAAAGGACCTCCTTCTCGTCCTATTGTTCCTAGACTCACTACTGTCTTCCTTCCTGGATTTAACTGTTGGCAAATAAGACATCTCTGACAAAGACTCTCAGCTATGGCTCTGAATTTTGGATTATACCATGTTTGTCTAAAAAGTCTGATCATTGAATCTCTCCCAATATGGGCTTGTCCATGGTACATCCGTGCCATGTCAGAAATCATGCTATTAGGCATAACTGGTCTCTCATCTCTGTAAACCCAAACATCATTTTCTTCATGTTTTCTACATCCTGCTTTTATCCATGTATCTTTTCCTCATCATCTGCAGCTTCCTGTAACTGTCTCACCTCATCCCATGTCTCAATAGAGTTAGTAAAAAGCAAAGGACAAGAAATATGCTCTCTCTCCCGACTTTTATTTAATGAAACCACATTCTTTGCACAGTACTGTGCCATCTCGTCAGCATATTTATTACCAACAGTTATGTAGTCTTCCCCATTTTTATGTGCATTGCACTTCACAACAGCAATCTGTTTAGGCAGCTGTATCGCCTCAAGCAGCTTTTTCACAAAATCTCCATTTCTAATTGCCGTTCCTGCAGATGTCAAGAAACCCCTTTGTGACCAAATCTGACCAAAGTCGTGCACCACCCCGAAGCCGTACTGGCTATCTGTCACGATCGTAACCCGTACATTTCTTCCCAACTTGCATGCTTGAATCAGAGCTACTAATTCTGCGACTTGGGCAGACCGTATCCCTTTCAGACAAGACGCTTCCATTACAGTTGCTACTGTGCAAACCGCATATGCTGCAATTAGAACTCCATCACTCGTTCTCAAACATGAGCCATCCACAAACAAAATATAATCTGATTCTTTCAAAGGCTCATCTCGTATGTCAGACCTTGGTTTTGTACAGTATTCAAGCACATTCAGACAATCGTGATCTACTTCATCCATTTCAATCACACTCTCTTCATCTGGCAATGATGTCGAAGGATTCACATTCATACATCTGTCAATGGTCACATTATCTGCACTCAAAATTACTTTTTCATACCTAGTCAGCCGACTATGTGTCATGTATTGGGTTTTCGTTCTTGTCAAGAGAATTTCCACAGAATGGGGAACATATACTCTCAGTGGATATCCCATCACTATGCCTTCACTCTGTTCCAGACTCACACAAGTCGCAGCAACTGCTTTCAAACATCCAGGCAATGCTTTCGCTACAGGGTCTAAAACAGCTGAAAAATATGCAATGGGTCTTTTCATAGTTCCATGTCTCTGTACCAAAACTGAAAATGCACATCCATCTCTTTCATTGCAATACAGCTCAAAATCTTTCTCATAGTCAGGCATTCCTAATGCTGGAGCCTCACATAATTTCTTTTTCAGCTCTCTGAATGCTTTCATTTCTTCATCATTCATTTCAAAAGGATCTTTAACATCCTTCTTTGTCAGTTTCTGCAATGGTTTAGCAATCAGTGAAAAACCGCTTATCCATTGTCGACAATATCCAACCATTCCCAAAAACATTCTTACCTCTCTTTGTGTCATTGGAGCTCTCATTCCTTGAATCATTTTTATTCTTTCAGTCGTCACCTTTCGCACTCCTTTCTCAATTTTATGCCCTAAATACTGGACTTCTTGTTGACAAAACTGCAATTTTGAAGGGGACACTTTATGTCCTCTTTTTGCTAAATGATTCAGCAAAGCAATTGTATCATTGACACATGCTTCTTTCGTTTTTGATGCCACCAGTAGGTCATCAATATACTGAACCATCACTGACTTTTCTGGCATTTTTAAATCTTCCAATGATTTCTTTAGAATCTGATTAAAGATTGATGGACTTTCTGTGTACCCTTGAGGAATTCGGCACCATGCCAAAATACGCTCTCCAAACCTAAATGCAAATAATGGCTGGCTATCTGGATGCAATGGAATAGAGAAAAATGCATGACATAAATCAATTACTGTGTACCATTCTGCTTCACGTGGAATCTGGTATAGAATCACAGCAGGGTTCGGTACTATTGGGCAACAAGGCACAACAATTTTGTTTACCTTCCTCAAATCCTGTACAATTCTATATGTTCCGTTTGGCTTTTTCATTCCCATTATTGGCGAATTACATGGACTGCTCATGATTTCTTTTAGAATCCCTTGTTCAATCATTTTATTTATTACTGGCGTTATTCCTTCAATTATTTCTGGTGTCAATTTATACTGGGGCGTATTTGGGTAACTCGTTCCCTCTTTCACTGTTATTTTAACGGGATCTACTCCTTTCATTAATCCTACATCCTCTCCTGTAAAGTCCCACACTTCTTCTTTCACTGTCTTTTTCAATTCTATTGGGATTTTCTCTGCATCAAATACAGGAAACAAACCATTTACTTCTGGTTCTAAATTCACCATTGTCATTTTATACAGCACATCCTCATCTGGAGTCTGAAATGCAATTCCATCTGGGGTACAATAGATAGTGCAATTCATCTTGCAGAATAAATCGCGTCCTAATAGGTTCACGGGACTACAATCGCATACCACAAATCGGTGCATTTTGCTAAATGGACCAATTCTTACCTCCACTAATTTAGTAAGAGGCGTTTTAATTTGCTGATTTGAAACTCCAACTACTTGGATATGTTCACCTGAGAGAGGAAGGTTTGGAATTTCCACTGACCTAACAGTAGAACAGGTAGCTCCAGTGTCAACAAGGAATGTTACATTTGCACCATTCACTTCTCCATCCACAAATGGACCAGACTGATCTACCTCTAGAGTTGCGCCAAGCACGCACTCTTCCCCCTCTCCTAGGCACCGTCAGAAACTTTCATCCGTGTCATCCTCATCCTGTCGTAACCAATATTGAGAAATTGCAGCTGCACGCGGTAACTGTGTTACCTGTTCTCCTCCGTAGAATCCTGTTTCTGCACTGTATTTCTGTTGGTTAACACTCTTGGGAAGTGGTGGTTGTGGCACCTGACCTTGTTGAGTAACTACCTCACTCTGCACCTGTGAATTTAATGATTGATTTTCCACATTAGGTTTTGAAGGAAATTTACACTCGTTTCTCCAATGTCCTAGCTTTCCACAGTTGTGGCATGGCCACTTTTTCTTTGCCTCATCTATGCTCATTTGTCCTTTTCCTTTACTTATATTAGGTCGGGATCTAACCTGTCCTGTTTCATTACCAGTATTACTCAATTGAGCTTCTTGCTTCTCTGCAACTTTCACCTGTGCCCACATGGCCTTTTCTTTCAATTTACGCTGTCTACTCTCAATATCATCACTGCAATACTTAGCATATCTCAAAACCTCATCCACTGTGCTATTCTGCCAACAAATCATATGCTGCTTAATCATTTCACTTATTTCTGGTTTCAATCCATTCACAAACCTATATACAAAATGACTCATATCCTTCTCATTCAGTGTCTCATAACCACTGTACTGTTTGAAAACCAACAACAATCTCTCGTAGTAAGCATGCACTGATTCTTTACTTTCCTGCGTTGTTCTGTCTATTTTTACCCAATCTGTTTCTTTAGGTGGAATCTTATTCTTCAAAAAGGTAATTACTTGGTCGTACTTCCTCATCACTTCTGGTCCTGGCGCTCCTGTTTTAGCGTCCCTTGGATATTCTACAGTTGGCCAATCAATAGTAATCTTACATTCTGTCCACAAATCAGCTGGCACTACTATATCAAACAATCCATCCAGATCTATCCACAACACCTTTGAAACCTTCACAAATCTTTCCACTTGTCTGTACCATTCTACTGGCTTCTCTCTCAATTTTGGGAAGTCATTTGTAAATGACAGTATATCCTGTCTGGTCCACGGAACATGCACATAACTACCACCTGGAGTTTCTCTCATCGGGTATTCCCTTACAACTGGTTCCTTATCTGTTACTGCAAAAGCCAAAGATGCTTTGTCTGTTGTTTTCTCATTCCTTTTCGACCATCTATTTCTCCATCTATCCACATCACCCCATTTTCTCAATAAAACAATTAACTCTTTTATTTGAGTCAGTCTTCCTGATGTGTTCAAATTCTCTATATCCTTCTCACAAAAATCTACTCTGTATGGTTTCTGCAACGTTCTCACTTTTACAAATTCCACTCCTAGTTCACTTGCTGTCTCTTCCAATTTGTCATGTAAATTTCTAGCTCTCCATGTAAGACTTTTGCACAAAAACATAATCTCATCATCCTGATAATTTTTAAATTTTTCTGTACACATTGTTCCTAAAATCAATTCTTCCATGTCTATTTTCAACCTAATTACATCTAATGGTTTCACTTCCGTTTCTTTTGTTTTTAGCGCTTTCATCCATTAATTTAACTCATCCGGAGTCGGACCTACAGGCGTAATATTTAATTCTATCCAATTGCTACTTCTTTCTGGTGTCCCTGATGCAGACTCCGTCACCATAGGCATTCTCCTAATCTCATTCTCATTTATCGTCAAATTAGTAGGTGGGCTTGGTCTATAGGTACTAGCCAAATTGTGTGCACCTTCATTATTCAGTTCCATCCCTTCTCTTTTTCTTTGCAAATGTGAATTCACGGGAATCACTAAAGAACGTTCATCAATTTTCTGATTCTCAAAAATTGGCATTACTGGACCTATCGTTACTGGTACAGTTACAGCTTCCATATTCTTTGTCAATGCTCTTATTTTCTCAGTCAATTCTCTTGTCGTTTTTGCTAATTCAGTTGCATTGTCACTTTCTATCTCTTCATTTTGTGAAGTTTTTAATTGATCTTGTGACCTATTTGTCTCATCTCTTCGTTCGGGATTTTTATTCCTCCCAGTTTCCATTGGCGGTGCATTAGGTGTCACCACCGCAGAAGTCTGTTGGTATGGAGGTGGGTTTCTGTTTAAAATATCTTCCAGCAATTCGTCACCTGTTTCACTACCACCATACACATACTTTTCTACCACTAAATGTTTCTTTTTCTCTGTACACTTTCTCTTTGCTTCTTCCTCAACTGTAAAAGCTGGAAACAAACCTCCTGTCATGTTGGCACATCTCCAACGCTTTATTCTGTCCTCATGATTTACTCCCCATAACCTTCCAGGCACAAACTCATGATTCTTTAATCCTCTGAATCTCTCTCGCTCATACATCTCATCTTCCCATTCCGTTAAAGCTTCAAACTGTGTCGGTCTAGGTCTAGGTTCTAACATTGCCATCTTTTCTCTCAAGTTCCGTAGTACAGCTACATTAAATGAACCATTCTCAGGGAAAGCCAATGCTCCATCATTCTTAGTATATTTTGTCCAATTTTCTAACCATATGCATGTATGATATCCATATTTCAGCATCATATGTGAAGCTGGTGATTTCGGCGGAGGAATTATTTGTCCCTCTCTAGTCACTACCTTTTTGTCTTTCTTAAAGAAATTCTTAACTTTCGTCATCCATGACGTTTTCTCTCTACCATACTCATAATACGACATGATTCACAATCTCTTTTCTCCTCAAATGATCCGTAATTCAACACTGTTCTGTATACGTTATTCCAACCAATCCTGTCGCGATTCACACCAAAACTCCAATCAGAGCGATTTCTGTCTACCGCGCCCTGACCAATCCCAGCCCGGCTTCTGTCTACGTCAGTTCTGCTCCTGTTTCCATGTGACTAGCGCACTGACCAATCCCAGCGCGACTCTTGTCTACGTCACTTCTGCTCTTGACCCCTCCTTTACAAAATGTATCGGCAATTTCTTTTTCAACAATTCTTCGTTAGTTACAACATTTAAAACACATTTCCATTGTCTGATTCGCTAAACCAAAGAGATAGCTTTGACCATTTACACAAGAACTCTGTATTTTCCAGTAGGCAGCGCTTACCTCTACCCTACCACAGAATTTTCAGTTTCGCCGAGAAAGTAGTACTTCCCTCTACCTTACCCTTCTTTCAAGCAATCAGTAAACCCGTTTCTCTGGGGATAAAACACATGTGGAGACTATACTGCTCCTGAGAATTAAGGCCAGAGTTTCACAAGAAAACCGATCACTATTTCATTTACACACCTTTTATACGGAAAATGTCCCTATCATAACACAACCTGCGTTATCACCAATATGAATTCAGACAATGCACCATTCCATGTGACTTCTCTTGCCACACGTGTTCCACTTCCTACTTCCCGGAAGCGTGAAAACTTACATATAACATAACGCGACTCAACAAAAAGTGTAAGACATGAACTTATCAATAATCAATAATCAATAATCACCAAACTAATCTATAGAAACCATAACTCTGATACCAAGAAATCTGATCCAGCGCTAACAATAAAAATTATTCTCCTATATACTTCGGTCATCCAGGTGCAAATATTGCTTCAACACACACACTATATCCATATGACGGTGGGGCCCATAACACCGCATATACATTCACTTACTCATTTATTCCCTGGATTTCCTTCGTCAACAACCTAGGAGAAAAACGATTCGCTGGAAGGAGACGGGATAGCTCTTTAACATGACATAATACTTCTCATTTGCTTAAAGGTATTCCGCTCATTGGTCGATGGACCAACTAGTAGGAATCAGTTGATGGTGATTAAGACCAGCTCAATCACAATAACTCTTTATCAATTTACTTTAATCATTGAGCTAAAGAATCACTGAGTCATTTGTTTAAAGAATAATAAAGTTTATATAAAGTTTGATGCAAGAAATGAGGTTAAGCTTATTATTCAGATCATTACATTTATAATCAATATAAGAATAAAATGAAATTGCAATGCATATCTATTAGACGGAAAAATAAGGTTATCATAGCAAGAACTCTAAGAGATCAATCTATCTTTCTTGGAAAAATCTAATAGTTCTAAAAAAAAAAAATCTATCAGGAAAAATTCTCCTCAAGCAGTATCTTATACTCAACTAGAAAATAAAATTAGCAGCAGCAGCATCAGCTCGTCAGCATCAGCAACCGCAACTTCACCCATCTACAGCATCTAACTTCTCCAGCAACCTGCTCTCCAGCAACTCACTCTCCAGCAACTCACTCTCCAGCAATAATTCTCCAGCAACTAACCCCTCCCACCAAGAGTAGGTCTTCTTATACCCTAATTCTAGCTTACAGAATAAAATGTTGCATCTTCATGGCGTGATTCTTTCTCATTGGTCCCCTCAGGCCCATATACATTTTAATCAAACTTCCTGGTCTTAACCAGTTCCTTGTGGAATGTCCATGCTTGCATCGTTTCCCACAGTTTATGTCATTGCTCATCCGCTTCGATCAGTCCAATTTGTATCTTTTTCTGCGACTTTTTAGATTCAACAGTTCCGTCCATTGATTCAGTTGGACTTCTCACGCATCTTGCTGATCATCTTGGCACACATCTGCTCAGAAAGGTCACAATAGCCTTGACCATACTTCCATCTTAGCCTCTCAGCATCAGCACATGATCATCCTTTTCCACAGCCTCTCTCCTCTATCACATGGTTCCCTGCTCATGCGTACTCTAGCAACTGGCGGCCATTTTATATCGCTGCTCGACAGGCCTAAGCGCACTATTTTCAAAGATAAACAAAATATTATTAAAACAAAGAAATATAAACCCTTTCGTTTCCCTCCCGTCTTTCTACGTACCCCAATTAGATATTACCTAGCAAAAAGCAACATATAAAGCTGTCCCTTACTTACCATCGCTTTATTTTGCCACTACACGTTTTATTTAAAAGCACGGATCATGGGTTTATTATTTAATTAGTACGCAAATATTATGTTATGTTAGACACGTAAACAATTATAAGTTGATTATTTTGCACATGGAATAAGCATGGACCGAAGTCCTCCTGAGGCTCAGCCGGGAGAAAGCGGTGGTTCGGCGCTAGTGCCACTGTTATTTAATTGCTTAAAACTCATTCAGTATATTTTTAGCTGTTTTTAAAACTGTTTTTATGTGGTTTTGAATTCGAATTGCTGTTTGCACATATTGAAGTTTCTATACTCCCAGGCGCCGCACTGCTAACGCGGGACAGCCATTTTGGGAGGAACTCTGGTTAGCGGGCTAGTCTCTATAGCCCTGGGGATACTTAAAGACAGGCTGGCGCGAACGCGCAGACCGAAGTCCTCCTGAGGCTCAGCCGGGAGAAAGCGGCGGTTCGGCGCTAGTTCCACTGTTATTTAATTGCTTAAAACTCATTCAGTATATTTTTAGCTTTTTTTAAAACTGTTTTTATGTGGATTTGAATTCGAATTGCTGTTTGCACATATTGAAGTTTCTATACTCCCAGGCGCCGCACTGCTAACGCGGGACAGCCATTTTGGGAGGAACTCTGGTTAGCGGGCTAGTCTCTATAGCCCTGGGGATACTTAAAGACAGGCTGGCGCGAACGCGCAGACCGAAGTCCTCTTGAGGCTCAGCCGGGAGAAAGCGGCGGTTCGGCGCTAGTGCCACTGTTATTTAATTGCTTAAAACTCATTCAGTATATTTTTAGCTGTTTTTAAAACTGTTTTTATGTGGTTTTGAATTCGAATTGCTGTTTGCACATATTGAAGTTTCTATACTCCCAGGCGCCGCACTGCTAACGCGGGACAGCCATTTTGGGAGGAACTCTGGTTAGCGGGCTAGTCTCTATAGCCCTGGGGATACTTAAAGACAGGCTGGCGCGAACGCGCAGCGGACGCGTGCAGCCGGCGCGCCGCTGGCGCGCCGCTGGCGCGCCTAAGGCAAGCCCGCCTGCGCCCGTCCGCGCACCGTCTGCATCCAGCGCCAGCCATCCTGCCAGTTACAATACAGAAATAGAGAAACCCATGCCCATTAATTACACCAGCAGGACTTTACATAAGTATAACACTGATGCCGCAAAACCAAACTGTGTATGTGTTTCATTTGACACTTGGTCTACATATAGACAAACAACATGCCCTGGCTGTCTAACCATACTACCAGACTTCTTATTTCTAAAAACAGAAGGAAATCAAAACACAGGTAGAAAGCACAAACAACAAGATAAAACCAAGATCGGGAAGTATGCCTTGTTAAATGCCAGATCCCTAATTAAACATAGCGTGGAATGTGCCTCCCTTATCGAAGAAGAAGATATAATCATCGCATTTATAACTGAATCTTGGACGGACGATGCGTCAGGTCCGGATCTGGTGAAAGCTACACCAGTAGACTACCTCTCATTCACTCTAAATAGACCACATAGGAAGGGGGGTGACCTAGCAGTAATCTACCATAAATCCCTAACAGCGACTTTTAAGTCCTCATCTAACGAGGAATGCGAAGCTTTGGATTTTAGCTTTTATTTTTCTGACCACCACACATTTAAAGGCACTCTTATTTACAGACCACCGGGCCCAAGAAGTCTGTTTATTACAAAAGCTGCTTCCATGTTTGAAAATGGCCTTAGTGCCAGTTCATACACTATTTTGGGAGATTTCAATTTCCATTTAGAAGCTCAAACTGACCCAGAATCTTTAAACTTGATAGATCTAATGAGTATCCTTGACCTAAAGCAATTAGTCAATGGCTCCACCCACAAAGCAGGACATACATTGGATGGAATATTCTCCAATAATGAGCGTCTATCTGTTATTGATCTTCATCCTGTGGTCTGGTCAGACCATAAGGTAGTGCTGTTTACAATAACTACACCCGATCGACATGTTATGAAACCAATATCCAAACAGATATCTATTAGAGCATGGAACAAGGTAGACACGAATGAACTACAAGAAGCGCTAACGTCCACATCCTTTAGTCTTCCAACTGATCTGGACGAGGCTGTGCTTCAATATACAAACTGGCTGGAATCAGCCGGAAACAAACTTGCCCCAAAGAATGTCCTTCGATCTAGCAGAGCACGACCCTCCTCACCATGGTATACCCAAGAACTTAGAGACCAGAAATTGGTCTGTAAGCATCTTGAGAGATCCTGGAGGAGGGAATATAAGGATAATGGAAAAAACGATTATAAAGTAGGCTTAGCCAAGTATAAAAAAATGCTACAAGACACGAAGCAAGATTTCTTTATGAAAAAAATAAACTCAGCCAAAAATTCCACGAAAGAACTATTTAAAACAGTAACTACTTTAGTATATCCAGTCCCTCCGCCCATCCAGGCCAATCAGGAATTGTGTGATAAAATCGCAAACTCTTTTTTTGAAAAAGTTGATGCCATTTTTTCATCCTTAACCAACACAGAGATTAAAACTTCTACTAAACACTCTCCTGATACTGAGACAGGACTTAATCCCGGGTCTCAGTTAATCAAGTTCACCGGAATTACCACCATAGACATCTTGAATGTTATGTCGAAAGTTAAAACAGGTTCCCCCTCCGACCCATGTCCAATCTCATTTTTTTAAAAAGCAGTTGAGCCTGTCACTCTCACTCTGACCACTATTATAAATGCCATGTTTATAGAGGGATACTTTCCCAAACTATGGAAAGAGGCATCGATACTGCCCCTGCTTAAAAAGCCAAGTCTGGACCCTAAAAACGTGAACAATTATAGACCTATATCCAGACTTCCTCTTCCTGCAAAAATTGCAGAGAAGATCATGAATGAACAACTTAGTTCCTTCATGGAAAAAGCCCAGGTATTAGATCCTACACAATACGGCTTTCGTAGTGGCCATAGTATGGAAACTGCACTTCTTAAATCGACGGAAGAGATCAGGGCCATAATAGATCAGGGAGGAAAAGCAGCCATGATTATGTTAGATCTCTCTGCGGCCTTTGACATGGTCCATCATGCTCTGTTGATGGACAGACTGCGAGAGATCGGAGTACATGGTATGGCGTGGAGACTACTTAAATCATTTCTGTCAGATAGACGACAGACAGTCACTCTAGGCGAATTTGCTACTGAACCATACTCTCTTTCTTGTGGGGTCCCCCAGGGATCATCATTAAGTCCGACACTTTTCAACATATATGTGTCGCTTTTGGCCCCACTGATTGAATCATTTGGGTTCAATTTGACATCATATGCAGATGACACCCAAATTGTGGTGTCACTAAGGCCAGGAGAACTGCAGGGAACAGCATCCAGATTTCACGATTGCATGATAGCAGTGGGTAACTGGATGGCCCAAAATTGCCTCAAACTGAATTCTAGTAAGACGGAGGTGGTTTTATTCAGTAATGATGTCAATTTTTGGACCCCGGAATGGTGGCCAGACACACTAGGTCCCCTTCCCACTCCTGTCAAAAGGCTAAAAATTTGGGAGTCTGGATAGATAACAAACTTAGCCTCAAGGATCAGGTGAATGCAGTGGTCTCTTCCACCTCCTACATCCTAAGAGCCTGTAAGAAAATCTTGCCAATCCTGCCCAAAGAGAGTCATCAGTTAATCATCACGGCTTTAGTAATGTCCAGACTGGATTACTGTAATATTTTATATGTCAACATCCAGGAAGGACTAATGAACAAATTACAACTTCTGCAGAACGCAGCAGCCAGATTGCTGACTGGCACTCCCAAACATGCCTCTATTTCAGCAGAAATTAGAAGGCTCCACTGGTTGCCAGTGCGGAAACGGGTACAGTTTAAGGCTCTGTGTATAGTACACAAGGCACTTTATAGAACTGGGCCCAATCATCTTAAAAAGCAATTTCAATGGTACACACCAACCAGAAGTTTACGCTCTTCAGATGCTAAACTGGTGGTGGTACCTTTGCAAAAAAGCCAACTGGGGGGAAGAAGCTTTGTGGTTGGGGCTTCTAAGGCATGGAACGACCTTCCGATGTATCTTAGAGCCTTGTCAAGCCTACTGGCCTTTAGAAAGGCTTTGAAGACGTGGCTTTTTGCTGGCTAGGCTCATTCTATGTCAAATCTCCCCTTTTATTGCCTCTGGACACAGGAAGGATTTCAAGCAGCGCCAGGACACCTTCGGGTAGCAGTTCGCGCTTTAGAAATGCCAATAACATTAACATTAACATTAACATATTACCTTTAACCCTTCACATGTAACATACATTGTTGGTTATTTACTTAAACGAACATGTTTATTAATTATTTTACAAAAATTATTAGGACATTTCTTTGGTAACGCTGCACCACTGCCTTTGCTTGAAGCATTGACAGCCAACAATATCTCACTGTCTATTCTCATTTTTTAACGAGTGATCGCAGCTACGGAAACCGTCTGAACAGCCCCCTTTGCGGCTTAATCAGCCAATGAATTCCCTGTAACGTGAACGCCATCACGTTGATGACTCAGCGTGTGTATCACGTGAGCTTTTGGTAGTTCGTTTCTCAACTGAACTACTTGTTCCCAAAGCGTTTATGCTTTATTGTGCCACCTTTTGCATCTTTGAATCCGTTTTGAAGCCAATTCTGTATATATTCATTATATGACTGAACACAGTAAAAGGAATCGCGCACTATAAGTGTGGGGAATTCGCGATCTGTATTTTCAAGTGCCAGTTTGAATGCTTGTAGTTCAGCTCGCTGAGCTGTACAATCTCCTAGAGATTGAGTTTTAGTGACCATTGGTCTGAAGTTACCATCGCACATGCGACCTTTAACGATTGCGCACGCTGCACTGTAAGCTTGCTTACTCCCTGTAGCGGGTTGTGCTGATCCGTCAGTATAAATTATAAATTCGTACTGATCGAGAGGCAGAATTTCAGTGGGAAGAGGACATTCATGTTCATATTGCAGGAACACTTGTGTTTTTAAATCAGGATCAAAAACATATTCAACATCTGTTGCAGCAAGAGAATTAACCCATTGTATCCATCTAGGATGTACAGCTTTTGCATTTGGAATGCTCGCTTTTGTGACCGCCTCTAAGGCTGGTACTGGAGTTACGACAATAATGCGTCTCCCTTGAGCTAGAGCTCTTTCTTTTGCTACAGCGGTTTGAACTGCTGTCAGTATTTTTTCTGTTGAAGTGAAGCACATTTCTGCTTGTGTATACAAATGTGATTTGTATGCTATTGGTACTTTTTCACCCTCATTAAATGTTAAATAGGTGATTCCGCATTGACCCGAAATTATTCGCATCACTAAATTGCGTTTATTTCCGCGTGTTTGTAAGTGATTTGTTGCTATCATGTTAGCTTGGAGTGAACGCAGGATTTCTGTGTGTTCTTGTGTCCAATGTTTTGTTGAAAAATCAGGTTTGATTAATTCGTAGAAAGGTTTAACCCTTTCTGCTTAATTTAGAATGTAAGTTCTTCCAAAATTTAGGAAACCCAAGATGAATTGTACATTTTTCAGCGTTTTTGGAGGTTGGAGCAGCGCGCACTTTTCTAAAAGTTAGCTGCCAGGCTCTTGCCTTCACTTGAAAGCTCATATCCTAGGAAAAGGACATTGAGATGGGCAATTCTGGGTTTTTTAAAGTTGATTTTATAGCCCTCAGAGGCGAAGCCCAATATAATGGTACTCACCCTATTCAAGTGCCTATTTAGGTCATCGTCTGTCAGATAGATGACATCGACATATGACAATGCCTCATTATCATAAATTTGTAGTAACTCTGTTACTCTTGCTGAGAATAACCCCGGGCTGTTTTTGAACCCTTGTGGGAGTCGACAAAATTGACGCTGGGTCCCCATTATTGAGAAAGCTGTTAAGTACCTGCTTCCAGGTGCTATGTTTAGACAAAAGAAACCATTTGAAATGTCCAATGTGGTTTTACATTTTTTACGCACAATGTTATTCATTAATGCTGTACTATGTGCATTTTGCACTGCAAATGTTTTGGAACAAGTGTTCAAGTGTCTGTAATCCAAAACTAGACGATATGTATTGTCATGTTTGGATACAGGAAACAAAGGATTGTTCATTGAGGAGGTGTATGTTTCAATCACCCCTTGGTCTTCAAGTTGATCTAAGATCTCCCTGACCTGTTTTTTAGCTTCTTGCTTTATTGGGTACTGCCTTTGTGCAGTAGGTCATTTTTTAGCTGTATTTTGTGGTGAGGTGAGTCCTCATCCCATCCTACATGATTTTTGTATAATGCTGGGGCCTAGGCAACTGCCCATTTCCTGGCATAAGTATATTTTAGGTGAATTGGAATATAGTTGGAGAAGGCTGGCATAATGATGTCCTCACCATGTGGGCACTCACTGACAAAGTTTGGTGGCCAGTCCTTTTCTGCTAGAAGTATATCATAACCCCTTGAAAGTTTCTCCCAAAAGAGTACTTTCACTTTTCTTGGTATGTCTCCCTCCATTCGGAGTGTTATCCATATAACTTTTGTGGAGTACTAACCCTAGTGTCTACAGTCTCTACTGTGATGTACTCATTCAAGTCCACTATCTCCAGAAGTTCTTTCAGGTTCTGGTGAGCTATTGTTACTTCTGCTGCACTGTCCAGCATTGTCTGAGCCCATTCTCCGTTTTTGAGCTGTGTTCTCAGTATCCTCGGCATGTCTGATCTTCAGACCTGCTACCTTCTTTTGTGAATTGAGGTTTTGATTTATTTTTCTGAACGTGTTTATCGTCTTTGGATTTCACGCGTTCTTCTTTGTGATCTGACCGTCCTCTTCTTTCTGATGTCTGTGACGATATCTGAAAGGTACGAGAGGAACGTGTATCAGTATCTTGATATCTGTCAGGTTTTCTTAAATTATCCCTATTCCTGAGGTTATACCTCCTTTCAGAGGGCTCCTTTTGAGGAGACCTACCTCGGGATTGAGAACGTGTCTTGTTTGAATTTTGTTTATTAGTTTCCCACTTCTTTTTAGAAGATGTAGGATTTTGTTTAATAGAGTCCTTCTCAGGACTTTCAGATAGTTTTGGCTTCAAAGGTTTTTCCACCCAAACTATCTCTGCCTAATTCTGCATAAGATTTTTCTATTATTCTGGATAGTTCATGTTGATGTTCTGTTACATCAAATTCTCTTACGTCGTTGGCGGATCGCCACTGATGCTGCCTCCCCTTTAATATTAGATAATATTATTGTTGAGACCTGGTCGAAGTTTTTCAGTAATTTCATACCTAAATTTAGAGCAGGTTCTGCCCCGTATTCGTTTTGAATTTGTTTCAGGACATCTGGTATTACTGCAATTGACAGAACACCATGTGTTTTAGTATAGATGGCAGCAAAGAATGTGCCCCAAGTGGTGCAGTCTTCCAGTTGTGGTGTGATCCCCATTGGTAAACAGATTGTTAGGATTCTGTGTTTCTCATAAGGGCTAGTATTTGGAAATACTGCTTCGATTTGAGTAATTTTTTGAGCTATCCAGAATGGAATTTGTTCACGTTTTGTGGGCATTTTACCCATGACTGCGTGTAAAGTCTGTTGAGTAATTTTTAGTGTATACCCCTGTTGGGGTGTTTGATTTGGAATGGTTGTAGGTGGTTGGACTGTGAAAGTCCGCATGACATATTGGACTAATTGTCTGTAAATTTTTATTAACTCTTGTAGTTGAGTAAGTAATTCTTCGTCTGACATTTCTTCGATGGATTCTTCTTCAGGATGAGGTGTGTAGCCGGCTAAAATCGGCCATGTTGCTCCTGGTCTACCTAGTGGACCGAGCCTGGTAATGTTTTTGTGATGTTTTAGGGCGCCTTTAAACCAGAGATTATGCTCCTGGTATGTGAGTGGAATTTCAATATCCTCGAAAGGAATATAATCCTCTGGTGGTTCATCTTCTTTAAAGAAGTGAAATACTTTTGTTATTGGATTTGATTCTGGGAATACAATCTATGAATAGAATACCTCTGTCTGAAAGGATTCGTGTGCCTCTATCACAAAACTGCTCTACCACCTCTTGGTGTTAGGCCGTGTTTTATAAGTTTTAGAGTGATGGCTCTCCTTAAGTTTGGAGGGATGTGTATAACACCCTCATCGGTTTCATTTAAACCTGTAAAATTAAAAGCTGTTACGACTGGGTCAGCCGCAGCTACACCGTTCTCGGTGATAGTATCCCCGTTCAGGGACATTTTTTGAAAAAATGCAGAACAAGTTTCAAGGAAACAAAGATAAGGTGCACAATATTTTGGAACATTTTATCCTTCAACGTTGAACAAACCATACAGCTAATATATGGGATTTTTGTCCTATTCAGCTTTGGCGGATACTTAACCCTACCCACTCCAGACGTCTTATGGAGTATGTGAGTAGGGGTCTCTGAGAAAAGCACGACTGAGTTACTCAGTATCTAGCATTAAATTAGTGCCTTACCAAACGTTGGGCGCCATGTAGTGTAGTTCCTATTTCCCTAATAGGCTCTGCGCATTGGAATAATATATCCTATAGGTTTGACATAGGACTGAGGTCAGTATGCCCCTATCGAGTATATTAAACTTAATTACTTTGTGCCAGCTAACTCAGAGGCCACTAGAAACTCCTTGTAAACAAGAAGGGAGTAGTTTCTGGCAACCTCATAAACATGACAACTTTGTTTCCCTTTAGAATCGTGGAAACAACAGATAACAGTTTCACTCAGCTAATCGTGCATGCTTAGTTTCTTCAGAGTTACACAGAAAGAATAGACGGGCGTTTCAATAAAAGGATTTATTGAACAGTCTTGTTTCTTGTGTAAGAGATATGAGCTGTTACAATCATAAGACAGTATGCGAGATATATTATGTACAGCGTAAGCAGTAGAAAGAAATAATACTGCGCTAGTATTATCTTTTAGCTATGACACATATATTCATATACATAAATAACATAAGCTAAAAATGCGAGTACTCATAAGATGCTTCTCTAACTAGTTCTACCCCAGTGTACCTAACCTAAGTGTAGTGTAAGGTAAGAAGTAGGTGATGTATTCTATTGTATGGTATGCTATAGTATGCCAAGTCTGGTATGCCAAGTCTGGTATACCAAGTCTGGTACGCCAAGAGTCCCTCTAGGTTCTAGTCAGCGCCATACCTTGAGAATGAGAGAGGTGGGAATCTCTTTCCGGGTCTCGAACTCTAACACCCCGCGAAGGGAGTCAGAACACTGGAAGCTGGATTCTCTGCGAGCAGGGATGACAGCGTCTCTTGTCAGTGCGTCAGGCCGGGACACGGGCTCCTCTAAAGTCGAGGGCTCCTCCTACTTGCTTGGGCAAGGGAAGGTATATTTATACCAGGTAGGTGCCTTGGAATGTTAGCATTGACGTAAAGTCGGGCAGAGGAAGACGTCAGGAATGAACCCTTAAGGAATAGCGGTTCATGCATAATAAATGAGTTCTAGGAGAAATCAATAATCCTGTGCTAGGGGAACTCCCAAGAGCTTAAGGGTCCGGTTTCTAAGAACTCGTTGTGACGTTGGGGTGGACGGATGTAGGTGACATGCCTGTATTTGGATAGCATGGATATTGCCTAAATAAGGACTGGGATCTTATGCCTATATAAGGGCAATGCGAATTGTGCCTATATAAGGACATGTATCAGGAAAACCTATATACGGACACCTAAAGCGGAATACAACACTATAACCCCAGACTTTTAGAACACTTATGGATCAAGAGGAGACTCTGGCTGGAGGAAGATCTGGAGAGCCTGTTAGGAGTAGTACTGCCCCTTTGCTGTGTTGCTTTGCTGGGTTGGCCTGCAGTTGCTGCTTTTGTCTTGGAGATACTAAGGACTGGACTTTTGCTTTGGCATCCTGCTTGAGAAAATTCTCCAAGGGCTTCTGTATGCTTGCCTACTGTTAAGAAGTCTCAGGGCAATCAAACACTTCACCTGCAGCCCCTGACATCCTCTGCTTGGTGTTATGACCTGCCAAGTGGCGCCAACTCCATTTCTGGGCACTTGGAGGTAGTTTGACTGCTTCAAGAACTGAAAATACATGCATCGCCCCTTCAGTGCCATTTTCCCCCGCAAGTTTGCTGCGCCTTTGAAAAACCAATGCTTGGATGCAGTGCCTGTCTGTGGCTGAAAGAACTGCTGCAGCCCAAGTCCAGAGCACCATGTCTCCTCCATCCGAGAATATCGCTCTGACTCTGATGCAGGCCCTACTCTGCGGCAGAAAGAATCAACACATCACCAGCTCGCAGCTGGAAGAATCAATGCAGCGCCTATTTAACCATCGCCACATTGACTCCAGTGCATCTGGATTTTCTAAGCATCACACCTATGCACCAAATCAACATCGACTCTGGGCTTCAGTAAGGAACCAAGGCAGCGTGTCTAAAGAATCGACAAATCACCTCCCCTCGCAGAAGGAAACCGACGCATCACCTTCCCTCGCAGAAGGAAACTGCTGCATCATCTCCTCTCTCTGTAAGGAACCGACGCATCACCTCTCCTGCATAGCAGTAAGGAGCTGATGCATCACCTGCCTTGGAGCAAGAAACCAATGCCTCATCTTGCCTGCGTGTAAGGAGCCAACGCATCACTTTGCTTTCCGGCACTTCACCTCCCCTGCGCCTGTTTTTGTCTTGTGATTTTGACGCATCCCAGATACTTTGTACAAAAAGTACGCATCCATAGTTTTATATGAACAGAACTGTTTTAAATCTTTAAAAAGTGATATTTGGATATATGTATGTTGGATATTTGTTGTTTTGGCCTTATTTGGTTTAGATAAAGATTGGTTATTTTTCTAAACTGTTGTGATGTCCATTTGTAGTGTTTTCACTGTGTTACTGTGGGTTTATGTACAAATGCTTTACACATTGCCTCTGAGATAAGCCTGAGTGCTCGTGCCAAGCTACCAAGGGGGTGAGCTGGGTTATCCAAGCTGTGTAAATCCCTTACCCTGGCTAGAAGGTAGAGTCCCTACTTGGACAGGGTGCAAGCCACTGCTATCTAGAGACCCCCATTTCTAACAGGGAACAACTCCCAGGTTGATTTAACTGTTTTAACTCTAACGAAAATCGTGAAAGCAACCTCAGGGTAATTGTGGGGAGGTGGAGTTATGTGATCACAGACATATATAACATTCTACCATGGTATTGCACTTCCACTAGGTTATTACACTTTCACTACCAACCCAAGTGGAGAGAATGCAGCCTTACTGCCATCCCTACCGACTTTGAAACTGGGGAACCAAGTTCTAGTCTTGACATCGGCTCAACAGACGGAGATTTTGGACAAATCACCTAATCTCACAGTGGCTAAAAAAATGAAGGTAACTGGTACTCATGTAAAGTAGCCCATTACCGTTGGGTCGAGTTCACACTATATAAAATTGCAAATAAAACCCAGGATGTTCCATCAAACAGGTTGTCTTGAGGATCTCAAAGGCTGAATGATCCACCTTTCAGATGCCACAACTTGGGCCCCTATATAATTCTTGTAATGTTGATTTTATGTAATACTACTACTACTAACACCCTTTATTGCCCTTGAGTTTGTATGAAGGTTTTAGAACTCTGAGCAACAAAGGGAAGCTGAGTGGATGGCTATGATTCCGGACCAAAAAAGAGAGCAATCAGTCTGGAGTGTGCATTATTCTTTCATGGTGGAGAAGGACGTGATGTCATCATATGTATGGCACAGGGATGTTATCAACTGTGCAGACAAGGTTGGAAGGTCAAACAAGGATGCTGGCCCTACCCAGATAAAGTCCCCCCAGGAATACTGCCTGTATTATGAAGGCCAAATTACATAGGATTGAGAATTCACCCTTGCAATTTTGTCTTGTATACCCAAGTTGCACAAAACGCTTTGAGAATTAGGTGCACCAGAAGCTCTTCCTCTCCTCTTATTAGTCAAAATCAAACACTAGAGATTATTTATACTCAATTGCTTTGTCTCTTACACTACATGATTCTGGTGATGTATGGTTAGAAAATTCTATGACAAGCCCAATCCATGGCAAACAATATTCTTTCAATTAAATATTTTTGAAGAGTCCAAAGCTGTTTACCCCTATCTTCTCTAGTGGGATTGCAGTCATCCACAAGAGCAACATCTCCGTAACGGAAACAGACTCCTTCAAATATAACACTTTCGAATATCTAACTGCCACCATTAAGACGACTGACAACAAATTGCTATACTGCCATCTGCTTTACCATCCGCCAGGCAACACCCCCTCATTTGGAGAACACCTTTCCGACCTGATAACACACTGCTCACTCTTGGGCTCTAACATCATAATACTAGGCGACCTCAACCTACATTGGGATGATGATAATAACTCTCTGATCCAATCCATGAATGAACTTCTACGTAACAACAATCTTATCCAACACTGCTCAGAGCAAACCCATAACAGAGGCTCCATCCTGGATGCCATCATAGCTCACGAAGATACAGTCACTATTGACCACATTCTTCCTGTTGACTGGTCAGACCACCACATCATTCTATTTCACATCAACCAAAAGATCCATTGCCTACCTCGCACACAGGATTCCCCCCGATGGGCGAGAAATCTAAGACAGATTCCCCTTGCCGACCTGAAAGAAAGGATAAGCTCAACCCTTCCCGCCACCACATGCGACCTATCTACAACAGAACTTACTTCACACTACAACGCAACTATGACCTCCATACTTGACCAAATGGCTCCCTTGAAACAAAAAAGAATCAGGAACATTCCATCAAGATCCTGGTTCAACACAGACCTAAACTCTGAAAGAAGACAACTAAGAGCTGCAGAAAGACTCTGGCAGAACAACCCATCAACAATCCACCTTGATCTACTCAAAACGGAATGCAGGAAATATAAAAAGCACATCAAGAAAGAAAAAACGTCCTTCTTCTGTGGTGCACTAGACAACGCCAAAAACCGTCCCAAAGAGCTCTTCAATCTCATTAGACAACAAACTTCCAAGCCCCCCTCAACCTCAGTGCAGGCTTCCAAAGTCTTATGTGACAACTTTGCCAATTTCTTTAACGACAAAATCACCAAGATTGAGCTCTCCCTGGACGACCACCTCCGTCCACCCAGCAAAAGCCCGCCCTATGGCAAAGAAGAAAACATCCCACCCAGACACCCCACTACCCACTGGAAGTCGTTCAACCCCATCTCTGAAGCAGAAATCATCGAAATGATTACCAAATCCAATCCTTCATCTCACATTGTGGACCCTATCCCTGCCCAACTGGCTAAAAAGCTCAAACACACCCTAGCCCTGCTCTGGACCAAGATTATAAACAGCTCCCTGACAACCGTAATCATGCCAGACTGTCTCAAAATCGGCCAAGTCACGCCAATACTAAAAAAAACGGGCTCCGACCCAAATGATCTCAATAACTTCAGGCCCGTATCCAATCTCCCATTCTTAGCCAAAATCCTAGAAAGATGTGTTCTCCTTCAACTTACCCAGCACATGGACAACAACACCCTGCTTGACCCTCACCAATCTGGTTTCAGAAAAGGTTGCAGCACGGAGACAGCGATCCTGAATGTCATAGATGATGTCCACAAATCACTTGATACGGACCGATGCTGTCTGCTCATACTCCTGGACCTATCGGCAGCCTTCGACATGGTAGACCCCGAACTGTTCATTACTGTACTCCGAGAAAGGGTTGGAGCGGAAGAGGTGGTCTTACAGTGGTTTACCTCCTTTCTGCGGAACCGCTCCCAAAGAATTAAAATTAAAAATGTCACGTCTGACCTACTCCCCATATGCATGGGCGTCTCCCAAGTATCAGTCCTCTCCCCATCACTGTTCAACATCTACATGGAGCCCCTCACCACCATACTCAAAAAAGCCAACATCCCCTTCCACCTCTATGCAGATAATACACAGATCTACCTAGAAACCTCCTCCGTTGGTGACATTCTGAGACTAAATGACACTCTAAAAGAAGTCCAACATTGGCTATCCCTCAACCACCTGAAACTCAACAAGACAAGATGGAAATCCTACTCATATTCAACAAAGAGCAGACCCCCCAAATCACAGAATGGCTAAAAACCATTGATGCACTCAACTGCAGTCTCATCCCTGCCGACTCCATAAAGTCACTGGGAATAACTATGGACCCAAACTTAGACATGGTCAAACATATCAAGAACACCGCAAAGAGCGCTTTCCTCAACCTAAAACTACTCAACAAAATAAAACCCTTCATCCCTCCCAATGACCTCAAACAGGCCACACAATCCCTGGTTCTGTCCAGACTGGATTACGGGAATGCAACCCTCACAGGCATGGCAAAATCTCACTTAGCCCCCCTCCAATCAACTCTAAATGCAGCAGCCAGGATGGTCACAGGAGTAAAGAAATACAAACACATCTCTCCCGCTCTCAGGGAGCTAAAATGGCTCCCAATCGAAATGCGTGCAAGCTTCAGAACTGCTTGTCTCACACACAAAGCTCTGCACACGGGCAAACCTGCCTACCTGGCCTCCAAACTCAACAAGGCTGGTCAGACAAGGAATCTTAGGAGTACTAACACTCTACTTCTCATCCCTCCGAAAACTAGAAAACAAAAAACTTTATCACACTCCTTCTCCGGTAATGCACCCAAAATCTGGAACGCCATCCCAGTCCATATCAGGACAAACCCCTCCATCATAAAATTCAAAAGCCAGCTCAAAGACATCTACATCAACCGATCTCTTCCGAAGGGATAGCTGCTGCCCAACGCAGAATCTTGCCCATTGGAGTATATAGTCACGTCGATAAGACTTTTACATCACCTACCTCTTGACTCGCACCTTTGTCCCCCTTCCCTGTACAAGGTTCGTCACGAATCAATTTGTTTACTATTGTTTTATTCTGTATTCGATTGCTACCTTTGTCCCCCCTCCCTGAACAGGACTTGTCACGAATCAATGTGTTTACTATTGTGTTTATATTGTTTTACTTTGTACTTGATTGCTACATGACAAAAGGTTGTAAAGTGCTCCGATACCTTCGGGTCTGGCCAGCACTATAAAAAACCCTTAAAATAAAAAAAATAAATAAAACTAGTGTCAGTAATGTACATTTTGGGCACATTTGCTAAACTTTCACCCAATGCAGGGCAGGAAGGAGAGTTGCTGTGCTGCATGTGCTGGGTTGCGTGAAAGGGAGAGGGCAGAAATGGTCTATATTTACAAAGATATGGATCGTTTCTGCATTCTTGCCCCCTCCTAGCGCTGGCACGCTATGTGCAGCCTAGCACCAACGCAGGCACCCATGTACCATAGTGCAAGGATGTTGGAAATGGCCCTCTTTAGGGTGCTTTCCCTTGACTTTTTGCTTTTGTCCCTCCTGTTTTACCACTGATCTATGTGCTAGCCTTAGGACTTTGAGTACTTTGACCCTGCTATTCAGTGCCAAAGTGCTGTGCTTGTCATATACCGACTGGTGATTGGTGTATACATGATTGACTGATTTGAGTTAGCTGTAAGTCCCTTGTCCAGGGGTAAGACATATACCTAGGGCATAAAACTCAACTGCTCCTTTGTGGGCCTGCAGCATGGGTTGTGCCACCCATGGAGGTACCTCTTCAAACGAGCCACAGTTTGTCATGGTGGGGCTTGTGTGAACCGGTTACAGTTACTTGGCTTGGCATTTAAAAAGCTACTTGCCAATGTTCTGCATGTCTCTCGCTACATCGGAGTACCCCCTGGGGGCAGGGTGCGGTGTCGCTAAGGGGTAGGGCATGTGTGCGGGTGCTCTATATACACTGGTAGTGAATGGTACCGGATGGTGTGCTCTGTACAGTAGGGCCTGCTTCTCGCATTGGATTGACATTAGGAATCAGTGGAAAGGCTATTGAGCTATATTTCCTACATGCAGAAGAGTGGCAGTATATTGTTTGATATTGATGAGTTAGTATTGGTAAATCATTTCCAGTCTTGTAAGTGCTTCGATATTGCTAAGGTGGAAATTCCACTTTGGGAAAGTGGGCATTTCTGTGTTCATGGCTCTAGGTGCCAATCAGCCTATCTCCAGCCCACATCTTGGCGCTGGGGGGTCAGCTTTATCTGTGCATTCCTGATAGAAGGTCATAAACTAGGGGCTCAAGGGAAACTGCAGACCTCTGACGGGCCTTCCTAGGATGGATATATGGGGGTAGAATTGGCACCTGCATTCTAAGGGCCAGGATCTTGGTCCAACTAAAGATTTTGATCTAGCCTCCCGGGGTAGGATGGCAGACAGGACAACATTTAGTGATGGCCCGTGCATTTCAAAGGTGGGCTTTTAAACTGATCTCATCTTCAAAGGCCATTGTGGGTATTACTACTGAGGCTCTGCCCTGCTTTTGGGATTGGAATCATATATGCTGGTTCGATGCTGGGACATCAACAAGAAGAACTGTTGGGGCAGGAGAGACTGCAACTGGATTATCTGCAGACTTGTGGTGGCCTGGGGCTTGTTGTGCTCTATGAAGGAGGCTTTCACTTGGTGGATTTTGCCTGGATGTTGCTGGCCTGCACCTAATTGCCGACTGTCATAGCCCAGGTCCCTAAGCACTCTCCAAGGGTCGGTTGACTGGCCTCATGTCCATGAGTTCCCAGGGACAGAAACAATCTCCCTGCCTCCACGAGATAGTAAGGACCGCGCAGGATGCAATGGAAATGGGTGGAAGTGATCGGCGGTTGGGACAAGTACCATCCTGATGTATGCCATAATCACACTTTGCAGAGGAGTGTGCTTGTAAAGATCAGTGGCCCACCTGGGGTGCCGGAACATGAGGAGTTCAAGGATGCGGGGACATTTTCAGAGTCCGAGGGACTTGTGTTTGCAACCAGAAACCTGTGCTAGCTTGCACTCCATTGTGTTTGACATCCAAGGGGTGTTGGGGGACATTTGCTGAGTCCACGGGACCTGAGCTGGAAGCCTAGACTGTCTCCGACCTCCAGATCATGAGGATGACAGTGCCTGACATCATGGCCTCCGTCTGAGGCCTCTGGCTCCCTCACCCCGGACCCACGTCTCAAGGTACTCTGTTGTGAAGAATATTGTGACTGGACCTAAGGGGTCTTGTTGTGCCTTGTGGGTACCCACGGCTGGCTGCCTGGAGCAATTGTAGCTTGCACCTCCTCCGGAGGGGAAACATTTCTTCAATTAGAAAGTGTGCCAGCTTCCTGTGTCACAGTCTTTTGCCTATGGTGGATAGTGATACCCCACTTGTGAAGGTGCCCCTGGGTGCCTGAAGGCTTAATTTGGATGGACGAAACCCAGTAACTGTTTCATTCTGCTTAAGGTGGTCCCAGAAGAGGAAATGTGTATCGTTGGCTGGTGCCGTTTGAGTGACTGAGGGGATGGGTCACAAGGCGTAGTCGAAACCTGTAATTTCTTGACCATTGTAGCGGTATGATATATACGACATTGGGAATGTCGCGTCTTATGAATACCTATGAATAGTGAAAATATGCTCATGTAATGATGCTGCTAATGGGAGAGTTCTGCAATTGCATATAACTGTAAAGTCTATATCCAATGTGTATGTCGTGTTGATTTAAAAGTGTGTGTAATACAAAGACCAGTGTTTTATACATACGGTGTGGAATCTTTTTGCAGTGTCTGCAGTGTTTTGCGAGGGTGGTGTTGTGCCAATACTTTACACTTTAACACTGAGGATAGGCCTGACTGCTTTGTGCCAAGCTACCCATGGGTGAGCACAGGTTATCGCACAAGTATATCGTACTCATCCTTTCTAGGCCAGTGGATTCTCTCTGACTTCGATGCAACCCAGCCAGTCTGAAACCATCAGTTCTAACATTTGATGATCAGCAATGTGGATAGGACGTGCATTGGCACAAGCCCTAGCAACACAGTGTTTCGCTACGACTCCGGTGTACAATATCGCTTTCTTGCCTTGTTTTTTTTTCTGCCATTCTAGTCTGGAAACCTTTCTGTGGGCACCAAAGTCATGTCTAAATCTGGGGAGCCAGCAGGGGTACTTGCTGTGAGGGAGTTTGAGCAGGAATGGGAAGTCAGGGAAGTGACCCAGCTCAGGAGACTCCGCACAGACCTGATACATTCTTTTAATGGCCGCCGGAGAAAGGGGGAGCTGCAAAAATCATTGAGGGCCTGGCTGGAGGAGAGTGATGTTGTGGATAATGAGGGACAGGGTCTGCCTCTTGAGGCTGTCCAGAATCAGGCGCTGTAGGGAAAGGGTGTAGCACCCACCCTGGCAGGAAGCAGTGTCGCCTCTAGATGTTGGCTCCCCAAGGAACTGGGGGTCAGGCAGGGAGAAAGGGGCTCAAGGTAGAGCCCTGTAGATTACAATGGTAACGTGGAAGAGCAAGGGCTGAGAGAAAGAGTCATTTGAAGGCAAAGAAAGGGATGTTGGCACCAGGGTTGAGTGTCACAGGGTTGGATTCAGAAGCCAAAGGGGTTAGGTCTGGCCCAGGTGGTGGCAGCATGTCAACTTGGTCTAGAGTGGTGGCTGGGCAGGCCCTAGAGACGGGATCTAAAGTCAGTGGCTCCGGTGGTCCCTTACCAAGAGTGAGGGATGTACGGTTAAACATGGGCAATTCTCTGTGGATTTGGGTGGTCCCCTATCCCTCCTCAGAGGAGGAAGGAGGGTTGGGGTGGCCTGAGGTCCAGGAAGCCTCTTATTCAGCTCTAGGGTATTGTGCATCTCCAGGGGCAGCACCTGGGGAGGAGCCATGGCGGTACCAGGACATCATCCACTGAAGGGTCTTCCCTAGTGGAGGGAGAACATGGGGGGGCAGCTGACATACGTGTTTCCTCCATTCAGGATTCAAACTTCCAAAAGCGGGCAAGAGGCACAAGAACTCGCCCCTGTCCCCTGTCCAGCCTCAGGGTCCCCACCCTGGGCTGGAGGACTAGGCTCAGGAGACCATCCTTGAGCCGGTGAGAGGGCGAGCGGATAATGGGTGCGGTGCACCTGGGATTATCAACCCCCCTTCTGGGAAACCACACAGGACGGAGGGCTTGAGGTGGAAAGAGACTTGATTTTGCACACTGGCGGCTCATTGCCCTTTGCTGGGATATGTACCTGTGAACGGTGTTGAGACAGGATATTGAGTTGGAAATGTCGACTTACACAAATATCAAGTTGGAAATATCATGATTCAGAAATATCGACAGCAAGAATATCGTGGTCAAAAATATCGAATTTAAGGTAAGAAATATCGTTAATAAAAATATAGAAGCCATTAATATTGTTTGCAAAAATATAGTTGTTTAAAATATCGATTTTTTAATTAGTGTTATGTATTTTAGTTTATATTTTAAATGTATCTGATGAATTTTTTTTGTATAAGTATTGTTTATGTTTTTTAATATATGTGTTACATTTTTAGTAGTTATCAATTTTATTTTAATTACATTTTGCGTTTTTTACTTCCGTAGCGGGTTGCGGGTTTATAGGGGAATAGGGTGGGAAGTAATTTAATTATAATGAATTAATGATTATTTGTATTTATTTTATTTAGATTAATTGATAATTAATTAGGTAATTGTATAATTTTTTTTAGGTGCGGGTTGTGGGGTTAATAGGGGTAAATGGTGGGAAGTAATTTATTTTTGATTAATTAATAATTAGTTAATAGAGAAAGTGCAAACGGCAGACCAAGGACAAGCACATCCATTCCACATGTACAATAAGTTTAAAAGTGGTGCAATCACTTCCCACACCCGCCGTACGAAGGTGTCAGAAATCACCAACTTTTCAAGAAAAAGACGGAACGTGCACTCGTGTTGAAGTCAGTACACACGGATAGGAATCTGTTCCAAAAGTACTTTTTTTATTCCAATTATTCGTCAAAAACTGGTACACAGCCAACGCGTTTCGTTCCCGATTTTTTGCCAGAGGGAACTTCGTCAGGGCTGCAATATTATAGGCAAGACATGACACTCGTAATACCTTTCTGTTTTTTGGGATTATCACGGAGAGTGTTCTCCCTTGTAAAATGTTTCGCTTTTGTGATTGCCTTATTTAAAATCTCCTTTCTGTATCCTCTTTTAAGGAATCTTTTTTCGCACTCATGCATGTTTCTCCAATAGGTCTCTTCCTCGTTACAGTTCCTACGAATTCTCGCCATCTCCCCGAAGGGGATGTTATTGATAACAGACTGTGAGTGAGCGTTCCCTGCATGAAGGACCACGTTACATGCAGTGTCCTTCCTGTACAATGTGCTCTCGATCACCTGATCCTTGATATAAAACTGTATATCTAGAAAGTTGATTCTCACTTTATCACTGTTCATAGTGAACCTGACATTAAAGACATTTGCATTTAGATACAGGAAAAATTCCTGCAGCTGTTCACTCGATCCAGACCATAGACAGATAATGTCGTCTATGTACCTCCCCCAATAGATGATATGTTCAGTCCAGCGGGAGGCACGTCGGCTCCAGGCATACTCCCTCTCAAACCAGCCCATGAAAAGGCAGGCATAAGAGGGAGCAAACCTGGAGCCCATGGCAGTCCCAAGTATCTGCTGAAACCAGCATTTATCATGCAGAAAGAAATTGTTATCCAAAATGAGTTTGAACATCTCCACAATCATCTCATTAAATTCATAAAGATTGGCGCTCTCCTTGTCCAAAAATGTTCTCACTGCCAGTACCCCAAACTCCTTAAGTATGCAGGTATACAAACCTACCACATCAAAGGTCACAAAAGTGACATCGTCAGACCACTGAAAATTCTTCAGTTTGACAAGTATGTCTTTACTGTCTCTGATGAATGAAGGTAGATTCGCGACATGTTTTTGAAGCCGCAAGTCTACAAATTCTGAGATTTTTTCAGTGGGTGATTCCACCCCTGAAATAATCGGGCGCCCGGGGGGAAAGGGCCCCCCCTTGTGGACTTTGGGCAGAACATAAATACAAGGATAAGTGGGACAGTGTACCCTGAGATATTCAAATTCATCATCGGTCACAAGACCAATCTCTTTCCATTCACTCAGCTTGAAATTGATCAATTGTGTTAAGTTCTGAGTAGGGTTAGTCGGTATTTTCTGGTAACACTGTCGGTCATTTAGTTGGCGTTCTATCTCTGACATATAATCACAGAAATTCATAACCACAACATTACCGCCCTTATCTGCCTCCCTTATCACAATGCTATCATCAGATTTAAGTCTGTTAAGGGCTTCCCTTTCATTGGCGGTAATGTTGTGGTTAATAGATGTAGCGGTTTTCCTTGACATTTCCATCTTATATAGGTCCTTGGTAACTCTGTCATAAAAGGTGTCAATGTTCTGATGGTAATTAAAAGCAGGCACAAATTTAGACCTGGGTTCTAAGCCGCTATTGGTATGCGGATCTTGATCAATGTCAAGGTCACTTAACAGTGTTGGTATTTCAGGACTATTATCCCCATCCAGATTCAGCAGTAATTGTGCATTACGGATTTACCCAATAGTCTGTCTTGTAGTAAATGCTTCTTCAGTATGTTTTGTGTTACTGATGGTATGTTGTGAGAAATAATCCCTGTTTCAAATTTCTAACAAACTTGTACATATCAATATGGACATTTGTCGGATCCCCACTTTAAGTAGGACAAAAGTTTATTCCTTTACTAAGAATGGACATTTCATACTTGTCAAGCACTTTATTCGACAGATTTATAATCTTCAAATCATTATCATCAGAAATGTTTTCACAAACCGCAACATTACATGTCATATTTTCATTCATCATTTGGATCTGGCTCCCGTATTCCCCTTGTTCAAAGAACCTCGACCTGTACCTGTACCTGCCCTTGGACCTCCTGCCTCCCCTGCGGGTTTTGATTGCTCCCTTTTTTGCTGAAGCCGGCTGCGTATTCTTAATTTGGCGAGCTCCTTCTGGAATGAAGAAGCTTCCTCCGCTAAAGGGATGTCTTGTGTGAAATTTGATGCTACACTATTCAATGATGAAGAGGAAGCACTGCTGATAGAGCATACTTCATCAGTCTCCTCTCTTTCCTCCCGGGGTCTTTTTCTCTCCTCACCACCTTGGACATTATCGAATTTTTGGGCGAATGTGTACACGCGCCCGTCTCGATAATCCATATCGTCTCGCCTGACCTTTTCAAGCTTCTTATCTTTCAGGTAGAGTTGGTATTCATCCATGACTTGTTTGAGTATTGCGAAGTTCTTGCTTATAAGCTCATTTTGTTCCATTGTATTGATTTCCTTTTCTATGTTTTCTATTTCTTCCTGTAACTTCTCTCCTTTATCCCTTGCATGGCGTATTAATATTTGCATTATTACTTGTGATGCATTTTCAAGGTTATTCTCCCACTCATTGAGGAGATCTATACTGAGGTCCTCGAATGTGGGGAAAATCAGGATTCTTAATCCTCGTGGGACTTTTTTATTTCTCAGATATTGCTGAAGAGTTATCCCGTCCCACCAACAGGATAATTCTTGTTTTTTTAGTCTTTCAAGTCTGATAAACAATGTTTTTAAACTAGTCGTAGAGGGGGTAGTTTGTGTCTCAGGGGTATTGATTGAACTAGTACTGAATAAGTTCAGGGCCATCTCTTCTCTACCATCCTGAAATTTGGAAATTGTTCATGTATTTAAGAAATAACAGTGGGAGAGGAGTGCTAGACAGTCAATTCAAACAAGCTAATAGAGAAAGTGCAAACGGCAGACCAAGGTCAAGCACATCCAGTCCACATGTACAATAAGTTTAAAAGTGGTGCAATCACTTCCCACACCCGCCGTCCAAAGGTGTCAGAAATCACCAAGTTTTCAAGAAAAAAACGGAAGGTGCACTCGTGTTGAAGTCAGTACACACGGATAGGAATCTGTTCCAAAAGTACTTCTTTTTATTCCAATTATTCGTTAAAAACTGGCACACAGCCAACGCGTTTCAATCCCGATTTTTTGCCAGAGGGAACTTCATCAGGGCTGAAATATTATAGAAAAGACATGACATCAATAATACATCAAACAACATTAAAGAACATATATACATTAATAATAACAAACGGCCCACAAATTCATATACTACATCAACTGACATTAAAAACAATACATTAATATAAACAAAGAATCCACAAATTCCTATAACGACACCCCACATAAAAATTACATATATCTAGTGCATAAAAAAACACCCATAAAACTCACAAAAACAAAAACGACAATAAGAACAATTATGTAACATACCCAAGACTACATACATATTAAAAATGCGAAATACAGAAACATTTTTTCAAAAACACATATTCCAGTATCAATGTGTGGTAAGGAGAATATAGTGTCCTAAAGTGTAAAGACGTGAAACAACACCCGATCTACACAAATTTGGAGTAAACAAATCTGTACAATAAAATAACACTTCCACTACATGGAATATATTTGACCATTCATATGGCCATTTAAGTTAAAAAACCCTTCTATTGGAGTCAGTAACCCTATTAGAAATTAGGTAGGTTACTCAGTGCAGTCCGTGCCCTATTTATGAAGACTTAGGGAGAGATATTGAGACCTAATTGATCACAGATTAACAACTAAGGAAGAGCTACAAGTAAGCAAACATATATCTCACCTCTTCTATATAAAGCTGGTCAGTAGCAGTGACAAGTAGTTAAAATGGAATTGAACATCAAATGGCAGAATTGGCCTCAGTAACGATATGTATTGTAAAGTCTGAGATAAAAAGAAGGAAACAAAGAAGGAATCACGAAGATAAATCGATAATAATTCCCGACAATTTCCTAAAATGAGGTAACATCATCAAAGTACCATTGAGTAGATACCAATGGTACAGGGGGGATAAGGTATATATAACCCCATCTAGCTGAGGAACGGCCAAGTAAAGCCCTTATATTAAATTCATGATAAAGGCAGACTCACCTAATAACTCGGGTATATAGTGTAATCGAAAGTGGGAGAAGATCCAGTAAACGCTATTCCGTCAAGGGACTTTATTGAAGTGACGACATCCTGTATGTTCTGTCAAAAACAAGGGAACAAATATCACAGACAGCACAAATATAACTATGAATCCAATCATAAAAACCTTAAGCGTGCATCATCCAGTGTTAAAGTCACCAAAGTCACCCGTAGTGGTAATTCATCAACCTTAAGGACCAAAAACTGCGACTAAGTAGGACGGTGTAAGCTTTAAGTGAACTAAGGCAAGAAATGCAGGTGGACAGGAGCGTGACCATTAACGGAATGCTGGCAGGCAGGAGCATTGTGAAACATATCGCGTAGCCACAGCCCCGTAGTGTTGATAAAAAGTGCCGATCCCCATGAGCAATCCCGTATTAAGGGCTAAGATACGTGCCAACGGGGAGAAACGAAACCGGCGAAAATTGTCAAAAGCTAGTACTGAAGGTCCCTCTCCTCTTACCTAATAGAGCAACGTCTTCTCCAAAAACGGCATAATAACCGGCAGGGCTAACCCGGGCTGGCTGGCGCCATTATTTAAAACCCAGGGAGACCACTGCGTAACGTAACAGATCCCGGTCACGTAATAAGGAATAAAAAACATCGGTTTAATAGAAACCTGACGGCGGCCATCTTAAAATGGCAAGAATCTGCCAAAAACCATCGCTATCTGCAGAGAAAATAAAAAAGGAAACAACCAAAAACAACGATTAAAGCTAACAGTGCTAGAAAAACATAAAGAAAATGAAAAAGGAAATAACCAAACAAAACAATTATAGCTAAAAGTGTGAAAAATCAAACAGGACGCTACCTTTATTTGTTGTTAAGAACTTCAGTTGCATCGATCTAATGAGTGTCATAAGAAGAACATATCAGAAACGATAAGTGCAGGGTGGGGCTACGGCGGCCAACTTTAAATAAAAGGTGTGTGTCAATTATGCCTAAGAGAAGGAGAAATTGTGATTTAATATCAATTTACCTTAATAAGTAATTATTGTATAATTAAGCAAATGCATATTTGCATCTACCGAGATAGGAGTTAGATCCTCATTGGAAGAGACTTAAAGGGAAAGATATCAAGTCTCAGAAAAGCATAATAGCCCTATGACAAGATCTGGGAAACGATCAAATTTTAAAAGTCGGAAGGGTTAGAATTTCCTATTTAAATTAGGTCGTATCAAGGTGGCTTGGAGGCAGCAGAAAAGGATCCTAAGTGAGTAAGAATAAGAGACAAAAGGGGGGAAGAGTTATAACTTCTTATCTGTAATGAATCCTTTCAAGATGGCATTGAGGCATCAGTAAAGGAACCTAAGTGAGTAAGATTTAGAGGCAACTTCTTGTCTGTAATGGGTCCTATTGGGGTGGCTAGGAGGCAACAGTAATGGATCCTAAGTAAGTAAGATTTAGAGGCAACATGAGGGGAGCTTAATTAGTCATGTACTAAAAGGACGCAACCTCATGGTATGATTGCCGATCAGATATTTAACACAGGAAATGATGTAAATCCCTATCAGTATTATGTCCCTTCAAAATCACTTGAAGGCGACAGATCCATTTTGCCTCTCTTTGTCTGACAATGAGTTCACGGTTCCCACCCCTGTTCCCCACTGGGATGTGATCAATTCCGTGGAACCAGAATGTGTTGTTATTAGGATGTGTATCCCGATAGTGGTCACTCAGGGGGTAACGGATGTCATTGTTAATTATCACCCTTCGAAGTTCTTGTATACGGGTTTTTAGTGAGCGTACAGTGCTGCCCACATAAATGATGCCACAGTCGCACCCCAACACATAAATTACATGAGTAGTATTGCAATTGATGAAATGTGCAATATTGTAGGAAACAGAGTTGTTATATGTGAAGCTGGTAGTTTTGTTACGGCCAAATGGACAAACATTGCAGGAGGAGCATGTATAGAAACCTAGTGGTTTTTGAGGTAACCAGGTATTCTGACTTTGTTTGTTGATCACATAACTAGGGCATAAGGCTTCTCGTAGCGTTTTTCCCCTACGGTAAGTTCGTGTAGGTACGTTTGAGATAGATTTTTTCAACCCAGGTACATCTAGTAACAGTCCCCAGTTCTTTTTGAGGATATTACGGACTTTGTTACTATTGGTGTTATATTGTGTAACCAAACACACTCTTTTCTCACTCGTAATACCTTTCTGTTTTTTGGGATTATCACGGAGAGTGTCCTCCCTTGTAAAATGTTTCGCTTTTGTGATTGCCTTATTTAAAATCTCCTTTCTGTATCCTCTTTTAAGGAATTTTTTTCGCACTAATGCATGTTTCTCCAATAGGTCTCTTCCTCGCTACAGTTCCTACGAATTCTCGTCATCTCCCCGAAGGGGATGTTATTGATAACAGACTGTGAGTGAGCGCTCCCTGCATGAAGGACCGCGTTACATGCGGTGTCCTTCCTGTACAATGTGCTCTCGATCACCTGATCCTTGATATAAAACTGTATATCTAGAAAGTTGATTCTCACTTTATCACTGTTCATAGTGAACCTGACATTAAAGTCATTTGCATTTAGATACAGGAAATATTCCTGCAGCTGTTCACTAGATCCAGACCATAGACAGATAATGTCGTCTTTGTACCTCCCCCAATAGATGATATGTTCAGTCCAGCGGGAGGCACGTCGGCTCCAGGCATACTCCCTCTCAAACCAGCCCATGAAAAGGCAGGCGTAAGAGGGAGCAAACCTGGAGCCCATGGCAGTCCCAAGTATCTGCTGAAACCAGCATTTATCATGCAGAAAGAAATTGTTATCCAAAATGAGATTGATCATCTCCACGATCATCTCATTAAATTCATAAAGATTGGCGCTCTCCTTGTCCAAAAATGTTCTCACTGCCAGTACCCCAAACTCCTTAAGTATGCAAGTATACAAACCTACCACATCAAAGGTCACAAAAGTGACATCGTCAGACCACTGAAAATCCTTCAGTTTGACAAGTATGTCTTTACTGTCTCTGATGAATGAAGGTAGATTCGCGACATGTTTTTGAAGCCGCAAGTCTACAAATTCTGAGATTTTTTCAGTGGGTGATCCCACCCCTGAAATAATCGGGCGCCCGGGGGGAAAAGGCCCCCCCTTGTGGACTTTGGGCAGAACATAAATACAAGGATAAGTGGGACAGTGTACCCTGAGATATTCAAATTCATCATCGGTCAGAAGACCAATCTCTTTCCATTCACTCAGCTTGAAATTGATCAATTGTGTTAGGTTCTGAGTAGGGTTAGTCGGTATTTTCTGGTAACACTGTCGGTCATTTAGTTGGCGTTCTATCTCTGACATATAATCACAGAAATTCATAACCACAACATTACCGCCCTTATCTGCCTCCCTTATCACAATGCTATCATCAGATTTAAGTCTGTTAAGGGCTTCCCTTTCATTGGCGGTAATGTTGTGGTTAATAGATGTGGCGGTTTTCCTTGACATTTCCATCTTATATAGGTCCTTGGTAACTCTGTCATAGAAGGTGTCAATGTTCTGATGGTAATTAAAAGCGTGCACAAATTTAGACCTGGGTTTTAAGCCGCTATTGGTATGCGGATCTTGATCAATGTCAAGGGCACTTAACAGTGTTGGTATTTCAGGACTATTATCCCCATCCAGACTCAGCAGTAATTGTACATTACAGATTTCCCCAATAGTCTGTCTTGTAGTAAATGCTTCTTCAGTATGTTTTGTGTTACTGATGGTATGTTGTGAGAAATAATCCCTCAGTTTCAAATTTCTAACAAACTTGTACATATCAATATGGACATTTGTCGGATCCCCACTTTGAGTAGGACAAAAGTTTAAGCCTTTACTAAGAATGGACATTTCATACTTGTCAAGCACTTTATTCGACAGATTTATAATCTTCAAATCATTATCATCAGAAATGTTTTCACAAACCGCAACATTACATGTCATATTTTCATTCATCATTTGGATCTGGCTCCCGTATTCCCCTTGTTCAAAGAACCTCGACCTGTACCTGCCCTTGGACCTCCTGCCTCCCCTGCGGGTTCTGATTGCTCCCTTTTTTGCTGAAGCCGGCTGCTTATTCTTAATTTGGCGAGCTCTTTCTGGAATGAAGAAGCTCCCTCCGCTAAAGGGATGTCTTGTGTGAAATTTGATGCTACACTATTCAATGATGAAGAGGAAGCACTGCTGATAGAGCGTACTTCATCAGTCTCCTCTCTTTCCTCCCGGGGTCTTTTTCTCTCCTCACCACCTTGGACATTATCAAATTTTTTGGCGAATGTGTACACGTGGCCATCTCGATAATCCCTATCGTCTCTCCTGACCTTTTTAAGCTTAGCTCTGCCCACTGAGGATCAGATGTCCTACGCCCCCATGAAGGAAGCCTTAGTGGCCAGGTATGGGTTGACCCCAGAGCTTTATAGGCAGAAGTTTAGAAATTGCAAGAAGCTGGAGTCTAGTAACTGGGTAGAATATGTGTCTTTTTTTTGCAGAGCCTTGGATGGTTGGGTGAAGGGTAACAAGGCAAATGATTTTCAGGCGCTCTATGATTTGCTTGCATGGGAGCACTTGTCCAGTAGTTGTTTTCCAGAGCTATGCCAGCACCTGATTGATAGTAAGCTGACTGATCCCAGGAAGCTTGCTGTGGAGGCGGACCGCTGGGTCAGTACCAGGGTCCACAAGGGTCTTGTGGGAGACTCCGCCAAAGGTGGGCAGGGTCTCCAGCAGAAGGGTGGGGGGACAAGGGTAAACAAACGGAGTTCCAAAAAGGGCCCCAAAGTAATCTCCAAGGGAACCAAGGTAAGGGTTCCCAGCCTCCCGCTGACAAAAGACCATGGGTCCCGCCAGGTAAGCCTGTGCAAAAGGGTCCCAAGACCTGTTTTAGCTGTGGACAGGTGGGTCACTTCCAAGAAAGTCCCAAGTGTCCAAACACAGTGACCACTGCACCCACTGGTGCACC
Source organism: Calotriton arnoldi (assembly GCA_963921515.1). Taxonomy (NCBI): domain Eukaryota; kingdom Metazoa; phylum Chordata; class Amphibia; order Caudata; family Salamandridae; genus Calotriton; species Calotriton arnoldi. Next base: position 363,002 of record CAWUFW010013368.1, read on the forward strand.
GCCCTGGGAAATGGCTAGTGTAGCCTTGGGGGAGAAGTTGGGTGCCCAAGGTGGGTGGGGTCCCGCAGAGATGTCCCTGGTCTCTTTAGGAGAAAGTGAGATGGTCCCTAGGGCCCAGATACCTGATATCACTAAAAAGTACAGGCAGTGGGTGACCCTCAATGGCCATAGTGTGGAGGCTCTGAGACAGCTGTCAGTTGTCGGCTGGTGTCTGAAGAGCTGGTGGTCCCAGACGCAGTCTACCCAGTAGTTGCCGCTGACAATTCAGTGTGCCTCTGTAAAGTGGCACAGGTTCCCTTTGAGTGGGGGGGGGTCTCAGGTACCTTGAAAGTAGCTGTGAGGCCAGCCGTGCCTGTTGACTGTCTGCTAGGCAATGATTTGGAGAGCTCCCCTTGGGCAAAGGTGGAGCGGAGGTCTCATTTGGAGATGTTGGGTCTGCCTGAGTGGGCATTTGTGACCACTCGGTCAATGGCAGCCGGTAAGGGCATTCAAGAGGACCTGGAGCCTGAAAGAGTGGCCCAGGTGCCTGCCGGAAAGAGAAGAGGCAGGGGGCATGGGAAACGAGCCCCCGCAGTTCCCATGGTCCAGGAGGAGGCAAACCTTGAGGGGGATGCCCTGGAGCCTACAGGGGAACAAGTAGCTGAACTGGGGGACCTGCATGAGCTGACCCATTAGCAGCAGGAAGGAGGCCCCTCCAGGAAAGAGTTCTGCGAGGAGCAGAAGAAGTGCCCTTCTGTTGTTGGTTTGCGGCAACAGGCTGCAAACCAGGCAGCAGGTGATCAGTCCGGATCACATTGGATTTACTGGGAGAATGGTCTCCTGTATAGCGAGCCTACGGTTGCTGAGCCTGGGTCAGCCCATGTGCTGGTGGTACCCCAGCGCTTCAGAGCCTTCCTACTGGGTCTGGCTCATGATGTGCCTTTAGCAGGACATTTGGGGCAAGACAAGACCTTTGAGAGGCTTGTCACCCACTTGTACTGGCCCCAAATGCGCAAGAGTTCTGATACTCATTGTAGGACTTACCAGACTTGCCAGGCAAGTGGTAAGAGTGGGAGGAAGCACAAGGCTCCTCTCCAACCTTTCCCTGTGGTTAGCACCCCCTTTGAGAGGGTGGGTATTGACATTGTGGGGCCTCTGGATCCCAAGAGAGCCATGGGCAACAGGTTCATCCTGGTCTTGGTGGACCATGCCACCCGATACCCGGAAGCCAACCCTCTCCGGACTGTGACGGCCCCCGTGGTGGGTCTGGCGTTGATGGGGATTTTCTCCCGTGTGGGGTTCCCCAGAGAGGTGGTGTCCGACCATGGAACCAACTTCATATCCAAGTATATGAAGTCCCTGTGGCAGGAGTGTGGTGTAACCTATAAGTTCACCACTCCTTACCACCCCCAAGGTAATGGGCTGGTTGAGAGATTCAACCGGACCCTGAAGGGCATGATTATGGGTCTTGAGGAACCCATAGGGTGTCCTCTTGCCATGCCTTCTGTTTGCTTACAGAGAGGTGCCACAGAAGTCCTTAGGGTTCAGTCCCTTTGAACTGCTGTATGGCCATCCTGTGAGAGGACCTCTGAGTCTGGTGAAAGAAGGCTGGGAGAAAGCTCCCAGTAAACCTCCCCAGGATGTATATAGCTACATTCTGGCCTTCAGAAACGAGACTAAGCGCTTCAGACAACTCGCTCAGGTGAATTTGGAAGCCAGCCAGGTCTTTTCTTGAGGGGTGCCAGGGTGTTGGCACAGTTGGATATCCATCAGTGGAGGTTGCGCGCTCCGGTGTTGGCGTCTGTAAGCATTGCCGTTGGCGGAGTAGTGGTGCTGAGTGAGTTGACGGGAAGTTCTTCGGTCGCCTTGATCCAGCTTCTACGGGGGGCAATGATGGCGATGGTGTACGGTGAGCGTGGTGAAGGGGTGATGTAAACAATGATGGAAAGTACCGGAGAGTCTTGTGGTGTGGCTGTAGTTGAAGTTCCCGCTGGTGGAGAAGACGGGCTCGAGCGTGTGTCAGGCTATGTGGGTTGGTGCGGTGACTAGTTGCTTGAGTCCGATGTTGGCGAGGTTCCCCAGGAGGGGGGTGGTGTTCTGGTCACTGGGGTTGTCCAGGTGGAACTAGAGGTCTCCGAGTAGGATGTAGTCGGTGGATGGGAGAGCCTGGGCTGCAATATGGTCTACAATGACATCGGTGAATGGGGATTCATGGCCCGGGGGGCCTGTAAATAAAGGTGCTGCAGACGGTGGTGTTGGGGTTGGTCCAGATCTGGAAGTGGGTGTTCCATGGTCACCGTCAGGTCATTAGAGTGCGTGGTCAGTCGGAGTGTGGTTTTTCAGACTATGGCAATGCCTCCTCCTGGCTGCTCAGGGTGGTCCGTGCAGGTACATTTGTAGCCGTCGTGGCTGGTGATGGTGATGTCCGGTCCAGAGCAGAGGTTGGTCCAGGTTTCTGGGAAGAAGGCGATGTCTGAAGAGATGGCGTCGCGGAGGTCCCAGATTTCTGTTGTGTGTTTGTGGAGGGACTACACGTTGAGGAGGATGCAGTTGAGCCAGTCGGCTGTGCTATTGGTCGGCTGGGCGGCAGGAGGCACTGGTGTGCGATGTGGCAGAAGGTGCGTTTGCAGTTTCGACAGGCGCAGGGTGCAAGAGAATTCTACAGTGTTGCTAGACGGCAGGCGGTTTGGCGTCCAGGGTTGATGGCAAGGAGGGTGCTGGCGATGTAGCGGTGGAGTGTCCAAGAGGAAGGGTCCTTGGTGCTGGGCGTGGTCCAGGGGTGGACGTACGCAGACTGCTTGCCTTTGGTGCACCAGTGGTACGCCTGCTGCGCATGGCGCACAGTGGCCGCCATTATGTATTGCTGCAGAGGGGACTGGACAGCTGGGAGGCAGGAAATATGGGAAAAGACACTGAAGGGGGTGGGGACTTGGGGGGAGCAGGGGTTGTAAATATATATTCTTTAAATTCTTACCTCGAGGCCGGTTCCCGCGTCTTCTGTGCTCCTGCTCTTCTGAGTCTGCTTCCAGGAACAGGAAGCAGGCAGCCAGGCTCCCTCCCCTAAGCCAATCACAATGCTGCAATGCGGTGTTGTGATTGTTCTTGAGCACCTTGACAAGACCTTCAGCCAGGGGCTGGAGGGGTGGGCATGTTCTCCATGCAGGCTGTAATGCAGTCTGCATTGCGAACAGAGATGTGCGCATGACTGCTTTGGGTGGCCTGAGAGGGCCGACCAAACAGTCATTGCACACTTGAGTGGGCACACCACTCCGCCCCTGCCCTGCTCCGTGAGTAGAGCAGCCCCACCCACCCTCTTGCTCGCAAAGGAAACATGGCATGAGTACATCCGAAAGTTATCATCATGTTATTTTTCCTCTTCTTGCACTGCTTGAAAGCAGTGGGGTGACGCTCTTGCGCCATAGTGGATGAGCTGCCACTGTGGGTACGTCATCCACAGGTACTAGGCCTGGGCCCGACTCAACCCCCAGGCCTCCTCCGCTACATTTACCACCTTTTCCTCCACTGGACATTGACACTGTGGCACAATCCGCTACACTCTCTCCAAATCTGTGACTCAGCCAGGTGGGATTTCACAAGCCTGGGTACAGCAGTTGCCGCCAAGTCCACTGGGGAACCTCCAGATGCAGGTGATGCAACAGAGCCCCCTTAGGCGTGAAGTTGCAGGGCTCCCACCACACAAGTTCAGCGCAGCTCAGGGGCCTCACCCTCCACAGCGTTTCGCCAGCGCAACATCCTCCAGCCTGTGATGCAGAGAGGCACGGCCCACCATTAGCAATCTCCTCCGTGCACCACGGTGTAGTGGTGGCGCGTGGTATGCAATGCAGACCTCCCTACATTGGTGTGCAGGAGCACCTCTACCATTCACAGCTTCAAGGGGCACCAGGCGGTCTTCTCACACAGGTCAGCAACGTGTCTCCATGCGACCTGGCAGACTTCACCACCAGGTAAGGGCGATCGTCGACACCTCAATGTCTACCACCACGGTCCAGCAACTCCACAGCACCTCGGCATCCCACTTCGGGTCCCAGACGCAGGCCCAGCGAGGCCTCCAGGCCCCGGGGACTGTCCATGCTTTCAAGGTTTTGGATGCCATGGTGTTGCAAGGATTGTGCAATGATAAGTGATGCATCACTGGTTTTGCCCAGCAATGCGCCTCTTTTCATGATTGTAGCCCTGAATTTCCTCTTCCCCTGGGACTCTGGCTGGTCATCCTGGCTGTTGGGGGGGCTTGAGGGGGTTGTTGATCTGTGCTGCGCTTGGCCCTGACTGCTCCATTCTGCATTCCATTGGTTTTGTTTTCTATTTTTCATTGGAGGTGGACTTATATGCTATTTTTGCCTCTAGAGGCAAAAAAGTCACGCTGGGCTGACTAACGTGAGTTTCTTTGGCCGCTAATGGGCCTTTCGTCAGTTTTCGCCTGCTAACATCAGAATTTGTATTGCCTTCACGCTAGTGTAAGTTTTCACCGCGGCTACCAGAAACTATCGCCATGTAGCGACGTATTGTAAATACATCGCTAACAGGGTGATAGTTTTTGGTGATAGGCCGCGCTAAGAAAACTGCTGCTAACTAGCGTTAGCGTTAGTTACCGGCAGTTCTTGGTATATATGCAGCAGACAAAGAGAGTGATCCTTCAAGCTCCAAATCCAAATGAAAGTGACCAGGAGATGGACTAAGCACTGGGAGAAGCCTGCTGGACAGGAACAGGAGCCAGCATCATGATAAAGGCGCCAGAAGGTGCTTCCATGGCCGGTAGCCATGCTAGCGGGCTGCAAATCTTACGCTCGCTTGCCAGCCGATGGCAAGTCCTGTGGCACTCGCCAGCACATACCAAAACTAGTCTCACGCCAATGGAAAAAATATTCCCCATGCGCCAGATGGAAGAATTTAGCAGGAACTCTGCGTTACACGCTTAGCACAGACTTCCCAAATTCCTCCAACTCCATGAGCAGAGTGAATTTTCTAACCGGGCCTAACTGTAGTGCTTGTTCAAGCAGTTTCACGCAATGCAGTCTCCAAGTGTATAGAGCCTTTGCACATGTCTTGCCAACACTTGATGCACATCGTGATCCTATCTGCCCTTGATATAAGTCAACACTGGCAGGCCAGAACCACAACATTCTGCATTCTTTGAATACCCTATAGTAAGCCCTGCCACCTGACATAAATCTTGGGGCCTTATTACAATCTTGGTGGACAGGCTTACTCCATCACAAAAGTGACAGATATCCTGTCCATCAAATTACAATTACAACATTTATCAGAGAAAGTACCATTGCCTATAATTTTGCCTCTAACACCTCAACCAGGATTTGAACACATAACCTTTGGAGTATGAGTCAGAGACCTTTACCACTAGGCAACAGTGATGCATATGTAGTGCGCACGAAAACTTATATATGACATTCGAATCAAACACTCTAGTGTATGCAGTGCCGTAGGTTAGAGTTGACCTATGTTGACACCATTGACAGTGTTAAATGGAAGGAAAGAGGGAGAGAGAGAGAGAAAAAGAAAGCGAGACAGAAGGAGAGAGAAGATTAGTATTCTTTGGGGTAAGACATACTTGCAAAGAAAGATATTCAAATAAGGAGAAATGAAAAATATTCTCCAACATTTATCAGAGAAAGTACCATTGCCTATAATTGTACCTCGAAAACCACAACTATTGAAACACCCGGATTTGAACTCATAACTTATGAAGTAAGAGTCAGACCTTTACAACTAGGCCACAGTGACACATTAGTAGTCTGCACAAAAAGCTTATGTATGATATTTGCAGCAAACACTCCAGTGTATACAGTGCCGTAGTTTAGCGTTCACCTATGTTCACATTATTGACAGTGTTGAATGGAAGAAAAGAGGGAGGGAGAGAGAAAAAGAAATAGAGACAGAGAAAGAGAGAAGATTTGTTTTCTTTGGGGTAAGACTTCTTGTAAAGAGAGATATTCAAACAAGGAGAAATTAAAATTATTTTCCAACATTTATCAGCAAAAGCACCAATGCCTATAATTTTACATTAATAACCACTGAAACACCAGGTTTTCAACACATAACCTGTAGAGTAAGAGTCTGAGACATTAACCTCTAGGTCACAGTGACTCATGAGTAGTCTACACGAAAACCTATATATGACATTCAAATCAAACACTCCAGTGTATGCAGTGCTGTAGGTTAGAGTTCACCTATGTTGACATCATTGACCGTATTAAATGGAAGCAAAGAGGGAGAGAGAGAGAAAAAAGCCAGACAGAGGGAGAGAGAAGATTTGTATTTGTTGGGGTAAGACATACTTGTGAACAGAGATATTCAAACAAGGAGAAATGAAAAATAATTTCCAACATTTATCTGAGAAAGTACCATTGCCTATAATTTAACCTCTGACACCACAACCATTGAAACACCAGGATCAGAACACATAACCTTTGGACTAAGAGTCAGAGACCTGAATCACTAGGCAACAGTGACTCTTGAGTTGTCTGCACAAAATCTTAAATATGACATTTGAATCAAACACTCCAGTGTATGCAATGCCGTAGGTTAAAGTTCACCTATGTTGACATCATTGACAGTGTTGAATGGAAGGAAAAAGGGAGTAAGAGAGAAAAAGAAATCGCATAAAGGGAGAGAGAAGATATGCATTTTTTGGGGAAAGACATTCTTGTAAAGAGGGATTTTCAAACAAGGAGAAATGAAAAATATTATCCAACATTTATCAGAGAAAGTACCATTGGCTATAATTTTACCTCAGAAACCACAACCTTTAAAACACAAGGATTTGACCACATAACATTTCGAGTAAAAGTCAGAGACTTTAACCACTAGGCCACAGTGACTCATGAGTTATCTGCATGAAAACCTATATATGATATTTGAATCAAACACTTCAGTGTATGCAGTACCGTAGGTCAGAGTTCACCTATGTTGACATCATTGACAGTGTTGAATGGAAGGAAAGAGGGAGAGAGAAAAAGAAAACGAGACAGTAGGAGAGAAAAGATTTGTATTCTATGGGGTAAGACATACTTGTCAAGAGAGATATTCAAACATGGAGAAATAAAAAATATTTTCCAACATTTATCAGAGAAAGTACCATTGCCTATAAGTTTACCTCAGAAACCACAAGCATTTGAACATCAGGATTTGAAAACATGTTTTTTTTTAGATTACAATACATATTTCACAAATGATACTCAGATACAGAGAGCCAGTTGCTCAGAGAAACAATAGGAGTTTCTACTCATTTATCCAATCTTTAAACAGAATAAGACTCTTAGCAACATATGGGAACTGATCTATGAAATCAGCATGAGAAGCTTAGCAACCGCTTGTCACGTACACTTATAACTTGGTCATTTCTCAAGGCCTTGCGGTTACAAAAGTATAGACAGTTCAAGTTCACCTAAACTACCTTATGCAGGTATAATCCTATTGAGTAACACAAAAGGGAGCCCAAAATAAAATGGATTCCACAGAGCTAAATTACAATTTCAACAACTTGTTTGCTATTAGACATGTCAGCAGTAAGGTGGTCTACCCCAAACGTTTTGCCTGCTTACCTCATCTATTTACTGATTCTTTTTTGTGGTCATAGGACTCTGAGCACTTTACCATTGCTTACCAGTGCTAAAGTGAATGTGCTTCTCCCCTAAACATGGTTAGATTTGGCATATCCACAATTGGGATATTTAATGTATCTGTAAGTCCCTAGTTGAGTGCACTACCTGTCCCAGAGCCTGTAAATTAAATGCTACTGATCGGCCTGCAGCACTGATTGTGCCACCCAGACAAGTATCCCTTTAAACATGTCTCAGACCTGCCACTGCAGAGCCTGTGTGTGTGGTTTTACTGCAATTTTGACTTGGCATTTAAAACCCTTTGCCAAGCCTTAAACTTCCCTTTTATTACACATAAGGTACTCCTAAGAAAGCCCATAGGACAGGGTGCTGTGTTTTCAACACATAACCTGTAGAGTAAGAGTCTGAGACATTAACCTCTAGGTCACAGTGACTCATGAGTAGTCTACACGAAAACCTATATATGACATTCAAATCAAACACTCCAGTGTATGCAGTGCTGTAGGTTAGAGTTCACCTATGTTGACATCATTGACCGTATTAAATGGAAGCAAAGAGGGAGAGAGAGAGAAAAAAGCCAGACAGAGGGAGAGAGAAGATTTGTATTCGTTGGGGTAAGACATACTTGTGAACAGAGATATTCAAACAAGTAGAAATGAAAAATAATTTCCAACATTTATCTGAGAAAGTACCATTGCCTATAATTTAACCTCTGACACCACAACCATTGAAACACCAGGATCAGAACACATAACCTTTGGACTAAGAGTCAGAGACCTGAATCACTAGGCAACAGTGACTCTTGAGTTGTCTGCACAAAATCTTAAATATGACATTTGAATCAAACACTCCAGTGTATGCAATGCCGTAGGTTAAAGTTCACCTATGTTGACATCATTGACAGTGTTGAATGGAAGGAAAAAGGGAGTAAGAGAGAAAAAGAAATCGCATAAAGGGAGAGAGAAGATATGCATTTTTTGGGGAAAGACATTCTTGTAAAGAGGGATTTTCAAACAAGGAGAAATGAAAAATATTATCCAACATTTATCAGAGAAAGTACCATTGGCTATAATTTTACCTCAGAAACCACAACCTTTAAAACACCAGGATTTGACCACATAACCTTTCGAGTAAAAGTCAGAGACTTTAACCACTAGGCCACAGTGACTCATGAGTTATCTGCATGAAAACCTATATATGATATTTGAATCAAACACTCCAGTGTATGCAGTACCGTAGGTCAGAGTTCACCTATGTTGACATCATTGACAGTGTTGAATGGAAGGAAAGAGGGAGAGAGAAAAAGAAAACGAGACAGTGGGAGAGAAAAGATTTGTATTCTATGGGGTAAGACATACTTGTCAAGAGAGATATTCAAACATGGAGAAATAAAAATATTTTCCAACATTTATCAGAGAAAGTACCATTGCCTATAAGTTTACCTCAGAAACCACAAGCATTTGAACATCAGGATTTGAATACATGTTTTTTTAGATTACAATACATATTTCACAAATGATACTCAGATACCGAGAGCCAGTTGCTCAGAGAAACAATAGGAGTTTCTACTCATTTAACCAATCTTTAAACAGAATAAGACTCTTAGCAACATATGGGAACTGATCTATTAAATCAGCATGAGAAGCTTAGCAACCGCTTGTCACGTACACTTATGACTTGGTCATTTCTCAAGGCCTTGCGGTTACAAAAGTATAGACAGTTCAAGTTCACCTAAACTACCTTATGCAGGTATAATCCTATTGAGTAACACAAAAGGGAGCCCAAAATAAAATGGATTCCACAGAGCTAAATTACAATTTCAACAACTTGTTTGCTATTAGACATGTCAGCAGTAAGGTGGTCTACCCCAAACGTTTTGCCTGCTTACCTCATCTATTTACTGATTCTTTTTGTGGTCATAGGACTCTGAGCACTTTACCATTGCTTACCAGTGCTAAAGTGAATGTGCTTCTCCCCTAAACATGGTTAGATTTGGCATATCCACAATTGGGATATTTAATGTATCTGTAAGTCCCTAGTTGAGTGCACTACCTGTCCCAGAGCCTGTAAATTAAATGCTACTGGTGGGCCTGCAGCACTGATTGTGCCACCCAGACAAGTAGCCCTTTAAACATGTCTCAGACCTGCCACTGCAGAGCCTGTGTGTGTGGTTTTACTGCAATTTTGACTTGGCATTTAAAACCCTTTGCCAAGCCTTAAACTTCCCTTTTATTACACATAAGGTACTCCTAAGAAAGCCCATAGGACAGGGTGCTGTGTAAGTAAAAGATAGGACATGTACTTTTAGGTTTTACATGTCCTGGTAGTGAAAAATACCAAAATTAATTTTCACTACTGTGAGGCCTAATCCTCTCGTAGGTTAACATTTGGAATTCCTTATTATACTTTTAAGCTATATTTCCTGTTTAGAAAGGAGTAACTCTGTCATGTTTTATATCTTTGGAATGGTAATGAGAAATCCTCTTTACTGGTATAGTTGGGATTGCCATTATTATTTTAGAAAAGCCACTTTTAGAAAGTGGGCATTTCTCCGCTCTTAAAGCTCTGTGTGCCTGCAGCGTGTCTCCAATACATGTCTGGGGTAGGTGACAGCTTGATTTTGTGCATTTTCTCTAGACAGTCACACACAAAGGAAGGTTAGGTGTGCCTGAGTGCCCATCTGCATCCTGATGGTTCATTCTGGGCAGTATGGGAGGGAGGAGCTGACACACCTGAATAGGCAGTGTCCTGTCCCCACACAAAGGGGTGAGTACTCCCCTTTAGTGAGTCTGGAGCAAGGGCTGTAAAGAAAGGACCTCTGTGCATTTTGAAGACCCTTATTTGAAGTCACCCCCACTTCAAAGGCAGAAAAAGGTATAAGTACTGGGTCTCTGACCCCACCAAATCAGACACTTCTGGACCAGTAAAGAACCTCTGTCAAAAGAACTGCTGTGCTACTACAGGGACTGTCACTCTGCTGGACTGCTGCTCTGGAAGAACTGTTTTTCTGCTATACTGCTCTGTGGCATGCTGGTTTGTGACCCTGCTGAGGACAGCTGGACTCTGCCTTGAACCCAGAGTGATCTCCAAAGGCTTGTTGGCTTGCCTCCTGTTGCTTGAGACCAAGGAATATCAAAAGCTCATCACCTGCTCCTGGTCCATTGGAAGTGGACCCAGGTGCTTGCTCCAATGAAATTAACGCATCTCCAGTCTGCATGTAGCAGACCCGGCGCATTGACCCTGTTGTGGGAGCAGATTCAGTGCATCACAATCAAAACCAGTGCATAGCCTTAAAGAACTGATGCAGCGGAAACAATGCATTGCTGCCGTGGCAGTGAGGGAACATCAGCGCATTCCCTTGACTGCGTGGAGAAACCCAGCGCATTGTCTAGAGAACCAACACTTCTCTGCTCAGCGCATCGTCTTTGGAACCGCTGCATCGCCACAACTGCATGAAGAAAATCAGCGCATCACCTTGACTGCGGGATCGACACTGACACATTGCTCTGCTGCAGCCTGCATCTCTTTGTTGCGACCAGGATCAAGGTACCGTTTTCAGCGGGCCTGCATGGCTCCTTTATCCGGCTTGCACTCCATTGTGGTCGGCCCAGGCTTTTGACTTTACCACGGTCCAGCGCGACCAGATAACCCTCATAGGCGCTTTCTGCTTCTAAGCCCTATTTTTACTTTTTGTAATTAAAAATTCATATATTGACTTCTACTCATTGGATGTTTGTTGTTTTGGTCTTGTCTCATTTATAAAATTCATATCTATTTGTCTAATTTGGTGTGGAGTCTTTTTTGGGGTGTTTTCATTGTGTTACTGTGTGTTGTTCTGCACAAATACCTTACATATTGCCTCCTAATTTAGGCGTGCCTGCTCAGTGCCAAGCTACCAAAGGGTGAGCACAGGATAATTTATGGTGTGTGACTGACTTGCCCTGACTAGGAAGGAAGGGAGTTCTTTATTGTGCGATTATTTAAAATCATTACAATAAAAGCCACAAATGCATATTTACATATAAACTGCATAGCAAATACTTATGGAGGCCTAATAAAAGCCTAAAACCTGCACAAATTGGATATATCGAAGTCTGAAAGAATGATAAAAAATCCCTGTGCCTTTTTAATAATGCATAAATATAAGGTGCAGATATTAAAATATACTGAAAAATCCAAAGTGCGATGTTAAACCCTGACTTTGCCGACAAAACTGGCCCCATAATGGAACATGTGATCTAGTCGGAAGCACATATCTGTGCTCCGTGCATCTAGACTGGCCCAAAAACCGGACATGTGGTCTAGTCAAGAAGGTACTTATCAATGCACAGGACATCTTAACAAAGCCCAAATTAAAGTGTAATAACTAAACAGTTTCTCAATGGCATGGAAAGCTAATTTTATCACAGTCAGTCCTTCTGTCTAGCAGAAACATGCTGAACCCACTAAAGGAGTTGAGGATTTAGAGATTCTGGTGCCTTTAGCAGTCTATCGGGGCACAGTATCTGGTGCACATGCTGGTAATACCCAGACTGCTCTCAAGAACTTCAGGAATCATGCTGCTACCCTGACTAGGATTGTGGTCCATACTTGGACAGGGTATATACTTCTGCCAACTAGAGACCCTATTTCTAACATTTGCATTTAGTTATCACTTTATTTTATCCCCCCATTTCTTAGTACTAATTTGAAACTGACAGTATATCTTCAACCCTCCAAAAACCTTCTTTGTCAAACTCCTTTAGAAAGGATATATCCCCTCAGATAAATTGTATAAAATAGAATTTGATAATAATTTGGACTTCCCTGGGCATAAAAAATGTTGTCTACAGAAACGTAACAGATTATACAAGTCAGCTATCAAAAAGCTAAGAAAAGGTACTATTCAGACAGAATTCAAAATGCAAAATGTGCAAATAAATAATTCTATAAAATTTTCGATGAATTTCGTAAACCAAATTGCCTAGAAAGAGCTCATCCCGTTACTCAAGATTTCACAGACAAACTGGCAAATCATTGCACGGCCAAAGCAGACACGTTGGACTCATATTTAAAACAAAGACAAAGCACCAGCATCGACCCTTTTCCAAAACATCAATCCAAGAATACTCTAACCCAGTCTCTCCGTTCCTTCCAACATATTTCACACAATGAATTTATGGACCTGGTCAAAGCAAGCAGGCCTGCCGGCAGCCCTTCTGACCCGTGTCCACCACAACCCTTCAAGACAATTCTTCTAACAACCGCTGCTGCTACACCAGTAAGAAGAATCATCAGCAATTCCTTAACTACCAGAATATTTCCAGAAGAACTCAAAAAGTCATTACATACGCCCATTACTGAAGGAAACAATCTTGGACCCGCTGAACCCTGACAACTACAGACCAATCACAAATGGGCCTTTCCTCGCAAACTGATAGAAATACCAGCATTCACCCAGATGTCACAATTCATTGAAGATAATGCCATACTTTCAGACTTCCAAAATAGGATTCCACCTGGGAAGAGGCTACGGGCCCAATTCACAGAATTAACTTACGACAAAATCCTAAACTTACTACCATTTTGGTATTCACAGAATGAACTTACTCATTTTGGTATTCACAGAATAAACTTACTCATTTTGGTATTCACAGAAGACACTTACACATTTTGTGTAACTTACTCATTTTGTGTAACTTACACATTTTGTGTAACTTACACATTTTGGTATTCACAGAAGGCACTTACTCATTGATGAGTAAGTGCCTTCTGTGAATACCAAAATGAGTAAGTTAATTCTGTGAATACCAAAATTGTTGTAAGTTCATTCTGTGAATACCCAAATGTGTAAGTTCATTCTGTGAATACCAAAATTGTTGTAAGTTCATTCTGTGAATACCCAAATGTGTAAGTTCATTCTGTGAATACCAAAATTGTTGTAAGTTCATTCTGTGAATACCCAAATGTGTAAGTTCATTCTGTGAATACCCAAATGTGTAAGTTCATTCTGTGAATACCCAAATGTGTAAGTTCATTCTGTGAATACCAAAATTGTTGTAAGTTTAGGATTTTGACGTAAGTTAGTTCTGTGAATCGGCCCACAGAATCTACCCTTGTTGCCATCTGGGATGACATGAAGAACACAGGTGACCAGAACGGGGTTGCTGCACTACTTCTTTTGGACCTCTCGGCTGCCTTTGACACGGCTGACCATGACACTCTGATACGAAGACTCTGCGAAGCCGGCATAGAGGGGACTGCTCTAGACTGGATCACATCCTACCTTGGCAACAGAACTAATGTCATCTATACCCCCCTTTCCCATCAAAGCCATACTCCACAAAAGCAGGGGTCCCTAAAGGCTCTATCATCTCGCCCATGCTTTTAAACATCTACATGAAGTCATTACCGGCACTGATCAATTAATTTCACCTCACGTGCTATAACTATGTAGATGACACCCAAATACTCCTTCAACTGGAATGCCCCAAAGACATTGGAAACTCGCCAATTTTCAGCTGTCTCAGAGCCATGGATCAATGGATGACGTGGAGCCATCTCAAATTGAATGCTTCCAAAACGGAATTACTCACGTGTGGCAATTGAAAAAACTATGACCCACTCTCTGCCTGATGATCTGGGAACACCATCTAAAGTATCGAAGGAAGTAAGAAACCTCGGAATGACCATGGACTCCAAGCTATCAATGAATGCCCAAGTGGACAAATTAGCAAGATCAAGCTTTGTTACTATAAAAACTCTGCGACAAATCTTCCCCCATCTGGGATTTCCACACAAGGTCCAGGCTACCATCTCTCTTGTTCTGTCCAAACTCGTTTACGCCAATAGCCTCTACCATGGATCACCTTTAACGGCTATGACAAGACTATGATGGATTCGGAACTCGGCTGCCAGATTACTCCTACATATAAAGCTGCAAGCCCACATATCCCCTGCCTTGAAAGCCCTGCATTGGTTACCGGTTGCCAGAAGATCCACGCTCAAGCTGCTTTGTATCACCCACAAAGCGATACATGGAATGGGACCGCTCTTCATCAGGAATAAAATCACCAAACACATTCAACAAAGGAACCTCCACACTAGACTGGCACCTCACCTCAAAATCCCAACGTACAAGAAAAAAATCATGGGTGGCACATCCTTCTCTGTTCAAGCAGCCAAACTATGCAACTCTTTACCCCCAACATAAGATCCACGGCTAAGCACCTTGCCTTCAGAAAACTACTCAAGAATTGGCTCTTCCCCACATAACCACCATACGCAGACAGAAATATATCCCTCTGTATATAAGCATGTATTTGGACTATAGATATGTACCTATATATGTGTATTGTTTTGTATAAATGTGTATAATAATTATGTTTTAAAAATATAGATATTTGTTAGTTCTGCCTAGCAAATGTACATATTACTGATAGTTACATTATTCTATGTTTTATCATGTATATAAGTAACTGCATAAATAAGTAAATCTTTTATCATAACTATTTATCCACAATTGCTTCTCTATTAAATTACACACAAAAAAAGAAAATAATTTAAAGTACAACAACACCTGAAAGCGGGAGTTTATTAAATGCATCTTTAATCTACGCCATAGCTGGCTTCCCGCACGTGTTGGGGGCAATCGACTGCACACATGTACTCCTCGTGCCCCCTGCCGACACTGCACACAATTACCGCAACAGGAAGCACACGCATTCCATCAATGTGCAGGCAATAGTGGACCACCGGGGACTCTTCACCAATGTCGTCGCCAACTACCCAGGCAGTGTGCACGATTCCTTCATCTTCCAACAGTCCATCATCAACCAGCGCTTTGAGGCTGGCACCTATGGGAATGCATTGCTCGTTGGTAAGTACCAAATGAACACACCACAAACCTCAACTCCACAGTCATGCAACTCACGACTCTGGGAATGCCCACGTTACAAACTCACATACAACATGCCAAACAACATGCCCACCTACCAGACACGACAGCACAACTTACTGTGGTAACCTGGGCTAGCCATGTACACAAGCCATCAACGGCATGGCACCTCAGCCACACAATATCAGAATGTGGGGAAAGGTGGGAACCAGGCATGTGCGAAGGAGGCAAGTGACCCATGAATGAGAATGTACACAATGCCAAGTGTGACGTTGATGTGCTGGCCAGACTGCAGGATGCAGACCACAGACATGTCCATGTCAACACATACTGCTGGTGTTTGGAGTGTAGTGGACAGTGGACGCAACCATGTCACCTCAGGCAGTGGGGACGATCGCAGAAATGTAGCTTGTTACGTCCCCCCCTGTAAGCGTGAGCGGAGTGGGCTGGCCCGGCGTACGCCAGGCCAGCGTAGGGGTGTGAATAAAAAGCCCGTTGCTCTGGGCATGGTTCTCTTCCGGAATGGCCAACGTGTCTGCCAGGGCGGCGCCTCTCAGCCCGCCATGAGGCCGACGCCGTGAGTGGCGGTGCTTGCGATCCTGTGCGCCTGCTGCACCCCAGGCCGCTGGTCCCCAGACCCGCCTTGGCCGCCCCTGCGCAACCAGGCCTCACAGCTCACCTGCCGACACCGGCGTGTGTCAAAGAGGGCCCACCACGTGCCGGTGCAAGCTCCAAGCCCGAGGCCCGCGACCATGGCAGCCCCCTCAGACCATAATGGCCTCCGCGGCACAGGCCCCCAGCACTCCTTTCTTGTTGACGTACTCCACCGCTGCCTCCGGCCTACACTGCGGTCCAGTAGGTCACACATTTGGAACTGAGTCTTGATTTCATGATGGCAGAGTTCATATGTTTATGGCAGCGTTTATATCACTGTACTCCCTTCGATCTGGTGCCACCAACTCTGTGCATCGCAAGCCAACAACACGTGTCTGTGGGCCCTTTCTGACTACTGCCTTCGGCCTACACTGTGGTCAAGTAGGTCACACATTTGGAACTGAGTCTTGATTATGCAATGGCCGAGTCCATATCATTGTACACAAGGAGAGGAGTAAGAGGAAGACGCGGTTCAGTCCGGAGGAAAAAAGGATCATCGTCATGGAGGTGATCGAACACTACCAACAACTGCTCTGGTGCCACTAACTGTGCATCGCAAGCCAACGACACGTGGCTGTGGGCCCCTGCTGACCACTGCCTCTGGCCTACACTGCGGTCAAGTAGGTCACACATTTGGAACTGAGTCTTGATTTCATTATGGCAGAGTTTATACCATTGTACATGCCTCATCGCAGACTGCATCCCCTTTCAGCTCTGGTGCCACTAACTCTGTGCCCCGAAATTCATGGACACTCTCTGGTTGAACTTTGGTGGTGTCTGAGTCTATGGCCTGGGAGTTGTCTTCATCATCATGTAGCTGATACTGACTTGGTGTAAAAAATGAGTCTGTAGCATTCATCTCCTCCATATTGCCTGTTTCTGCTTGGTTCTGCCCTCTGCATCATGCCCTGGAAGAACACCTTCCACTGTCCCCTGAAACACTGCGCGACATTCACCTTCGACACCGACGAGGACCCGCTCAGCTCCCGTGGCCCTACCTCAGTGCACCGCAAGTAACCGTCCCGTGGCGGTGTGCCTGTGCCGGCCGCAGTGCATCCGGGGCCACTAACTCTGTGCAGCTCAAGTCATGGACCCTTGCTCTTTGAACTTTGGAGTTCTGATTGTCTGATCACTGTTGTAGTTGTTGCCAGCACCAAACACTCCCTGAGGGCTGGCTTACACTAGCCCCACACCCATCCAGCACAGGCGTCACCGGACATGTGGCCCTGGCAATAAAAGGGGCCGGGCGCACGTGCCCATAGCAAGTCCCTCAAACTATCTAAGTGTGTCTGTGTGGTCATTATGTATGCATAAGGGCCCCGGGCCCTACCACATGACATTGTGCTGTGTACAGCGGACGCAACCATGTCACCTCAAGCAGTGGGGAAGATCTGGGACATGTAGCTGTGTCGTACCCCCCTCTAAGCGTAAGCGTAGTGGGCTGGCGTACGACAGTCCAGCATAGAGGTGTGGATAATCAGCCCTGGGCTCTGGGCATTGCTAAGTGTTGGCCTTGCCAAGGAAGTGACTAATGCGTGTGTCTCTGTTGTAGTGTCGGTGTCACCCGTCCCGCAATGGACAATATTGCGATGTAGCATGCCCCCGGAGTGCGGGCTCGTCCGAAGGGATAAATGAAGGAGCGCAAGCCCGCTCGGGGTCCGGGATCATACATGCCAACTGTTGTGTGTGTCGCTATTACCGCAGCATAGGCCACAGGTCTACCCTCAAGCACATTGCGAGTTCAGCCAGCCATGAACTCTACATCTGTGTCCGCCCTAACCTTACCATAGGCCTACACACACGTGGCTGCCCACCTTCAACGCACAACATCACAGTGTCGTTGTCAGGCTTGTGGACATGCACAGACAGGCATGACAATGGTGTGCCGCAGAAGTGCAAGTGATGCAACCGCGCTGCGCACACTAGTAAATAGGCTCGGGGGGAGGGAGGAGCAGCAGTGAGGCTACGTAATACACATTGATGCCGCTCATTTGCTACAAGCAGTACCTGTGAAACAGGAATCACTAAGTCACACATATCACACACCAATGAACTAGTGAGACTGCAAACACATCATGCAGAACCAACTTTTGACTCATGACTCTCTGCACTGTCACAGGTGATCAAGGATATGCACTCTGCCCTTGGATGATGACACCCCTCGGAGCCACGAACACACAGGTCCAGAGGCAGTACAATGCGGCCCACAAACGCACCAGGGGCATCGTGGAACGCACATTTGGCGTGTTGAAGTCACGTTTGAGGTGCCTGGACGTCACAGGTGGAAGGCTCCTGTACAGCCCAGGCATCGTGTGCAAGATGATCGTTGCATGTTGTGTGTTGCACAACATATGTGTGTGCACCAATGCCCCATGGCTACAAGTGCCAGATGCACCAGACGATGATGAGGAAGATGAGGCAGGTGGACCACACCCCAGTGCAGCAGCAGCAGGACTAGCCCGTAGGAACACCATCATTGACAATTTCTTCACATGAGCACGTCACATTGTTACAGTCCTTAGCAATCATGGGACAGTACAAAATGACCACAGGCACAGCATGTGCAAATAAACTCATTACAACACACATTCCCTGTGTGCAGGTTACTCATCTGTACAAGCACATCACTCTGACAAGTGTAAGTGCAACATGTAGTGCTAACAATCTCACTAATTGAAAATAGATGGTGGGTGTGTCACCTCTGTACAGAGAGGCTGTTTGGGTGTCACGTATTCGAAATGCCATTTCTGTGTGTCAAAGATAGTACGGAATCCCACTCATCAGCGTTTCACATGTGTCCCAAATCATTACATATAGTCTGTCATTTGTGACCAACAGTTGACAACAGGGCGTCTTTTGGGGTCAAATATGTACCAGCATGATGCAGGGATGCACCCTGTGACTCAAGTCCCACAACATGAGCTACATGGACGTAAGGGGACTCACTGCCCCTACATTCGTCCATGCTTTCATACTTGATTAATCATAGACATGACACATCTGTGTGTATCAGAATTTATTATTCACGTTCAGTGGAGTGTTGAGGCTGTCTCAGTACTGGGCCATGCAGACAACACTTTACAATGTTGCCCCGTGGAGGGACAGCCTGAGTCCTTTAGGGATTGACAAGTTACTCGGAAGGGGAAGAGTCCAGTCCGCAGGCTGATTGCTGTGTCATTGTTGAGCATACAAGATATGGCAGTCCATGTCATGATCCAAGGTTAGTGTCGCAGAGTGTGTCGGGGGACAGTGGAGGGTGTTATTCCAGGGCATGATGCAGAGGGCAGACCCAAGCAGTAACAAGCCATATGGCGGAGATGAATGCTACTGCTTCCTCCTTACCACTAAGGCAGATTCATCCTCCTCTTCGTCCTCTGACGTTTCATGTGCCTCACATGTGGGTGGTGGTGTTTGGTTTGCAGCACTGTGTGACACTGACACATCAGGGTCCGGAGATGTGGATGTAGGAGTAGCAGCAGCATTCATCTGCGCAATGTCTTGTGGCATCACTCCCATGATGAGGATCTGCAGGGCATGGAAAATCCCATCTACAGCTTTCTCGTGTGCAGCCGTGGTAGCCATCCTTTGCGCCTGCATCCGCTCCATGTTCTCCATGACCCTCCTTTTGTTTCCCAAATCACGGATGATATCGCTGTAGCCACTCTGACTAGACAGTTGTTGTTGTCTCCGAGTCATGACTCCAGCGACGCCAGCCATGGATTGTTGGAGGGCATGGGGCAGACTGTGGGTGTCCGTTAGGGACTGTAAGTGGTCCCTGATGGGACTTAGACACCCACGTATGTCATCTAGTTTGGCTGCCATGAGGTCGAACCCCACCCGCACCTGTTCAGCCAGCTCCTTCTGGCAGTCTAACACACGGCGTTGGAACGCCATGTGCTCTTCGGTGAGGTGCTGGGAGCCAGACATGGTGGTGAGTGCTTCCTGCTGTGTGGTCTATGCAGGGGGTGGGATCACCTCGATGGTGCTGGGCTGCCCTCCTACTGGAGGTGGGTTGCGGAGGTTGTCCATGAACCGTTGGAGTTCATCGTAGTCGATGTCCTGGGGGTCGTCTCCATCATCACTGACGTGATGTAGAGTCTGCTCTGCAGGAGGTGTTGATTGTCCCTCTGCAATGTAAAGGGGAGATGCAGTTTCACAGTGTGTTCCATGTATGTTGACGCATTGGCGGAGTTTACATACAGACTGCATGACAATGTACATTGTGACTGTTTGTGAGGAGATGCATATTTGATGCGGGACAGTGGACATTTGCACTACATCACGGATGTGAGGTTGTACTCGTACATTGTCATCTCACAGTTTCCTGCTATGCCAGGTGTGATTGGCCATTTTGTACACACATGCGGCACCAGTTGTGTCCTGTGTTCTGTTGTGAAAGTGTTGCAGTTTGTACCACATTGTTATCAATGTTGAGGTGCTCTCATTCTTATGTGTGTGTGTTGCATTGTGGGTGAGTCGCCCCTGCAGCTCTGATTTGGCTGCCCCTTCTCCCTTTCAGGCGGTGTGCCTTTGACTTCTGTGCTTCTACAGTGCTGAGATGTTGCGGGCTTGGGTAAATTGGGGTCTTGGTCGAGTTGTGACTCTTGGGCATGGTTTGTCCGCAGATGTGTTGTTTGTGCACGTGGTTGTGTCAGAGTGTGACCTGCTCCTTTCCGGATGTGGTCCACACTCAGTCACCTCAGTGTCGTGGCGTGCACCATGTCATGGTAATCGGACTGCAGCCATGCTAATCGTCATGCAGTGTCACTTGCATTGTCAGTGTGGCTCACGGACCTGCAGCTTTGCTGGGTTCAGCACATGTGCATGGGTTGGTTGTGAGATTGGTGATGTGTGGGGAGAGCTCTCTCCGGGCACATTGTCGACGGGGCCTACTTGCTGTTTCTATGTGTGCTGCAGTATGCCAAGGAGATCAGGGACATGATCCAGAGTCATTGTGGGTGTGCAGTGTGCTCTACTTAATTGTGCATGTGTGCCATTGTGCCCATCTCCCCGTCCCCAGTCCCTGGTCGGTACTCACCCTGTTGATGTTCTGTCAGGTCATGTTGAGCAGTGTCCGGATCCACTACTCCTGGCACCGTATCCCGACTGATGACTGTGGACACCATTTTCTCCATGTCATCCAGCTCCTGGTGTGCCGCTGGACCCCCACCTCCAATCTGCGTTGCTGCTTTCATGTTGGTATCGAGTTTCTTCTTGGTTTTGCCCTTCACGTCATTCCAGCGCCTCTTGACCACTTCCATTGTCCTCCTCAACTCTGCAACTGCATTCACATGGTCCAAGATAGTCTGCCATGTTTGCGTCTTTGTTGCCAATGACACGTTGGAGGTGACGAACAGTTGTTGGTAGTGTTCTGTCACCTCCGTAACGATGTTCCTGTTTTCCTGCAGACTGAACCGCGTCTTCCTCTTCTCCTTGGCCTTCCCCGACCCCGAGGTTCCTTGCTGGTCATCTGTGGGGCTTGTGGGGTTCGCGTTGTCCTCTGAACTCGGTCCGGGTGCATCCATGGTGCTACGCAGTTTGAATTGTTTTGTTTGTGTTTTTCGGTGCTTTTATAGTGCATTTTCCTGCATGACGCGTGGGAATTGCAGGCCTGTCGCTGGTTATCGCTGATTTTTGTATCGCGATTTGGGGCATCGCACCTTTTTCGCGTTCGTGTTTTGCATTGTTTCGGCGTCGCGTTCATTTTAACGCGGTCATTTGGTGCGTTATCGTGAGACTATCGCATGTTGCCGCAATGTTGTGAAAACGACGTTGACACAGAGTTATTTTCCCGCAATAGACGGCTATATGAAAACGTGCGTTAGCCTTTTTTGGCGATGTTTATCGCACGTTCTTGTGAATATCCCCCAGTGTTAAATACTTTATGAGATTTGGTGGATATCTAGAGGGAAACGTTTCCTTAGAAGAATATTTTAAGGAACTCTGATAATTTCGCAAAAATGAAAGTGCGGGTATCTGTTTGTCTACATTTCTGCTAATTTTTTTTAATGTCTCGAAGTTGACATTTCAAAGGTTGCAAAAATAAGGATTTGCTCAGCGTGGGACTTTATTGCCTGTTCCCATACTCCTGGCTGATCAAAAGTATGGGATTCGTGGCTCTAATGAGGAAAATACTTCATGTGAAATAGCAGGGGTTCCCTTCATAGCATTACTCAATGGTCTTTTAATATCACAAGCACTGCACAGGCAGGCATAAGTAAGATCTGTGCCCAGATTTACAAAAATTCCACGCAATCCAGCGCAGCAGCAAAATATGCTGTGCTGCATTGCGTGACAGGGAGAGGGCAGACGAGCGCCACATTTACAGATATGTGGCACTTTCCTCCCCTCCCCCTAGCGCCGGTGCGGAATTTTGCTGCCAAGCACCATGCACACACCTTTGCACCATAGTGCAAGGGTGTTTGCATGAGTCTAGCTTAGGTGTTTTTAGTGGAAGGATTCCCTTCTAGCCCATAATACTATGCTTAGACAACTTTCCAAACGTGTTCTACTTTGCATGTGTGCTATATAGTGCATCAAACAAGCAAATTCAGAAAAGGAGGAAGAAGTGAAAACATTTCTCCTTTTAATGCCTGCTTTCAAGTGGCATTAATTCTTGGAGCAAAACCCTGTCCACTATTGATAGTAGATAGCGTTTTGTGTCAAACCATGGGTGGCTGCATGGGAACGCCCATGTACCACCCATGGAAAGCGCCTTTGATGCAGGGTAACACAAAGCAGCGTTTAGCACTAGTTTGCATTACTATCAGACTATTTTCCAGTGAGGAAACAAGTTTTGCACTGGAAAATAAATTGCTAAAAAAACATTTTGTGCAGGTCTGCGTCACTTTTCTGATGCAAATCCAGTGCAAAATATTTGTAAATCTGCCCCTTGGAGTGCAGGCAGCAAATTGACTGTAGATTAAGAACATTATAGGTGCTGACTTCGGAGAAATTGATGCAGATCGAAATGTGCCATCAATAGCTTAGAGGGTTTTCCTACAGAATTGAGTGGTGCACCATAGAGCATGTGAAGAGAGCAACAACATTGGGGAAGCAGTTCCCTGGCAATGTTAAAAAGACCAAGCAGAATCATGGCAATAGCATTAAAGATCAAGATAATGTTAAGACAGGAGTGTGCACGACCATAGTCTTGTCTGGTTTCTGAATGCTTGTCTACATATTCTACAGAGTTTCACACTTTGTCTATGTTTTGCAAAAGGTCAATATTTACCCACTAAGGCCAATATAGTCTGTCAAATGCTAGTGGGTACTGAAAGAGATATGTTACTTACTCAAGTTCATTTTAATAATACTTTTCATGTGAACTTGAAAAGCGAAGGATATTTTTTTCGAGCAGAGAATTAAAAGGAATAGGTGATAAAGTCCTGTATTTAAAGTGAAAATGTATCTATAGATAATCCAATCAATCAATAGCTTTATTTGAGCATTAAATATGATCATAAAAGCAGATACATAATAATCACACATAATATTAAAACCATCAAAACATTACATTAAAATCATGGCCCCATTATAACTTTAGTCCAAAATGCCTTATAACTCGTATCACAAAGAGTGGTTTTAAGAAATGAACTAATATTAAAACAGATAAATGTGACCTCAGTGCCACAAACTCTGTGGGGAACTTTCATTCCATGGACAAACAAGAATGCCAGAGGATTTATATTGCCCAAGAGAAAAACATAGCTGCTATCTAATATACCCAAGCCAAATCTAGTTAAGAGGACTCTGTCCCATGCCCTGGTCACAGACTCCACATATGGCTCAAACCCTAGAGTGCTTTGGATTATAATATAATCTTTATTCTGGGTTTTAGTTCACTCTTCTTCCCTTTCTGGCTGTCTCATTTTGAGAAACAATTATTTCAGCTGGAATCTGTCACCCTTACTCAAACCTTTCAGTCTAAGCAAGCAATTCGGCCTACCCAATAAACAACACATCCACTTGACGTAACCCAGCCATGAAATTTGGAGACCAATGCTGCAAAATAGACAGGCCTCAATAATATCTGCGTTAAGCAAGGCTTGAGGATTACTCCATACTTTAGCACCACAGTAGCAATGGGGCCAAATTAATATGATCCTCAACATATTGAAACCCAAGCTCCTCATTCAATAATACACTTCGGCTGCTTGATGGAAGGCCTAAAAGCTTTCTGTATACTCTGTTTTATCCCGCTTGGGCACTTTTTTGCAGCCCCAGTTGCTCGAACAGTAAGTTAAAACCGGGTGACATTTCCTCCTATAAACCTCTAAAAAAGGGGTGATGGGTTTCTTACTGATAAAAGAACCCAGGTTGGAAAGAAACCGAATACAATTAAGAAATCAAAGTCTTGCCCTCGCTACAAATGCCAACCAGAAACCCTGTGAATCAAAAGTGACCCCAAGATAATAAAATGTTCTAACTATTCTGGGTTTATCATCTATGGTCAAAGACTGCATTTTGAGATTCCTGGGTCCGCAAGCCAATACAAAAGTCTTGGTGGGATTTATTACCAGTTTCAAAGAGGCCATAAAATCAATGTAACCTTCTGCTAACAATTTCAAACCCCTGGGAAGCAATATTGCATCATCCATATAAATTAAGGCAGGGATAGGGTATTCTTGATCATTGGTATATCTGCTCCCTTGGCCACCAATGCCTCCTCTGGGCCACTTTCATATAAAAGAAAAAGTACTGGGGCAAGTACACACCCTTGACGCACCTCCCAGCCCATTACGAATAGATTGGTGCATTCCCAGCCAGGTCCATACCTGACGGTAGCAGAGATTATAATGTAGGGCCCAGAAAAATTCCACAAGATCCTTGTCAATCCCTAGACACTCCAGCTTAGCCCACAATTTGAAACTCACCATGCTGTCAAAGGTGCAGGTGAGGCTGATGAAGTCTAAAAATGGATCTTTGTTTTACTATGGTGTATTTATTAATTACAAGATGCAAATTGAGGCATTGTTCCATTGTTCCCAGCCCAGCTCTAAACCCATACTGGAGTGTAGAAAGAATACCATTGCCTTCCACTAAAACTAACAGCATTTCCAAACTATCTGAACCAAAGAGTGTATAAGAGATATTGGTCGCTAAGACTACTCAAACACTCCTCTGTAAATACAGGGACAATTATGGCCATTTTCCACGAGTGAGGCAAGGCAGCTTTGCACACTTGATTATTACAATTTGTAATGAGAGGGGTCCACTCTTCTAAATCTAATGTATATAGATCCATGGGGACTCCATCAGGTCCGGGAGCTGAGGGACTGGCATTTACTGCCTCAGCAACGTCTGCTGAAGAAAACTCAATGTCCAATGTGAATCTTGGAGTATAATTATTCCTGCTGTCCTTGTTTGCGTCCCCCAGGCTATACACCTGGGTAAAATGATCAACCGATTTATCTGGGCTTATACTGGTGTCTAATGAGTTATTTCCATTGGACAATTTACGTTTAATTAACTTATTCCAGGACAGACTGGTATTTCTTACCTTGCATGCAGTGACTATTCTATCCCATATTTGGTTACTTTAGCTACTTTACCACTATCTCTGGGGACAGCTCAGAAGGCATGATGTAAATGGGAACAGGCTAGCCTATTTTCTCTATCAAACCAGGGTTGGGATCCTTTCTCATTAATCCTAACTGATTTTTTTCAGATATTCTCTAATAAATTGGCCCAGCTGTCATTGTAAAGGTTTGCTCATATGAGAGACATTTGTTAACAAGGGGCAATTGTTCAGTACATAACCTGTGAACAATCCTTGGGCAGTCAGCCCCTCTCCACACTAGCCTTCGATTGTTGTCTTTAGTTGTGAGCTTCCTATTACCCACCACCATGCCCGCCTTTTTCTAATCAGGGATACCCATAGTGATTACTAGAGGGTTATTGTCACTAGAGACACTGGGTTCAATACCTCCTACCACTAATCAGTTCAAGAGATGTCTAGAGACAAAAATATAATCTATCACCGACTGACTTCTTATAGAGTCATAGGTGGGAGTTCTAAATGGGGAGGTGCCCAAGAACTCAATGGCACTACAGAGATTATGTTCAAGTATGTATGGAAGCAGCAAGCTTTTTCATCGATCCATCCTGTGGGTTGGTTGGTCTCTTTCACCCCCTCTTGAAGAGAATCAGGGTGAGGATATTGAAATTACATCCTAGCTTGATGATAAAATCTGTTAATACCACATTAAAGTTCGGGAAAGGATGCTCTGATGTGGCAGCCTATAAAGTAAAAAATGCTGAACAAAATTTGTAATGGCATTTACAGTGAAATTGTCATGATAAAAATTAATAGCAAACAGTTAACATTTAACATTTCATATCACCAGGAAGGCTTGGAATACATTGGAAATAGTAGTAATTGGCTTCACAGAGCATCCCAATGCTATTTTAAACCAAGCGGTCAGCCCTGCACAGGCACACCCTGCTGGGAAAGGGGTTGCAGGTGTTCTGAAACATACTTTACCACTGCAAAATGCTTCATCAACCACCAATATTTCCTTTATTAGAAGATGTTACTGCCTCTGAAGTCTCGGCTGCTATAATATCGTCACATTCAATGAAGGTCCTAGGTAACATTACATGGCCCCATTCTGTCACTTTGTTTAAATACTTTGTTGCAGGACTGAGTGGTTCTATCTTTATTACTCCAAGAAAGGCTGGTTACATTTCAGAGCCAGGCAAAGAAAAATACCTCTATAGCTTGTTTTGGTCTCTTGCAGTCTGTAATTCCCATTATGGAAATTTGATGAATGTTATATCACTCTGGCCTACTAATATCAGTATTTGATTCATTTTCAACTATTCCAACTGATTCATTTCTGGAGAGGATTATCTGCTTCATGCTCTAATTTGTGCTGAGAACACATTTACACTCATTGCTTTTTTTATATTCCAGCAAACTTTTGGTATCTAATTTCCCAACTATCCCTGCGATATTCAAACTCAAGATTATGATCTCTCTAAGCCCCTCATTTAAATTAACAGACTTCTTAGATTGCAATACAGGATACAAATTTGAGAAGTAGCATTTTCCAAAGACATTACTCAAGCTAGTGGTTAGCTGGGGAGTTACTGTTGATGGTTCACTAGCTGGGTTACTAGCCCCTTCCACAGTTGGAGCCCAAGTCAATCCTGCTCCTGTAAACCTGAAAGTACTGAATACCTACTATTAGTTGGTGATAGTGAGTCACTTTTGAAAAAGTGCAGGTGTTCTTGCTATATGTCCCAAGGACATTGGGACTACCCCCTCATGCACTATAAAAGAAACACAGAGGTAAAGCTTTAATACTTCATAAGGCAACTAAATTGCAGGCAAGCATCTGTAGCAATTCACCAACTACCTGTGGATTTCTAAAATTCACAATAGTACAATCACCCTACATGCATTGATAACTTCACAAACCATTAGCAATATTCACAGTATCCATGGGGAATACAGGAATTGTGAGAGAAAAACGTTTAAACTGCACAGATCGCTAGTATGTTCTTTCATGAACAAACATGTATCTCAGAACTTTTTCAATATATTATAAAGTAAAATGTGGGGGATTTTGCAGCCACATTTCAAATGATTAAAGGAATTAATATCAAAATCAAAACTGCTTCAAAAATCTTGGGCAGAGCAACAGGTATTATATAAAATAAAGATTTTACTGTTGCAGAAGTCTAGGAATGTCATAATATTGCTAACATTTAATGAAGGTCCTAGGTAAGATTATCCCATTCGGTCACTTTGTTTAAATACTTTGTTGCAAGGGTCAGTGCTTCGACCTTCATTTCTCCAAGGAAGGTTGGTTACTTTTCCAAAACCAGGCAAAGAAAAATACCTCTGTAGTTTGTTTTGGTCTCTCGCAGTCTGTGATTTCCATTATGGAAATTTGATTAATGTTATATCACTCAGACCTACTAATATCGGCATTAGAATCACCTTCCCTAATCCAACTGGATTCATTTCTGGAGAGGATTATCTGCTTCATGCTCTAATTTGTGCTGAGAACACAGTTACACTGATTGCTTTTTTCAATGTCAAAATGGTATTCTGTCTGGTGAAGTGGCACTCCTTTTTACAGTTACTAGGATTGGGTTGTCATCCCATGTAAATGCATGGATTAGGAACACATATAACTTTTAGACCTTTCAGACAAATAACTGACAGTTTTTTAAAACCTTTTTGAAATGTACCAGCAACAAACCTGGTTATTGTAAGAGATATGTCTTACGTGTGGCCCAGATGCTGGTCCCCTCATGTTTGTCTGCTTCTTGTTTCTGTTTCATCAGTTAAAATGTGGGTGTGTTAATAAGGATATCCCCTTTAGGGCCCAGGTGTACAAATTTGGAGCATCTGGCTTCATGCAACACAAGGGGGTACAGAATGTTCTTCATTATCTGTCCACCCTAATGCACTCTACAGTCTTAGGTACCAAATTGGATCACCTCTGGACAATTGCAAGACAATTAAACCCATGGCTGTAGGTTTTAAGGCAACCAATAAAACATGGCTTTTAGCCAAGTATGTGGCCTTCACACCCATGAGTATGTCTCTGCAGCTTAATGCTCGGTCCACTGGCTTCCGGTGATGTAGCATTTTTGATGTAAATATTTATTATGTTGAACCAAACTTTCATTTAGACAGGTCCAACTTTTCATGCTAATCTGATGGTAAATTATTGCCTGGGAAGATCCTTAATATCAAAGGCTCATTTTCAGCTTGGGGTCCTTCATTTTAAATAAGCCAAATGCTTTAGTAGGCCGTTTAGATCTGCCCCCCTCCACAGTTTAGAATGTACCATCAATAGACCTGTACCACCTGACTGATTATGTACTGTTCTGCAGAGATTTGGAAACATACCTCTTAACCTAGTTCCCCTAGTATTGTCTGTTTTTGTCACCCCAGTGCGAAGATGTCCAAGATGAACATAAGATGTATAAATAAATCACAAAAAATAGAGCTTCAGACACTTTTTTTCAAAATTCATCCTCCTGAGGGAGGAAACATTTCCCTATTTAGAGAGCTATCAATCAGGATAGCCAACTATATTCCTCTTCACTATATTTATTAGCCGTCCATTGAGGAGCATAGACAGAGATCCGTAGATAGTGGCTAGGCAGGATTGGTTAGGAACCATAAAGATCCATTTAAACATGGATAATATTGTGGTATTTCTCCACCAAAAGGAAGCACATTTTCAAAGTGTACTAAGCATAGTGCAGGGTTCTGCAGAGATTTCTAGGTGTCAGGATCAATCCCTTTAAAACAGTGTTGATTTAGAGGGGTTGGCCAGCCATCATGGCCAGGTGGATGTGAACCACAGAGGCTCCGCTTTCTACCCCGCAGAGCGTCCCTAATCTGATGTCATCCACCACCTGAGCAGCCAAAGTCAGAGATCCCAGAGGGGGCAGATCACGGGGGCACTTTGAACATGGCCCGAGACCTGAAGCTGTGAGATCAGCTTGGTGGAAGAGCGGCAATCGGGGCGGCCCAAGACAACGCAGCGGGCATGACAGCCCAGACCTAGCCGATTGACAGTGGGTCCCCCGATTCGGCCTTGCCCTCCAGCGGTCACAGCCCTGTACACCTCTTCACTACGCCACAGTAAGCAGCTGGAGGGATTGACGCCCAGGGCCAATACAGGCGACTGCTGTACCATTCTCCTCACAGCCATACCAATGGTAGAAGAGGTAAGATGGAGGGGATGACCTTTGAGCCTGAGCGGGCCTGGAGGAGCTTCTGAATGGTCCACGGGCTGCCTATATGCATTGTTTGCCCTGAGGGGGAGGTCTCCATATGGGCAGGAGGGCACCAAAGACAGTACAATTTACAAACGGTGCATGGCCCTGGGTGCCTGACCTTAAGACGGAGTCTGTGCTTCTGCAAGGCCTGTAGCTGCCAGCATTCTGCTGACAACTGTGCACAAAGAGTTAACCTGGAGGCAAACCATGTACATACCTCCTCAAATGCCACTTTACAGCCAAGTGCCAATACTGAAAGCCCAGAACTGATCCTCTATAGCCGCTCGGTGCCTGCCTGGCGATGATGACAAATTAAGTGCCAGAAGCCCTACAGTACAGGGAATGATTACTCTGGGAGGGGGCAGCTCACTGTAAGGACATGAACAGAGACTCTTCAGGTGTTTTCAATGGCCACAGAGGCACCACTTGGAGAGCGAAGTACTGGGCCATGACTGAGCTCGTGCTTTACCACCCCTGCTCATCTACGGATGGTTCGATTAGAGAGGCTCAGATCAACAGATGCTATGACTTCCACTGGAGAACTGCCAATAACCTGATCCTGATCCTGAGTCTTCTGGGGGACGCTGCTCCCTCTATGCCCCAGTATCATTCTCTACCTGCCTGTCTCTATGTCATGTAGGAAGGTTGAAACTAACCGAGTGTCGAGTTATTTTAACCCAGCGTAGGCCAGAACAGAGATTACCGACCCTTGCCCAGAAGGGATCATGACACTAACAAAGGAAGATCTTCTCTCCTCCCTACTGGACTTCAAGAAAGAGCTAAGCGAAGAACTCAAAGTGGACATCAATCCAACCTTTGATTCCTTTAAGTCTGAGGTTAATTCTCATCTGGTCTCCCTTCAGGCAAATGTGGACTCGGTCAGAACCCACCCTCTAGACATGGAAACAAAACTTCAAGAAATTGATCAATGTGTGCACCCGATAGATGAAAAAGCGGAGCTTATTCAATTGCAACTACAAACAGCCCTCCTTAAATGTGAGAACTTGGAAAATCGCTCTAGTCATGATAATATAAGAGTACGAGGCCTGGAGGAGGGAAGTAAGGGTCCTGATCTCGAGGCTTGCATGGTTGGCTTTTTTTCTAACATATTGGGCGATGATCACCCGGAGGTGTGGCTGGAGTGTGGGTGCACAGAGTGGGTCTCCTGGAGAGGGAAAATGACCTAGGGACAGCCTTGCCAAGCTGAGTTTCATTCAAAGTCATAGAACTAATACTTCACATGGCCCGAAAGCGTGACACTATAGCTTTCCAAGGAGCAACTTGCTCCCTGTACCAGTATATTGCCCCGGCGACCCTAACTTGCAGACTACAATTTAGACCTGTCGCTGAGGACAAGCCGCAATAAATACTGATGGACCTATCCCTTTGGTATTGCCTTTAAATTCAACAACAAATAATGCCACTTTACGGAGCTTAGTGGGGCGGCTTCGCTGCTGGATATCCCTGGATCAGCGTCGCTGGGAAGTGACAGTCATAGAGTTGACCCCTCAGTGAAAACCATTGATGAGCACACCATAAGAACAGGGCACTCACAGAAGAAGGGAGGAAGACCAACAAGAAATGAAGAGGGGACAGGGCCCTCTTATTTGATACAATCTTGAGATGTCAGATCTTAATTCTTCATGAACGCTGTTGCTGGCATAAGCTTCCTCCCTATGCTGCAATCTGTCCGTATTGGATGAGGGACCTCTGGTCGCCAGGTGGGGACAAGAGTTCCTCAAGGTACTTCTATATACTTAATGTGCTTATGATGATTGTGCTGTTTTCTTTCAGGTTGAGCACACTGCAGTTAACATCAGAAATATGATATCTAGATATACTCTGTGGGGTATCCTGGCGGGTTTGTGTGCACTACCGGTTCAGTTCCAACAACGATGATAGGAATAGTTTACAGGGATGCTAGAGTCCCTAGTTCATGTTGCTCTGTTTTACTGTTCTATTTTTTATTGCATGGTGAGGGATTGAATTCTTATCGGTGGGAAGGGTGAGGGTGAGCGGAGAGGATGGGGGAGGAGGGGAGTGATGAGGGTTCGTCAGTCTCTCTCTTTCTATATGTGGAGAAGCTTGCACTTCCATGTTTGGCTCTAACCTCTCACTATGGCACTTAACATGGAATGTTAAAGGACTAAACTCTCCCAATAAGCGCCATCAGCTCTGTAAGTATATTGGGGACCACCATTTTGACAGTATAGCCCTTCAGGAAACACATCTTAAATGAAGTGAAGATCAGAGATTACACCATAAATCCTATCCGTTCATATATATATCTTCTGCTGTTACCAAACATAATGGGATAGCCCTACTTTTCCACTCCTCGGTTAAATTCCAAATCACGGGCAGCAAGCCAGACAGGGAGTGAAGGGTTCTAATGGTTAGAGGTTTAATTAAGGGCTGTCTATGTACTGTAGCTGCAATGTATGTCCCTAACTCTGGTCAATCTGAATTTCTCCTGTCTTCTTTTTCTATGCTAGGAGGCTTTGCTGAAGGAGACATAAAGTTGATGGGCGATTTTAATTTGATCTGGGACCCTAAATTAGATACCACCCATCCCCATAGATTGCAGACCTGAGTCTTCACTAAAGCTGCAAAATCTGCAATCCACCAATTAGGCTTATTATATGTATGTAAGCATCTCAATCATATCACACATGATTACACCTTTATCTCTCACTCCCATAGAACATACTCTAGGATTGATCATATTTTTCTTCGTCAACAGTTTATGCCACACTGCCAAGTCGGCAATAATACACCCCAATACTATTTTGGATCATGCCCGACTGAAGGTTGTTTATGTCTGGCCAACACCGAGATCTACGTTTCACAGATGGTACTTCCCTAATGTGCTCACACTCAATCGTCTATTCCAGGATGAACTTTGGAAAACAATTGGAGAATATTTTTAGATGAATGAACTCAGAGATATCTCAAACTCCACAACCTGGGATGCGTTTAAAGCGGTTATACATAGCAAGTGCATTTCCCTAATGTCCACTCTTCACCAACAAAAAAACAAAGAAAGACAGGCACTAGAAGAGGAGCTTCTTCTAGCTAAGAAGGTCCAAAAGGCCACATCAACCCTTAGCCTTCAGAGGAAAGGGATGGCCCTGAAGTGGAAGATTCAAACTATATGTGCTAATAGAGCAGAGATCACCCTCCTACGCTTGAAAAAGACCACTTACGAATGGGGTAATACTATAGGCTCCTTTTTGGCGAGGCAATTAAGAATTAAACAGGAAAAGGACTATATTGGTCCGATACAGGATGAGATAGGGATGGTTCACCAATCTGAAGAAGGGAAAGATCCAATCTTTTGGGATTTCTACAAACAACTCTATACTTCTGACCCTTTAAATGCAGAAGAACGATTAACCTTCTTAGACACGGTTAACTTACCACAAGTCTCCCCGAACTTGAAGGAAAGTTTGAACAGTTCCATCACAAGAGAAGAAGTACAGTCTGCAATTGATTCTTTCAAGCTTCATAAAGCACCCGGTCCTGATGAACTGATGAACTTAATGCACAATACTACAAGGCTTTTAGCTCAGACCTCACCCAATAATTAACTGACCTCTTCAATCACAAAGCTGACTCATAAGCGGTGTCTCCATCAATGGAAGAATTCCTAATCACAGTCATTCCTAAGCCAGTAAAAAGACCTCAACCGTGCGCATTTATAGGCCAATTGCCTTACTTAAACTTGACACCAAATTATACACTAAAACTCTGGCCAACAGATTGGAGGAGATTCTGCCTGATTTGATCCATCCCGATCAGTCAGTCATTTATTAAAGGCAGACAAACTCATGCCAATTTGCGACAGAGAATACACTTGAAAGCAAAAGCAATTAAGGAGCATATCCCGGCAGTCATGTTGGCGCTCGATGCAGAGAAGGCCTTTGATCAAGTGGATTGGTCATTTCTTGTTAACACGCTATGCTGCTTTGGGTTTGAGGAACATTGTATTAGTATGATAAAGGCCAACTACTCCTGCCCTTGATCTCGAGTCTTAATAAATGGCACAGCCTTTGAGTTCTTTGAATTAACTAGGGGAACAAGACAGGGGTGCCCTCTTTCTCACTTATTTTTTGCCCTCAGCATTGTACCCGTAGCTGCAAAGATACAAGCTAATCTCGATATCCAAGGGCTTCATTTTGGCCCTGTAGAACATAAGATATCTCTATTTGCAGATGAGGTCCTGTTGTCTGTTGCCCATTCCTCACTCCCGGCTCTTCAGGCAGACCTCCAGTACTATGAGACAGTGGCTGGCTTTCAGGTCAATCTTCAAAAGTCTTTTCTGCTTAATTTGACAATTCCATCAACAGAGATGCCGGAGATTGCATATGCCTCCCCCTTTCAATGGGTCTAAAAAGAAATTGCTTATTTGGGGATAAAGATTACGCCCAGAGTAGCAGATCTATACAAAGTGAAATATACCTGTTAAGGTGCTTAAAATTAGACCTCAGGCGAGGGGCTCCACTATACCTCACCTGGATCACCGCATAAATGCGGTCAAAATGACAGTACTTCCCTGCATATTATATCTGTTTCAGAGGCTTCCAGTTGATGTGCAAAGGGACGAAGAGACAGACTTTCCCATAAACTTTTGATCCTCCCGAAGAAGGCTGGGTGTATGGCCTTCTCCGAGTTATATCTGAATGGTTCTTAATAGCATCAGAAAAACATTGGCTATGTATGGATAGGGCGATAGTGGTAAGGACAATTTGGAGTATCCTGTGGAAGCCTAGACAGGACCTTCCACGTAACGCTTATCTGAGCACTCCCACTGCCATCACATTAAAA
The DNA here is from genome assembly GCA_963921515.1 of Calotriton arnoldi. Lineage (NCBI taxonomy): Eukaryota > Metazoa > Chordata > Amphibia > Caudata > Salamandridae > Calotriton > Calotriton arnoldi. Next base: position 397,685 of record CAWUFW010013368.1, read on the forward strand.
GTGTGGGACACTGTAATTAAATCACATGAACTGATGACCTTCCCCTCTCTGTATACACCTATCAACTACAGTGCGGCCTTTCCACTAGCTTTGCTCCCAGACCCATTTGATAGTTGGCTGGAAGGAGGCTGTTTAACAATTTCCAACCTATTTCATGGGTGGGATATTCTGATATTTGAGAACTGCAGCTGCAATTTTAACCTGCCTGCATAGGGAATTTTTTCCAATGCTCAACTGAAACACTGGGTGCTACAGCCAAATGTATGACTTGCTGCTACTAGAGACCTACTTCCTATAGAACATTTTGCACAGAATGCCAGGGCAACCCGGGATGTATCTCCTTTCTATAGGCACTCCTGATGTCCACCAAATGCACCCCTACTCCACGCCACATATCTTTCTGGGAACAAACACTAGCGATCAATATAGAGGCCAAGCAATGGCACACATTTTACCGTGATATTTCTAAATTTAACCACTGTATGGGTTTTAGGGAAGAGCACTACAAACTCCTCTATGACTGGTACTTCTACCCTGAGAAGATCCAGAAACTGTTACCGAATACATCAGATTGGTGTTGGAGGGGTGTTGAAGGGGGTTGTGGGATTCTGGGAGACTTGGCATATCTGGTGGGATTGCCCGACCATTTAGCCATATTGGAATGACATACTAGCACAGATAAAAGAGATATTGGGCTACCCGATTCCTGGCAATTTGGAGTGTATACTCTTCGGCCTCCGAGACCCTTCTCTCAAGCGCCAAACTCTGGGGCACCACTCTATTCTATGGCTATGTTTAGGGGCAGCCAAGATGGCCATAACCACAGCGTGGAAGAAACGCAAAGCCCCATCCATGTTCCAATGGCACGCCTGACTCTGGCAGGCTCTTACAATGGAGCTAATGGCTGACATTATAGCTGATACCCGGAAAGGCTTTGAGTATGTATGGGGACCGCTCTTATCCTGCCACCCCCGCATAAGGGCACTTCACCTCTTCCAGACATAATAACACCCACTCCGACCTTCAATTGGCAAATTGTAAACTAACACACGAGAATAACCCCCACCCGTAAGACAGAACACACTCTTGGGTCTTCTTGCATCCACTAAATCCTACAGGCAAATTGTTGGTTGATATCTTTGTATTTTTTAATTTCCTTTTACATGTTTTCCAAGCTCGGATATCTTTTACCTAAAAGGAAAAGGTACTTTTATTACCTATGCTAGCAACACTGGGTGACTGTTATACTGCTTTTACTCTGCATGTATATTTTGCAATGTGTCAGCCAATTATCTTTAAAAATGTGCAACTGTCATTAGCTTCCAACTGCTGTTGGCTCGGAGTAATATCAAGAGTGTCATGTAATTTCTATGTACCTTTTTAAAACCAATAAAGAAAGTTTGACAAAAAAAAACAGTGTTGATTTGTAAAATGCTGTTCTCCTCCTGATCAAGTTAGGAAGAGGAACATGCAGGTTTGATCAGGGATTCCTCTTGGGGTATGCTTAAAATTGGTTCTGCCCATTTACTACACCCAGATTTTAGGCTTTTTGATAATCCGGTTTTGGACTTTTTACTGTGGGTAAGTTTCACTACTTGTGCTTCACCCATGGTAATCACATGGTGAATAGACTGCACATGTTTAATGCCAGTGTCCCCTGGACGCATTCCAGGATGGGGACTTCTTTGTGGAGGTGATGCAGGTGAGCTCAGTTAACCTTTAGCTTGCAGGGAGTCCACTCCTTAATCTTCTTGAAGCAAGGCAAAGTCCTTCGGACTGTTTTTACAAGTGTGCAGCTGGTGCAGTCCTTCAGAGTGCAATCCTTTGGGGGTGCAGGCCAGGGTTCCAATAAGACAGTCCTTCTCCTTGTAGTTTCAGGCAGCAGATCTGAGTTGCAATGCAGCTCTTCCATATTTGTCCACAGTTTCTGGGGGTCAAGCAGGGGGGCACCCCTGACCAATGGATGCAAGGTGCCACCCAGGTGTATGGCCACTTCCTCCAAAGTGTGGCAAATTCTTGTCCCAGAAAGCACCATTCTTTCAAAATCCAACATGGGGAAAGTCTCTTCTTTGGGGTTAGATCTGGCTAAGTCAACCCATTTGTTTGGCTAACTTTCACTAACACACCCCTTCTAGCCCCGACTAATCTAATTACCAAGGCTCCTGTGGTAGGGGGTGCAGGATGTGGGGATCAACCTGTGCTGGTCCCAAACTGTCATTCTCCCTTTGAAGGCCAGTTTGGCTCCCCTACCCTCGACCCACAGGGAATCCATTGTCTACTCTGACAGGACACTTCATACCTTATCAAGCAGCTCTGGCTCAGCCTGGTAAAGGCTGGTCAATCAGGAGAGGGCAGCTGGAAAGCTGGATTTTGGCTCACAGAAAAGAAAGTTTAATAACTTATTTTCTGCAATAGTTATTGCAGTGGCAAGTTGTTGGATTTATCTTAACTATTAATTAGATACCTTGAGGTATATTTTTAGATGGCCCCTGTCAATATTTATACTTAAATAAAATATCTCAATGTTAGCCGATGGAGCCATTTACTACAATGCTGAAAAAATGAAATAGCAGTTTTTCCCTCACCCATTCTCATAAAGCATATTTTACAATAAGCCTGCTTATAGTTACAAGGCACCCTTCCACTGGGCCATCTAGGAAAGACCTTAGGCGTGACTTACATGTAACAATAAGGTAGTTTGAGACATTGAAGTACCTTTAATTCGAAAGTCGAATTTGCATATAATTAAAATTTTAAAGAAGCCTGCAATGACAGCAGGCAACACAGCAGTGCACACTCTAGTGCTGGACAGCTACTGGGCCTCTAAACCTTCCTGTCCTATTATAGAATAGAGACGTATAGGTAGTTTGAAACCCCCCTGCCTTATTATATACTAGGGACATACAGGGGTCTGGCATTGCCAATTATAATTATACCTAACCATGTACTTTTAATCAGAGCACTGGCCCTGGGTATGGTTAGCAGAGACCAGAGCACAATGATAGGCAGAAAACCAGCACCTAATAGTCAAAATGGGAGCCAAAAGTGGGGGGACTCTGCAAACAGATCCTGATTTTCACACATTGTATGGCGCTTTGGAATGCATGGTATTGCTTTCTATAGTATAGTTACATATGTTATATAGTTCAAACTGTATAGTAATTAGCATGGTTGTGTACTAGTGCATTGTGCAATGTTGTAGTATAAAATGTTTGATTACAAGGTATTGTTGCACTGCATTATATATATTGCATATATTTGCTGTATTGCATACTACAGTATTGTATATTATTATGGCATTGCATAGTACTGTTTCATTGCATAGTATTGCTCTGCACTGCCTTGTATTAGCAAAGACTGGGACTAGCCAATAGTGGTGGCAGGGAAGGACAGCAGGATACAGCTGCTAGTAGCAGGAAACGTTATGAACGTTGTTAGACCTGACAGCCTTAGGATGATCTTCCCCCCAACGTTTTGCCTTCCTCTTCCACTTTTTCTGACCTCTTTTTTAATGGTATTAGGACTCACCACACTTTAGCACTGCTCTAAACATGGTAACATTGGCACATAACCCATTGGCATATTTAATTCACTTATAAGTCCCTAGTATAGTGGTGCATCCTGTACTCAGGGCCTGTAACTTAAATCCTACTAGTGGGCCTGTAGCACTGATTATGCCACCCACTTAAGTAGCTCTTTAACCATGCCTCAGGCCTGCCATTGCAGAGCCTGTGAGTGCAGTTTACACTGCCATTTTGACCTGGCAATATAAATCTTTTGTCAGGCCTAAACCTTCACTTTTTATACGTCTAAGTCACCCCTAAGGTAGGCCCTGGACATCTCAGAGGGCAGGGTACAATGCGTTTAAAAGGCAGGACATTTACTTTTTAGTTTTACATATCCTAGTAGAGAAAAAATCTTAAATTAGTAAATCCCAAATGAGAAGATATAACTGATTCAAGTTTGGTTTCCCTGGAATCACAATTAAAAAACCAAACTAATGGAGAAGTCGGATTTTAAATTGCAATTCTGAAAATGCTGCTTTTAGAAAGTTATCATTTTCTTACTTTTTTATTTGGTGCCTGCTGCCTGTCTCTTATCACAAGTCTGGGATGGGTGACAGTTGGGCTTTGTGTTTTCTCTCTCGACAGCCACACATAATGAGACCTTAGGTGTGACTTCATGGGCCAATCTGTCAGTATGGGAGGGAGGAGCTGGACCCAGCCTCATACCTGAATAGACTGTGTCCTAAAGGGCTGCATACTCTCCCCTGTAGTGAGTCTGGAGCCAGTGTAGGAACCGACGACCTCTGTGCACTTCAAAGGCATGTCTTTGAAGTCTTCCCCATTTCAAATGCACAACTGGGTACAAGTACTTGACCTCTGGCACCACCACTTCAGTGCACGTCTGGACCTGTGAGGTTCTCTGCCAGGAAGAAGGACTGCTGTGCTTCTGATGTGACTGTCACTCTGCTGGACTGCTGTTTTGCTGAACTTCTGCTTTGTTGTGCTGACCTGCTAACTGCTGCCCTCTTGCCTGGGTGAGGGGACTAGACCTGCATCACTTGAACCCAGAGTGACTCCAAGGGCTGGCAGGCTGGCAGGCTGGCATTCTGATCTGAAGTCTCAGGGACATAAAAGACTTCCAACCAACCTGTTTCTGCACCTAGACTCTAGAGTCTACCCTGCCAAGTGGTGCCACCCAGTCCTGGACCCTTGAAAATGGGCCAAAGGTGCTTCTCCAGTGGAACCAATGCATCCTCTGCTGAGTGACACATCCCAGGCACAATCAAAGCCTTTCCGCTGTTGTGCGGATTGGACTCATCGCAAAAGACATGCATCGCCACTTCATCCCACATCTTGGGACCGACGTATTGCCTTTGGAATCACCACTGCACAAAAACTTTACCGGCGCAAGCTCCATGCATCCCTCATCAATGGCAGCCCCAATGACGAACCTCCGCATCGCAGCTTCACAGTTTATGGGAATTGAAGCATCAACTCTGCTGCGCCTTGCATCCTCAACACCAGCCTTCTCATTGCAAGCCCTGTCGACAGGATCCACATCAGGATCTTGCACAGCAGCTTCATCGAACTCAGAACTGATGCATTGCTGCTGCTGCTGCTTAGGGGCGCATCTTTGATGTGGATCCACACAAACGCTCCCCAACCAGGATTTAAGGTACTTCAGCTCGCGTTCCATTGCAGTCAGCCTGAACTTTTGTCTTTGTCCCGGTCTGGTGCGACCAGAAATCCCCAGTTGACGCTTCCTTTTTCAAAGCGCTATTTTACAGTTTATTCTTCAAAAATTCATATCTCAAGTCTACTTATTAGATTTTTGTAATTTTAGTCTTGTTTTATTTAATTACATTACGCTCTATTTTTCTAACCTGGTGTCAAATGTGTGGTGTTTTCACTGGCTTACTGTTTAAAGTGTTGCACAAATACTATACACATTGCCTCTAAGATAAGCCTGACTTCTCTATGCCAAGATACCAGAGGTTGAGCACAGGATAATTTATGGTTTGCTTGTGCCTTACCCTGATTAGGATTGTGGTTCTTGCTTGGCCAGGGCTTACACCCCAGTCAACCAGTAACCCAATTTCTGACAAGCATCATTTGGAAGAAACACCTGATGATGGCAGCAGAGGGGTAGCTCATTGAGCAATGACTGAGACCAGCGAGACCCCCAGCTGCAGCTGGTCCTTCCTCCATTGAGTAACACCATGCCCAATTCAATGGTTGCTTTGAGGTCCTCCATACGCAAGTGTTTCAAACCAAAGTTTGAAATTAGTGATACGTGGCATCTTCAAAGCGATAAATTGTCACTTAAATATGAGAGTAACTCCAGAAAAGGCAATGAAAAGGCAATATAAAGACTAAAATATATTTTTGGAAACTATTTGGTTCTTCAAGTAGGACAGCACACTGTGGGATCCCATTGCACTTCTGCTCATTTGAAGCAAGGCAACAGCAGGTATGTGCTGCTGCTAGCTGTAATGCCTGTATCAGACTGCTTTCAGGGTAGTGACATAAAGAAGGGAGGGGTGAAAAAATGACTGCTTTAACACTTTCTCCTTGTAGCTGTCAGGGCTGCTGATTGGCACTGCTACTCCTTTTTCAAATTTCAACCCTAATGATGCCTGGGGTAAGCAGGTCAGCAGCTGCTGTTGACTCTGTAGATAGCCCTGCTTCAGCCTGCATTGGGTCGTATTTGCCTGAAGGCTCACCCAATTGAGAAGCGCATATTGACAGTATACAAGTAGAATGCTGTTATCTCAGAATGACTACCATTCCAATTACCTAATGACTCTCCTGTAGGATAGTCTAAAATGTGAATGACACTGTCAAAAAAGTTAATGGCCTAAGGGATATCAGCCATTATCCCATTTAAATGCTGCTCTGTGAGCTGACCTGTGGCACTCCAATAGAGAAAGGACTAAAAGTAGCTGACCATAAGTCCATGAATGTGCATGTGTTTATTATTATTATTATTATTATTATCATTATTGTATTGTGCCTTATTTACTATAAAAAGGGTACTCTGGCTAGGCCGGAAAAATCCTCCAAGGCCAACGCTTGGAATGATCTAAGGATGCAGTAAAGTCCAAGACTCCAAAGAAAATTGTTCCATGGAGGAATCAGCGAAGAGTAATTAATCTTACATTTGTGTTTCAGACTGGGGAATTATTTTCTCACAACGTTATAGCTGAAGGAAGGAATCAAGAGATGACCTACTGTATTTTCCTCCACCTGATTATTAGTAGTGGAGTGAAAAATTAATTATGCCTGTTTGGCAGGTGACATTTTGTGTACAAGAACACGCAGTTCATTGGTGAGACTTAGGGTTGGCACACCCATACTTGTCCATTGACCGGATATGCCTTAAGAAAGAATTTTCAAAGCTGACAAGATTTAACAGATGGATAACTTTAAACTTTACAAACCCAGGGGGTGGCAAAATTATGCCCTTGGTACGGAAGGTGGCTCTGGCAGATGCCTCTATCCATAATGAGGGAAGAGGGCCCCAGGAACTCTCGCAGGCTTCACCCATCAACTATACTCATGGCTTCAGCCTGCCCTGGGTAGGGTTAGTGGTTCTGGCCAGACAGGGACCAGAGCCCCAGGTGTCTGAGTGGGTTTTAACCAGATCTCACGAGGATCCTTAGTGCTGGCTGGCGCAGAAGAGTACCTGAGTCCTAAACAATCAGTTGACACCTGGCACTGAGTAGGGAAGGTGTCTCTGGCCAGTGCTGGAAGTTGAGCAGACCAACACCTCAGGGGCCCGAGTGGGTTTCATTCACCCTTTGGTAAAGCAAATCAGAAGAAAAGTTAATAATGGGATTCACAGGACTGCTCATCCACAGCTATTAAAATTCAAATTGTTTAGTTCAGGCACAATATTGTATGCAGTTACGCTACATATATGCGATTGGTTTTCAAAAGAATTCGTAATATATTTTGGTCGGCCTGGACACTTTGTGGTTCGTCTAGGGGTGAGTAGAAGTGGATATCTTTCTTAAAATGGTGGATTTGCTGTACCATTCCTTTGCAGCTCTTCTGTTTCATTTAGAATAATGAGAACCACTTAATTTTCAATAGTGAGCCACAGCTGACTATGCAGTCAAAAACCATTTGCCAGTGGTTCATCTGTCACCGGTCCACCCATTAAGCATTGGTTGTCCAACCCTATTTATGGTGGGCTTCCCATATTCTTTTAAGAAAGGCACAGTGGTCATGAACATTAAAAGAAACAATGGCCATCAGATGCTGAAAGAAGACTCGCTTTGAGTCAGGAAAATGTCTTATTGTTATGCAATGCATAAAAGAATTACCACTTTGGGTATTTGCTACTGTAAATAAGCTAAGGGGCCCCAGCAGTTCATTTCTGCTAAAAATGCACCTGCCTTGTTGAAAGGAGCATATTGGAAAAATTCCCCACCAATATTGCGGGTCAACTTTAAATATGGTGGGCTAACCTGTTCTGAGCTTGTGGTGTGACAAGGGTGGCACTGATTCCAGCTGGGTTGGGTGCTATGGGCAGAAGGAGTGTAAGGCGGGCTTGGGAAGCAAACCATGTACATGGTGTGGACAGTGAGTCATGGAGTTCTTTTGAGTGTTTGACTCCATAATGTCCTCTAAATTAATCTGATAGTTTCCAGGAAAGTCATAGATTTGACAATAATGTGTTATGCTGTATTTGAGTTGCTATCCCTCTACCACCTTGGGGTTACCCTTCTTTGCTTGCTATTGCTACATTTCGCAAGTCAAGTTTACAAAGGAAGTACATATCCTTCTGATGCCTTTGTCTCCTTAATTTCCATTATATAATAGAGGTTGGCAAGCCAATGAAGTTTTAAACAAAGTTCAAGACAGATGCCCTAGTCTGGCTCAGCTTAAGGGCCTCTTGGATCCTCCAGCTGGAACTAAACCAAGCCTTCATGTGGCTTCTGTCTGCTACCCACGCTCTATCCCCATACTCTACGAATACAAAACAAAGCATTAACATTTGATATAAAAAAGAAAAATGGAAAGAAATAACCATCTACTTTGTGGATTGCTCACTATGAAATCAGAAAATTTAGGCCAGATTTATCAAGCCCTTGTGACACAAAAAACACAAGGGCTAAAGTTAGATTTATCAAGGGACATAAGAACCTTCAGGCATCGCTTGTAGGGACTTGTGTGGTGCAAGAGATGTGTTGTGCCGGCCTGTGTCGTCACTCAGGAATGCAAGGCAGATGTTCCCATGCAAAATCGAATACAATCATAATGCACTGGGATTTATCAAGATACAACTGCATGTTGCATCATCACACAGTGTAATTCAACAATGGAAACGCAGGCATAGGAAATGACACCAGGGCTTTGGTATCAGAAGACCTCCATCACAGAACTCTCTGACAATATCATCAACTCCATGGAGGTAGTTATTTTGCTATTGGGAGTAGGTGTGAGATGACAACAGCAATAACAAAGGAGGAGAGAACGCATATTCTGACAAAGGATCATCCTCCTTGATCTCATAAAGGAGGAGGTAATCAAGTTATGTAGACTGAGGAAGGAGATCATCTTGGAGCTGCTAGAGAAGATGTATCCAAGCTTTGAACCAGCAACTAGCCTGGCCAATACTATCCCACAACATGTTAAGTTGATGGCAGTCCTACATATGTTGGCCTCTGGCTTATTGCAGACGATATCTGCAATGTTAGCTGGCACTTCATCTAAGTCCCTGATAGGAAAATACAAGAAAAGAGAATAAATATAGAGTAAAATTAGTACTATATTGATTCTGTCCAGCCGGACAGTAAAAATTGAATGATTTAAAGTTTTGTGAAAAAACAATAAAGTGGGACACAGTCCTGCGTCCAACGCAGTACCTTTAACACAAAAACAAAAAACAAACGCTCAGTCAGGGCAGAAGGCTTGTATGTTGTACAGAAAATAAGACAAGCAGGATTAAACAACGACACCGTTACACTTGAATAACAAATTAGATTGTGTATGCGGTGTACAATGTAATTTGCGTTGGTGTACAGTACGAATTTGAGTCTATATTTATTCTCTTTTCTTGCATGTTCCTGTCAGGGACTACTGTTCTTGTAACTTACCCATGGTCCCTGCATACCTTAATGGGTTCCCTTGTTGCTGTAAATATGGCACTTCATCTAAGGGAAAAAAATGCTTCATTCACAGGCACCCTAGCCCAATAGTGCAACGATTCCTCTGTTGGTGCAACTGAAAAATTATTGTAACCTCACTATGAGCAACCTAAAATTTTATATTAGTTGTAACCATGTTGCAGTTTTGCATTGTCCTTGTGACACAACACTGTGCACAAAGGAGCAGTTATGAGCTACCTAATGTAACTTATGAATATGAGATGTGTAAAGTATGTGCGCTGGCCTGTGGTTTGTCCATGCTTCAATCACATAACAGTACACATCACAAACATTTATTGAGTATCACTTGTGTGTGAATTATAGAAATGTTAAAGTATTGATAAGTTATATGCGACATCTGTGTAGCCAAATGATACGCAGGGTATCTCAAAAATACTTTTAAAAACCCTTGCATGGTGCCTAGTGTAAAATGGCATGATGCGTAGTTTAAAAAATGCTTTGCAAACCTCCTGCATGGAAAAATGGCATGGTGCATAGTGTAAACATGTCTTGCGTGGCCCTTGCATCAGGAAATATGCCCCAAAGTTTCACCAATTAGGTGGATACACCCAGGAAATGATGGAACGGGTTTGGCAGCATTCCAGGGAGAGTCTGAAATTTAGGGGCATATTTACAAGCCCCTGTTGGCACCACAACATCACTTTTCATGACGTTGTGGTGTCGATAGGGGCTTCACCTTATTTACAAGGCAGTGTTACACCACTTAACGTGGCTTAACGCTGCCTTGTAAATAAGGCACCCTTTCATGTTATGCTTAGCATGAAAGCAGTAGGCAATGGATGTTGCAGTGGGCGTTCCACTGCAACACCCATTGATTTTGTTCTGCCCCATATTTACAAGGGGGGTGTATATAGGGTCCAGCGCCAACATTAAGTCCAGGGAAAACCTGGTCTTATCCTGGCGCAATTAGGAGAATTATTTAATTTCTCCTTGTTTTTGCTGTTTCTGTGTGTGCAGGGTTGTGCAGCACAAATAGAAACAGCAAAATGCCATTGATTGTTTATGTGCAGGAAGGTGTCCCTTCCTGCACATAAACAATGATTTAAAAAAAATGATGTTTTGCAACTTCTATGTGTGCTGCATTAAGCAGCACACATAGAGGTTACAAAACGCCATTTAAAGATTGTTTATGTGCAGGAAGGGACACCTTCCTGCACATAAACAATTATTCCCCTCAATGCAAGCACCCTTGGACTATGGTGCAAGGGTGCCTGCGTTGGTGCTAGGCAGCTAAATTTAGTGCCAGTGCAGGGGGAAACGCAGGGCTGCACCATATTGTTGTAAATATGGTGCAGCCCTGCGTTTCAGAAGTGGCTGAGCGAGGCGTTAAGCCAAGAAGGCTAACACAGCACTCCGTCACTTCTATTGTAAATATGCCCCTTGTGCTGCCTGTCTGGAACCATCTATAAAATATAAGCTCCAGATGTAGCACACAGTGACTAAATGCTACACATCAAGGGAAATATATGGGTGTTGTCCTGTCACAGAGCAAGTGCAGGACTGCACTATATCAGACTACATATGTTGTTTTTATGCCTACAAACTGCGCAGTTGAATTAGTGCATGTGACGCTCAAGCCAGCCATCCAATTACCATGGCACTACTTGCGGCTGGCTTAAAGACATGAGAGAATTTGTGTTGTAATGGATACCTCAGAGAGCAACACAAATCCTTCAAGGCATGCTCCTCTTGCTACATGTGTTGGTGATTGATTAATATATATATATATATATATATATATATATATATGAGTAAATACAATGATCATGTTAAGTATCTTATCTTGGTGGGCCTCTGCTATGTGGTCAGAAAAATATTTGATATCTATGACAATGGCACCCCTGTAACATGTTTATTGGTTGACTGTGTTGGGTCAAGGCAGAACAGCAAGCATGTGTTAGCAGACGTAGACAATGGTGCATATATATCTATATATATTTTAAAGTTTTATGTTATGTTCCAGTGATATAAAGGATAAATGCAATTTAATGCTATCACATGCAAAGCTCACAACATTTATACTAATGACCCATGTTGGGCCTTTTATGCAGGGTTTGCTTTGCCTTGTGCATGCAAAGTGACACCAGGGCAAGACAAGGCTGACATCTGATGTACCAAGCCACACCAACCCACCTACAAAGATCCTGCTTAGGTTGCAAAATGTGGAGTACCATAATGCAGACCTACATGATGGTTTGCTTTAGTCAGCACAAGGAATGCCTTACATGGGTGCTGCATAGATGTTATAATGCACCCACACCTTTTGACTTTCCACCATGTACAGATGTCATTAGAATGTTACATGTTGGGGGCGCTAGAGGGCGCACGGCAAGATGGCCGCACCTTAAGGTCGCTCTGCCCGGCTGAGCCACCACCCGCCTATAATCCGCCTGGAACTGCTGAAACTGCGCTACGGAAACCGCGCGACCCTAGCTGGCCAAGACCCCTGCATACTTTGGTGACATTGTGGAGCGGCGGATCGCTCTGTGGCGGCGCTTCACCGGAGCGATCGAGACCCATGGCGGGCGCACAAAATGGCGGCCACCTGCACACTCCGCTGACGCGGCCGGGCTGTGGCGACCCTGCCTGCCGCTGAGCTGAGGAGCCGATTGGAGGTGGCCGAGAACTGCTGCCGTCGGCGTACCTGCCTGCCCTGAGGAGGGGTGCTGTCTGAGGGCGGCCGGGACCTACAAGGCCTGTGCGGGCCCTACGAGGACGAGCCCGAGCACTGCGCTGTTGGGCGCTGCAGTCACGAGCAAGACCACCGTGTGGGAGAGGCGAGCGGCGGCGGCCCGGTGCGAGCTTTGGGGACCCGCGCCGAGGTGCAGAGACACACTTGCGGACTGCCGGCGGAGACGACTCCTGGGTGCTGGTCACGGTGAGTGGGCGCGGCCCGGCCGGGGTTCGCACCAGTGGAGGCGGGCGGGGGCCCTGGTCGGCGCTGCGGCCTGCGAGCTTGGGCGGGCGCCTGGGGGGGAGTTGTAGGCCGGAGTAGGAGATCGCACTCCAGTTGCTGCCATCTGCTGGCTGCCACTGCCGCGGCTACTGCTGGGCCCATGCTTGGAGGTCCCACGGGACAGATGGAGCATTAGGCCTCTGTACCGATCTGGGAGAGGAGGGACTGGCACACTTACCCCTGCATTGCCACTGATTATCCTCAAGGCTGTTGTGGCGGGTCTCTGACGAGAGTGCAGCTGAGACCCAGGCTTGGGTCTGGAATACACCCCGCATTGCTTTGAACTGCTGTGGATCCTTCTCTGATGTGATTCCGGGGTGCGCGCCACCTCGCATCTGGGTGGCCGGGGCCTGTGCTGAATCCCCTTGATTAGAACGAGCTGCTAACTCACTGGCTCTTGATGAGGGGCTAGTGGACACGAGAACACTCACTGGTGGGGGGCCTTCATGTTCTGACCCCAAGCCCATTCCCTGCTGTCGGGCGACCTCCCGTGCTGGTGCGGGCCTGCACATCTCGGGCGGGCAGTTGCGCTCACCGGGAGGAACGAGCGGATTCATTGGACGACTCGCCTGGAGTCTGCGAGGGATTGGGCTTGTTCCCCTGTGGGGGACTTGCCTAGATATCTGGCGCCATGGGCAGGACAGACAGAACCCAGCCTCGCCTCACGTTCGAGGCCCGAAAATCCACTAAAACCCCACAGAAGGCTGCCTCGGACTCGGAGGCTGACGCCCAGGAGGTAGGGCCCACTGGCCTCGAGACCACGCTTTTGGCCATGCAGCGCAGCCTCCAATCCATCGAGGGAACAATGGCGGCTGTCAACAACCGGCTGGACCACATGTCCTCGCAGCTGGAAAAACAGAGTGCCCGTATGGGGGAAGTTGAGCAGCGGGTGTCTACAGTGGAGGATGGTCTAAGTGAAGTCGCCGGGAAAACGCTTAACATGGAAAAAGTCCTTTCAGTCATCCAAGCCAAGAACGAGGATTTAGAGGCCCGCTCCAGGCGCAATAACCTCCGCATTACTGGGCTGCCAGAATCCACCAATGTGGGCAAAATGGAGACCTACATTGAAACATTGATCACAGACCTATTCGGTACGGAACAGCTTTCACACATGTTCATTGTGGAACGGGCACACCGCTCCTTGGCGGCTCGACCGGCCCCGGGCGCTCCCCCCCGCCCCATTATTGCACGAGTACTGAATTATAGGGACCGGGACACTATACTACATCTGGCGAGAGAGAAAGGGGCCATAGAACATCAAGGCAATAAACTCTCCTTCTTTCCCGACTTTACTGTCACTGTCCAGGCTGCGAGGAGGGAGTTTGGAGGTGTCAAAAAATGTCTACAAGCGGAAGGGGTCCCGTATGCCATGCTATACCCTGCTCGCCTGAAGATAGGCCCTGACGGGGACTCTCACATTTTTAATAACCCCAAAGCAGCCTTAGAACATGCCAAACGCCTCAAAAGGAGGCGACGCGAATCCCGATCGCCATCAGAGACTGAGGAACAATAGACCCATAGGGTGCATTGGCTGAATTGTTTGGCTGCCACGGCTGCCCATTTGACTTTCCAGGCTTCTCCTTCCTCATGATGTATCACTTATCAGTATGATTTGCTCTTCCTTCCATTCACAGGTGTCTTTGGCCGGGGCGGATTGGGATACGCCTGCTCGCATACCATGGGCGCGCTCCATGATGTTGTAATTTCCAGGCATAGTTACCGACCCCTGCTCAGCCTCCTCCTACTAGATAGGAGGATAGTAGCACTCTAACGCCCTCACACGGGTGCACCCCATCTCAGGTTTGCATTGCTGGTAGTTTGTTGGGACGGGGGAGGGGCGGGTAGGGATGGCTTTGGTGAGTTGGGGATGCTGAAGTGGGAGGGGGGATGGGGGATTGCGATGGGGGGGATGCTCTCTGGCACTGTCTTTTTAGGATTTTATGCTTTTTACTATGTTCAATGTAATTGCACAGGCATGTCTTTGAAATATTCGATAGGTACATTTCATAACCTGCTAATAGATGAGTGGTAAAATGCGCCTTTTAACATGGAATGTCCGTGGCCTCAATACTCCCAAAAAGATCAGGTCGGTGTTTGCCTACTTAGACAGGATGGAGGTCCACATTGCCTTCTTACAGGAGACACATCTTACCAAAGCTTCCGAAGGGAAAGTGGGGGCTCGATGGGCTGGCTTTCGTGCCTCTTCCTCTTACTCTAGCTATGCAAGGGGAGTGATTATTCTGATCAAGAAAGGGATACCGTTCCAAGTCACGCGCACTGAGACCGATGATCAGGGACGAGTGGTGTTGGTGCATGGTCAACTAGGTCGGTCGAGTGTCCTTTTTGTAAATGTGTATGGGCCGAATGTTGATGACCCGGCCTTTTTTGCTGATGTATGGCGCCGCATCTCGGGGTTTCCAGACGCGGAGATTATATGGGGAGGGGACTTTAATGTCTGTCTGGATATGGAGGCTGACCGGAGGGGCAGTGAAAATTCACGGCCTAAACAGGCGGCGGAGGTGTTGCGTGGCCTGATGGATGCGGGACGCTTGAGGGATATATGGCGTATGCAACATTTGGGTGAACGAGAGCACGTTTGTTTCATTTGTGCATGGGACTTGGTCCCGCTTGGACTTCTGGCTGGCTACGGAGGCTGCGTGTGCGTGGGCGACTGGAGTGCGCCACTTAGCCAGGACGCTCTTGGACCACTCCCCGGTGCTCCTGGATCTACAGGTCCCAGCATGTGATCGGCCACCCTTCCAGTGGCGCTTACAACCGTCCTCCCTGACGGACCTGGTCTTTCGGGCCACAGTAGGAGAGGCGATTCGTAATTTTTTCCGGGAAAATGCTGGCACAGTTGATAGCGCAGGCACCATGTGGGAAGCGTTCAAAGTCACTATCAGAGGGGTCTGTATGGGGGCGCAGGCTGGAGTACTGCGTGACTTACGGCGCAGAATTCACAAATTGGCCGCCGATATTTCCACTCTGGAGCGAGCCTATGAGATAGATCCGCTGCCCGAAACTCTGTCCAAGATCCGTGCACTGGTGACAGAACATAACGTTACGGCTGACCAGGAACTGGTACATAGGTCCAGGCGTAGCAAGGCCCGATACTATGGTGAGGGGGGACGGCCTAGCCGTTCGCTCGCGCAAAAACTGGCTGCGCCGCGGAGGCAAGAGTATATCACGGAAATCCTAGACGAGGCAGGGACAGCTTGTTACGGCACAACCGCCATTAGTGAGACCATACTTGACTATTACACGGCACTCTATAGCAATAGAGATGTAGTGCAGCCGGCCGAGATCCATTCATACTTGGATGATGTCGCACTGGGCTGGCTGTCTCCCGGCCACAGGGAATATCTTACTCAACCTTTTGATGTGGAAGATGTAAAACTCGCTATTATGTCCCTCCCTACCTGCAAAGCTGCGGGATTAGACGGGTTCCCGAGCGAGTTCTATAAGACATTCGCGGAGGACCTGGCCCCCCGCCTTCTTGAAGTATATGCGGAAGCGTATGATACTGGACAGCTCCCACCCTCGTTGCGGGAGGCTCTACTGGTGATGCTACTGAAACCGGATAAGGAGCCTAGCCACTGCGATTCATACAGACCACTCTCAATGATTAATATCGACACCAAGATACTGGCGAAAATGATTGCACTCCGCCTTCAGCCTCTGGTTCCTCTGCTGGTACTCCCTGACCAGTCTGGTTTTGTGCCTGCCCGGTCTACTGTGCATAACCTGCGAACCCTCTTCGCCACTCTTCATTATTTTGACGCAGACTTCCAGGCCGCGGCGGTGCTACTAGACGCCGCCAAGGCGTTTGATTCCCTCTCCTGGGAGTATATGTTTACCGTTCTAACGCGAATGGGTGTTCCCCCGTTTTTTTTGCAATGGATCAGGGTCCTGTATACCAAACCTGCGGCTAGAGTTCGCGTGAATGGCTGGGTATCCTCGGCGTTTCCCATTGGCAGAGGCACACGGCAGGGATGCCCTCTGTCACCAATGCTATTTGCGCTGGCGCTGGAGCCACTGGCATGTAAGTTGCGCCAATTGCACGCCTCCGCTGCACTGCGCTTTCGACAACGGCCACTTGTTGTTTCGCTCTATGCGGATGACATGCTGTTATATGTCCGTGAGCCTGCAACCCACCTCCCTGAACTGCTGAGGGAATATGTTAAATTTGAAGGATTCTCTGGCTTAGGTATAAACTGGGCCAAGTCGACGGTATTTCCCTTAACAGCGGGTACTGACGAATTTGAGATGGACTTCCCCTGTCTTGGGCCCGGGATCCGGTGAAATACTTAGGGATCTGGCTGCATAGGGACCCTGCCCAGGTTATATCCATGAATTATGGGCGCACCATCACACAACTCACGGAAAAACGGAGAGGTGGGCCCGCCTGCCCCTCTCGTTAGCGGACCGCATCGCTGTGATTAAAATGACCATTTTGCCCAAACTATTATATTTATTCGTGAATATCCCACTCCGTCTGAATATTTCGGCCTTCAAGGCATTACAGACGGCCTTACTATCATTTGTGTGGGGCGGCAAAAAACCTCGTTGTAGCTGGGACACCCTAGTCCAACCCTTTGAACGCGGTGGCTTCGAGGCCCCAGATATGCACCTTTATTACCTATGCGCTCAGGCACATTTTGCGCATTATTGGTTCTTCCCACACCGCTATCTCCCCCATACGGCGATTGAGGCGGACGCAATACTCCCCTTGCCACTGGTGGCAGCTGCTCTCTCGGGTGGGAGTGGAGGCCCCCGAACGGAAATCAATCCGGTGCAGTGCACCGCCTGGGCCTGGCAGACATTGGCTAGACGAGCGAAACTGCCCTACCTTTATGCCCCCAAATTGCCGATTGCGGCACATCCTGGCATATCCGCGGCGCAAGAGCGTTTGGCGCTGGGCGCATTGCAAGCGGTCGGGGTCACGCAGCTGGGGGACTTGTACAAACAAAGCCAGTTCCGCTCACTGCTGGACGTACAGGCGGGTCGGTCACATGGAGCTATGCTATGCTTCACATACGTGAGGGTTCGGCAGGCAATCAGGGATATATATCCTAACTACCCCACTGAGCCTCAGCCACTGCGGGCGCTGCAGGCGGTGCTCGCAAGTGAGGATCGTAAGGGACTGATCACTAAACTATACGCTGCATCGCTTCGTGAGCGTGAGGAGGAGGCGCACCCCTCATACGGTAAATGGAACGAAGCTCTGGGTAGCACGATGTCCATAGACCATTGGCATGCTTGCTGTAAACTGACTGGGCGCCTCACAGCTAACTGTAATTTACGTATCATACATTTTAACTTTTTACACCAGCTCTACTACACCCCTGTGCAGCTGAGGAAATTTGGCCTGAGGGATACGGCTAATTGTGTGCGGTGTGGGCATGCGGACGCCGATTTTCTACACCTCTCCTGGCTCTGTGCGGGGTTAGTTACATTTTGGTCTAGGGTGGTGGATGTGTTAACAGAGGTCGTGCTGGAACGAGTGGGATGCACGCCTGAGCTATGCTTGTTGGGCAATGTGACACCCTTAAAGCCCTGTAACAGGAGGTTGGTGGCTGTGGCGACGCTAATGGCCAAGCGGGCCGTGGCGCAGCACTGGGGTGCACGGGGGTTGCCCACGGTTCGTAAATGGATCCGGGACTTGACATACTGTAGGGAACAACTAGAGACCTATGCTGAAGAACTCCTGAGTCATCAAGGCCCAAGGATTTCTGGGCCCCACTTACCATATATTTATCAAGCCACCCTGATTTGTAAGATGTCACACATTCTTATTTCTATGCTAATGATACTTAATGCAATTGATCCCAGGTTATTGTACTATCCCGACATGTGTGCGCATCATAAGTCTAAATGTTGCCGCTATGTAGGTCATATCATTGCAGTGCCAGAGGGCGAGGGAGGGGGGGGGGGTTTGTTTCTTTCGTTTGCCGTATGGCATTTTCATTGGGTATCTGTTCATATATTGCTTGATATGTATATGCACCTAAAAAGTTGCTTGTCCTGAATTCCTGGGCGCGTTGCTCCTGGCACGCGCATGATATTGTTGTATGGCATGACAAGCTGTTAATAAACAAAAAACAAAAAAAAAAAAGAATGTTACATGTTGAAATTGGTCAACATGGTATCACTTACCCCTAGAGGCATGTGCCCCATTCAAATAAGTGAATAACAGTGCCAGTTAAGCACCCACACTTGCACCATGCAGCATACATGTACCATCAAAGCCTATATATGGACGTCTCCACCACTCTCCCTTTCACACAGCATATCATGACCATGTATTTAGCTGTATTGCATTGTGTAGACAAATATTACACATGGCCCTTCATATAAATCTGTAATACAGACAAGGCCACATGATGCTGTAGTAACAAAGCTCAGTTCCTGCGGTGTATGTATGTGTGGGCCACTTATTACTAGAGATATGCTGTGGATGCAGCAGCAGTTGATGAACTATAGAAGATTTTGTTCTGGTTTGGATGGCCATATAGTACACACATCTATAGAGCACGTCAGATGCATTTTTCTTTCAATGATATATGTGTTGAGGTCACAAAAAGTGGTACAGCCATGTTGGTTTCCTCAAGGAAGTCAACATTTATGTGAAATAGCCACTCCCTTTTACATAGATCTGGTCTGCCAATGCCAAATGATGACATTGAAGTACTCATTGCATAACATGGCAGAAATGCATGAGGGCTGATACCATGAGGTACTGTTATTCGTCGATCAAACTTACCTTTATTATTCATCAGGTTAAAAGGTTTGTTTTCCTCATGTGTAGCCAATATGAATGCTCATGAAAGGAAGAAATATACTGTATGTAAAGTCTGGTACACAAAGATCTGCAAGGTTGCTAAAGGTTTATGGAAAATGGGTAATGTTTTACGATGAAGAGAAGACAAAAGAAACATGGGCCCAACCACCACCACCCACAATGCCTTCAACATCCACCAGCACCATTACACCTCATGGACAGAAAAAAAGCACAAAGAAAAGGAGCCATGCTACAGCTAAAGACGTTGCCTTAAAAAATGGTAAAGGCCCAAAGGATCGAAGCTGCAAACCTGTGGTACCTGAGGATGAACCAAGGAGCTTGCGGCGGTTAAGTGGACAATTTAAGAAACGTAATGTTCGGATGCAAACAAATAATGGACTGCTGCAGGTGTGCCTTTAAGCCTTGAGGAAAAATTGTGGACTTACAGCCTCTCCCTCTTTGAATCTCGCCTCATTTGTTTGCTCTTCTTCTATGAAGTTTCATTTCTGAAAAGTAGACACCCGGGGGCTTCCAGGGAGGTATGGCTTGCGTGGATCCCCCAACGTTTCCTTACCCAGAATCTCTGCAAACCTCAATTTTAGCTGAAAAATCACTTTTTCACACATTTTTGTGTGGAAAGTGTGGCATCACTGGCCTCACACAAATTTCCTACCACCCAGCGTTCTCCCAGGTCTCCTGATAAAATGGTGCCTCACTTGTGTGGGAGGCCCAAGTACCCGCGACATGCAAGGACACAAAACGTTTTGAGGCAACATCAACATTGCCTATCAAAAAATGTTTTGGTCCCTTGCCTGTCGCGGGTACTTGGGCCTCCCACACAAGTGAGGCACCATCTTTATCGGGAGACCTGGGGAACGCTGGGTGGTAGGAAATTTGTGTGAGGCCAATGATGCCACACTTTCCCACACAAAAATGTGTGAAAAAAGTGATTTTTTTCAGCTAAAATTGAGGTTTGCAGGGGATTCTGGGTAAGGAAACGTTGGGGGATCCACGCAAGCCATACCTCCCTGAAGCCCCCGGGTGGCTACTTTTCAGAAATGTGTGGGTTTGGTAGGTTTCCTAGATGGCCGCCGAGCACGGGGCCAAAGACCCAGGTGACTCCCCTTGCAAAACCAGGTGGTTTTGAGATAGGCAATTTTGATGTCGCCTCACTACGTTTTGGGCCCTTGCCTGTCGCGGGTACTTGGGCCTCCCACACAAGTGAGGCACCATTTTTATCGGGAGACCTGGGGGAACGCTGGGTGGTAGGAAATTTGTGTGAGGCCAATGATGCCACACTTTCCCACACAAAAATGAGTGAAAAAAGTGATTTTTTCAGCTAAAATTGAGGTTTGCAGGGGATTCTGGGTAAGGAAAGGTTGGGGGATCCATGCAAGCCATACCTCCCTGGAAGCCCCCGGGTGTCTACTTTTCAGAAATGTGTGGGTTTGGTAGGTTTCCTAGGTGCCGGCAGAGCTAGGGTTCACAAACTACAGCTAGGCACTTTGCCAAAAAGGGTCATTTTTCACTGCGAAATTGAGGTGTGACCACGTTGCGTTTTGCGCCGTTTCCTGTCGCAGGCACTAGGCCGACCCACACAAGTGAGGTACCATTTTTCTCGTAAGACTTTGGGGAACACGGGGTGGGTGGAAATTTGTGGATCCACGCAGATTCCAGAACTTTCCACCACAGAAATGTGGGGAAAATGTGTTTTTTTTGACAATTTTTTATGTTTGCAAGGGATTCTGGGTAACAGAACCTGGTGGGAGGCAGTCAAGTCACCCCATCCTGGATTCCCCTGGGTGTCTAGTTTTCAAAAATGTATAGGTTTGCTAGGTTTCCCTAGGTGCCGGCAGAGCTAGGGTTCAAAAACTACAGCTAGGCACTTTGCCAAAAAAGGGTCATTTTTCACTGCGAAATTGAGGTGTGACCACGTTGCGTTTTACGCCGTTTCCTGTCGCAGGCACTAGGCCGACCCACACAAGTGAGGTACCATTTTTCTCGTAAGAATTTGGGGAACGCGGGGTGGGTGGAAATTTGTGGATCCACGCAGATTCCAGATCTTTCCACCACAGAAATGTGGGGAAAATGTGTTTTTTTTGACAATTTTTTATGTTTGCAAGGGATTCTGGGTAAGCAGAACCTGGTGGGAGGCAGTCAAGTCACCCCATCCTGGATTCCCCTGGGTGTCTAGGTTTCAAAAATGTATAGGTTTGCTAGGTTTCCCCAGGTGCCGGCAGAGCTAGGGTTAAAAAACTACAGCTAGGCACTTTTCCAAAAAAGGGTCATTTTTCACTGCGAAATTGAGGTGTGACCACGTTGCGTTTTGCGCCGTTTCCTGTCGCAGGCACTAGGCCGACCCACACAAGTGAGGTACCATTTTTCTCGTAAGACTTTGTGGAACGCGGGGTGGGTGGAAATTTGTGGATCCACGCAGATTCCAGAACTTTCCACCACAGAAATGTGGGGAAAATGAGTTTTTTTGACAATTTTTAGGTTTGCAAAGGATTCTGGGTAACAGAACCTGGTGGGAGGCAGTCAAGTCACCCCATCCTGGATTCCCCTGGGTGTCTAGTTTTCAAAAATGTATAGGTTTGCTAGTTTTCCCTAGGTGCCGGCAGAGATAGGGTTCAAAAACTACACCTAGTCACTTTGCCAAAAAAGGGTCATTTTTCACTGCGAAATTGAAGTGTGACCACGTTGCGTTTTGCGTCGTTTCCTGTCGCAGGCACTAGGCCGACCCACACAAGTGAGGTACCATTTTTCTCATAAGACTTTGGGGAACAAGGGGTGGGTGGAAATTTGTGGATCCACGCAGATTCCAGAACTTTCCACCACAGAAATGTGGGGAAAATGTGTTTTTTTGGACAATTTTTAGATTTGCAAGGGATTCTGGGTAACAGAACCTGGTGGGAGGCAGTCAAGTCACCCCATCCTGGATTCCCTGGGTGTCTAGTTTTCAAAAATGTATAGGTTTGCTAGGTTTCCCTAGGTGCCGGCAGAGGTAGGGTTCAAAAACTACAGCTAGGCACTTTGCCAAAAAAGGGTCATTTTTCACTGCGAAATTGAGGTGTGACCACGTTGCGTTTTGCGCCGTTTCCTGTCACAGGCACTAGGCCGACCCACACAAGTGAGGTACCATTTTTCTCATAAGACTTTGGGGAACGCGGGGTGGGTGGAAATTTGTGGATCCACGCAGATTCCAGAACTTTCCACCACAGAAATGTGGGGAAAATGTGTTATTTTGGACAATTTCTTAGGTTTGCAAGGGATTCTGGGTAACAGAACCTGGTGGGAGGCAGTCAAGTCACCCCATCCTGGATTCCCCTGGGTGTCTAGTTTTCAAAAATGTATAGGTTTGCTAGATTTCCCTAGGTGCCGGCAGAGGTAGGGTTCAAAAACTACAGCTAGGCACTTTGCCAAAAAGGGTCATTTTTCACTGCGAAATTGAGGTGTGACCACGTTGCGTTTTGCGCCGTTTCCTGTCGCAGGCACTAGGCCGACCCACACAAGTGAGGTACCATTTTTCTCGTAAGACTTTGGGGAACGCGGGGTGGGTGGAAATATGTGGATCCACGCAGATTCCAGAACTTTCCACCACAGAAATGTGGGGAAAATGTGTTTTTTTGACAATTTTTTAGGTTTGCAAAGGATTCTGGGTAACAGAACCTGGTGGGAGGCAGTCAAGTCACCCCATCCTGGATTCCCCTGGGTGTCTAGTTTTCAAAAATGTATAGGTTTGCTAGTTTTCCCTAGGTGCCGGCAGAGATAGGGTTCAAAAACTACACCTAGTCACTTTGCCAAAAAAGGGTCATTTTTCACTGCGAAATTGAGGTGTGACCATGTTGCGTTTTGCGCCGTTTCCTGTCGCAGGCACTAGGCCGACCCACACAAGTGAGGTACCATTTTTCTCGTAAGACTTTGGGGAACGCGGGGTGGGTGGAAATTTGTGGATCCACGCAGATTCCAGAACTTTCCACCACAGAAATGTGGGGAAAATGTGTTTTTTTGGACAATTTTTTAGGTTTGCAAAGGATTCTGGGTAACAGAACCTGGTGGGAGGAGGTCAAGTCACCCCATCCTGGATTCCCCTGGGTGTCTAGTTTTCAAAAATGTATAGGTTTGCTAGGTTTCCCCAGGTGCCGGCAGAGGTAGGGTTAAAAACTACAGCTAGGCACTTTGCCAAAAAGGGTCATTTTTCAATGCGAAATTGAGGTGTGACAACGTTGCGCTTTGCGCCGTTTCCTGTCACAGGCACTAGGCCGACCCACACAAGTGAGGTACCATTTTTCTCATAAGACTTTGGGGAACACGGGGTGGGTGGAAATTTGTGGATCCACGCAGATTCCAGAACTTTCCACCACAGAAATGTGGGGAAAATGTGTTTTTTTGGACAATTTTTAGGTTTGCAAGGGATTCTGGGTAACAGAACCTGGTGGGAGGCAGTCAAGTCACCCCATCCTGGATTCCCCTGGGTGTCTAGTTTTCAAAAATGTATAGGTTTGCTAGGTTTCCCTAGGTGCCGGCAGAGGTAGGGTTCAAAAACTACAGCTAGGCACTTTGCCAAAAAAGGGTCATTTTTCACTGCGAAATTGAAGTGTGACCACGTTGCGTTTATGCGTCGTTTCCTGTCGCAGGCACTAGGCCGACCCACACAAGTGAGGTACCATTTTTCTCATAAGACTTTGGGGAACAAGGGGTGGGTGGAAATTTGTGGATCCACGCAGATTCCAGAACTTTCCACCACAGAAATGTGGGGAAAATGTGTTTTTTTGGACAATTTTTTAGATTTGCAAGGGATTCTGGGTAACAGAACCTGGTGGGAGGCAGTCAAGTCACCCCATCCTGGATTCCCCTGGGTGTCTAGTTTTCAAAAATGTATAGGTTTGCTAGGTTTCCCTAGGTGCCGGCAGAGGTAGGGTTCAAAATCTACAGCTAGGCACTTTGCCAAAAAAGGGTCATTTTTCACTGCGAAATTGAGGTGTGACCACGTTGCGTTTTGCGCCGTTTCCTGTCACAGGCACTAGGCCGACCCACACAAGTGAGGTACCATTTTTCTCATAAGACTTTGGGGAACACGGGGTGGGTGGAAATTTGTGGATCCACGCAGATTCCAAAACTTTCCACCACAGAAATGTGGGGAAAATGTGTTATTTTGGACAATTTTTTAGGTTTGCAAGGGATTCTGGGTAACAGAACCTGGTGGGAGGCAGTCAAGTCACCCCATCCTGGATTCCCCTGGGTGTCTAGTTTTCAAAAATGTATAGGTTTGCTAGGTTTCCCTAGGTGCCGGCAGAGGTAGGGTTCAAAAACTACAGCTAGGCACTTTGCCAAAAAAGGGTCATTTTTCACTGCGAAATTGAGGTGTGACCACGTTGCGTTTTGCGCCGTTTCCTGTCGCAGGCACTAGGCCGACCCACACAAGTGAGGTACCATTTTTCTCGTAAGACTTTGGGGAACGCGGGGTGGGTGGAAATATGTGGATCCACGCAGATTCCAGAACTTTCCACCACAGAAATGTGGGGAAAATGTGTTTTTTTGGACAATTTTTTAGGTTTGCAAAGGATTCTGGGTAACAGAACCTGGTGGGAGGCAGTCAAGTCACCCCATCCTGGATTCCCCTGGGTGTCTAGTTTTCAAAAATGTATAGGTTTGCTAGTTTTCCCTAGGTGCCGGCAGAGATAGGGTTAAAAAACTACACCTAGTCACTTTGCCAAAAAAGGGTCATTTTTCACTGCGAAATTGAGGTGTGACCATGTTGCGTTTTGCGCCGTTTCCTGTCGCAGGCACTAGGCCGACCCACACAAGTGAGGTACCATTTTTCTCGTAAGACTTTGGGGAACGCGGGGTGGGTGGAAATTTGTGGATCCACGCAGATTCCAGAACTTTCCACCACAGAAATGTGGGGAAAATGTGTTTTTTTTGACAATTTTTTAGGTTTGCAAAGGATTCTGGGTAACAGAACCTGGTGGGAGGAGGTCAAATCACCCCATCCTGGATTCCCCTGGGTGTCTAGTTTTCAAAAATGTATAGGTTTGCTAGGTTTCCCTAGGTTCCGGCAGAGGTAGGGTTCAAAAACTACAGCTAGGCACTTTGCCAAAAAAGGGTCATTTTTCAATGCGAAATTGAGGTGTGACAACGTTGCGTTTTGCGCCGTTTCCTGTCACAGGCACTAGGCCGACCCACACAAGTGAGGTACCATTTTTCTCATAAGACTTTGGGGAACACGGGGTGGGTGGAAATTTGTGGATCCACGCAGATTCCAGAACAAAACAAGACGCTTTCATCTGTAGCCCTTTTTTCGTATTTTTCCCCAAAAAAACAACATTTTGCTGTATTTTGGCTAATTTCTGGGTCCCCTCCAGGGGAATCCACAAACCCTGGGTACCTTTACAATCCCCATGATGTTAGGAAAAAAGGACACAAATTTGGCGTGGATACCTTATGTGCTCAAAAAGTTACAGGGGCCTAAGCCCGCACTACCCCAAATAGCCAAAAAAAGGCTTACACAGGGGGGGGGAAAGGCCTAGCAGCGAAGGGGTTAAAGAGTCCGCCTGGTGTTGCATCTCAAAGAAGTGCTTAGTCAGTCGTGTGTTCTGTTTAGCACAGGACAGGCCGTGGCCACGCACGAGGAAGAAGACGATCCCAACAACAGGTCCATTGGAGCCCACCGACTTCCCCTCCGAATACCAGGAGTATGACGAAGACGGCACAACGGGCAGGCTCGAGCAGAGATCCAGTCTCGTAGTGAACCTGTGCAAACGGCCCTTGTTGCCAGAAGAATCCGCTGTCCTAGAACATGGCCTTGGTTTCGTTCCTGCGAATTGTGGAGATCCTTTTAGACTGCATCAATTGTCCATCAATTTTTTCGTAAAATAAGGCTCCATTATTTCTTTGCGGACAAGACTCCCATGGATACTAACCAGGCTGTTACCAACACCAATATACGCCCCAAGTCTACCTTCAATTTACCCATTGGTTTGGTGCCAGTGGAGGTAGCCACCTTTGAAAAGGCTGTCCTCAAAGACCTTGACTCAAATACATCCACACCACCTAAGATTTTTCAGAACATTCCTAAGCGGGAACAGCAAGCTCTTCGCACTCTCAAGAGTGATAAGACCATTACAATAAAACCGGCAGACAAAGGTGGTGCAACTATACTTATGAATACTATTACCTACAGAACTGAATGTTTACGCCAGTTGGGTGTGATTACTTCCTACCGCCCACTATATCAAGATCCTACAGAGAGGATTACTGCAACCATTGCTACGATGGCCAAAGAAGCCGCAGACAATGGATGGATCACGCAGAGAAGCCGATTTTCTGTGTACTAAAGAACCGGTTACTCCCTATATTTATGTTCTACCAAAAATTCACAAACCACAGAGACCACCACCTGGAAGACCGATTATTTCGGGCATCGGCTCCGCTTTGGAGCCACTGTCCCAGTTTGTGGATTTCTTCTTACGCCCCCTAGTACAAATGATGCCAACATTTTTACAAGACATTAAGGATGTCCTCAGGCTACTCAGAGGGGTAGAATTTATTCCAGACACTGACTGCCTAGTGTCTTTTGATGTTGAGTCATTGTACACGTGCATTCCTCAGGACCAGACTCTGGCCACGATTGCACATCTCTTGACTCTCCACCCACCGGACACCATAACAACTATACCATTCATCATGAGATGCGCCACCATGGCTATGAAAGAGAATTTCTTTCCTTTTGAAACACAGCTGTATCTTCAAGTGTCCAGCACTTCCATGGGAAGCACCTTTACGCCGAGCCTGGCGAACCTTTTCATGCACGTGTTTGATGAGGATGTCGTCCTACCATCCTACAACCCTTTCCTGGCACATATCCATCTTTGGAAAAGATATATTGACAATATCTTGATGGTTTGGAGAGGGGACGCGACAACTATCAACAGCTTTCACAATTGGTTAAACACCTGTAATGAACATTTCAGGTTTACATGTGAATTTAGCAAAGACAAACTTGCTTTTCTGGATCTTTCCATCTACCCATTAGGTGGCAAGTTAGAGACTGAACTCTACACGAAACCCATGGCCCGCAATGCTCTGCTTCACTATGGGAGTTACCATCCTAAGTCACTCTGTGAGAATCTCCCCTTTGGCCAATTTTTGAGGGTGCGGCATAATTGTTCGAGCACTGACAAGTTTAAAGAACACGCCCAAACCTTAAGGAATAATCTCCTGGATAGACATTATCCCAAGGCTTTGGTGAAGAAATCATCTAAACGTGCACTCAACAACAACAGAGATGCCCTACTGGACAATCCACCTAATAAATCAACACAATCCAGATTGGTGTGCGTTAACACCTTTAGATCCCTTTCTAACGCGGTGAAGAAGTCCATTCTGAGGAATTGGAAGATTCTCAATAAAGGCCAACTCACCTTACAGAAACCTCTATTCGCTTTTAAACGTAGTAGCAACCTCAAGGACACTTTAGTGCACACAAGACCCTCACTGCAAATCACCCAGAAACAGAACACTCTATGGCATTTGCCATCCGTTCACGGTCACTACCCTTGTGGTACCTGCTCAGTTTGTGCCCAGACACATGCCACCAAAACCATAGACATTGGCACTAACAGACCATGGGAGTTGAAGTACCACACCAATTGCAACAGCGAACAAGTTATCTATCTTATCACTTGCCCCTGCGGCTTGAGATATGTAGGGATGACTACACGCAAGATACGTATACGCATACAAGAGCACAAGAGCACCATCAGATGTGCTAAACAGAACACATGACTGACTAAGCACTTCTTTGAGATGCAACACCAGGCGGATTCTTTAACCTGGACAGTCCTGGACAAACCCAATTTTGCTGCCACGACACCTGAGCTCACTCTCAAACTGCTCCGAGTTGAACAGCGTTGGGTATTTAGACTGAACACTTCCAATACGGGACTCAATGATGATATTCCCTGGCTGGCTTTGTCTAAATCTTTTTGGTTTTGTACTATTTCAATCATTAGGGTCACACAGCATGCACACTGCTATCGGGCCCCTCCAGTTTTTTCAGGGGGCCTTGTGCTGTGCTCTGCCTGTCCCAGTGTGGTCCCTTCGTTTTGTCTTTAGGCGCATGCTCGTGTTATGCCCGTGCCACCCTCGACCCGATATATGGCACCCTGGTCCAGCGTACATCTGCTACCCCAGGTTTGGCAAGCATGGGACATTTCCGGTCCTAGTCTACCTGCCTTATGAATTATTTCAGCATTTTTAGGCCCTAAATCACCATGTTGTGATGTTCTGGTACCATCTCCCGGGTTGTTTTTATGCCACTTCGCGTTCTTGCCGTTGGTCCTCATCATGTTCGGATTAAGTCCTCGCACAGCTTCCGACTTCTTTTTCTGGAAGTTTGGCCATTGGTTCGCCATCTGAAACGTGACCTCTTTGTAGATCATATAGGAGACTTCATCTCCCACATTCCCTGGTTCTGCGGCGATGACAACGCTGCTCCGCTTCCTAAACTACAATCCCCAGCGCTTACCGGGTTTGAACTACCGGTCCCGTGATCCTCCAGGCTCAATTACCAGTGTTGAAAATGGCGTCCGCGGCTTTCAAGAGTAACCTGCCGGTCGGACATCCGCCTCCGGAGACAATGTTCTTCACTAGCAGTAAGTTATCTCCTGCCCCTTATTCTGGCCTTAGCCCATGTCTTGATGCACCACTCGTACTCTGTAAATGGGCTGCCCAGATGGCTCCCTGTTGCGGGTTTGTCCCTCGCCAGTTTCCGGGTTTATACTCCCTTCAGAGTTGACCTGTCTGTAGACGCGTTTATTTTTTGTGCCAGCCCGATTTACTTTTTGGCCTCTTGCACACTTGTGTCTGCCCTCCGTCCCGGAGTAGCTACCTGGGCTTTTTGGCATCTGCCTCTTTACTCCATTCCTCATTTAAGACTATCCCGGGCAGTGTGGTTTTTCCATTATAGTCCATAGAGGCACAGACGCACAATTTAACACTGCACCGTTCTGTTTCACAGATTGTTTCAGTTCTGCTCAGTGCTTGCTATTGATTTGTTCTGCTACTGGACTGACCGCCCTAGCACAACGGGCTCTTGCTCTGTCAGTGCCGCGGTCAGGCTCCTGCTTATGCCGGCACAGCCTCCCTCAGCCACCTGGGTTGCTCTTGAGTCCCGCATTTGCACTGTCACGGTCTACTCCCTCTGCTATTGCCGAGGACATAAACTAGGACTTGACTCCTTATTTACAATTCTTACTTTCGGGCTAATACAGACATTGGTTGCAGACATGACAGCTCTTATCTCTAACCATAGTTGCACATTGTTCTTTTACGATGACCTCAAACCAGTGGATGATTGTCCATTCATACATCTATAGGCACCATAACTTGATCATCCACATAGGCATACACACACCGGCACTTACTTCCTGACTGAATTGACCGGTACTAACGCCCTCCCCGTCCCTCTTCTTTTAAGTTGACGCTACTACCTTTATTTCCCAGGTTGGTTGGCGTATCTACCTATGGCTAATTAGCCCCGGGCAGAAGTGGTAACAGTTTTTACCTTAAATTTGTAAGTGCCACTTCTTCTTGTCACCTTTTGAATTTAAGGAGTGACAATGCTGTGTTGAGTATAGTTCACTCCATGGCTGTCTGTCTATATGTGGCTTAAACCATGCATATGCACTGTTGTTTTTCTTCTTTTTTAGGTGCCATCAGTGAAATCCACTGAACACCAAGTACTCCAGTTCAGTATAACACACCATTGTTCCTTATATCATTTCTTTTTTGTGCACCTTCACATTCTGTTGCAGTAGCTGCTTATTATTTTTTGATCCTGATGAAGGCCGTGACACTTGGATAGGTCGTTAGGGCCAAAACATGTTGATCCTGCAAATGTAGTTGTCTCTAATGCCTGACAGCTTCATTATCCAGCTTGTTGTTTTTAATCCTGCCACATGGCAGCTGAATAAAGGTTGCTGATAGCTAGCCCTGTAGGCAGTTTTAACTCACATTTACTTTCACTTTAGCACTGCACATCATATAAATGTTTTCATACACCACGCTCACATAGGGGAGCAGATTTACAAGCCCCTTGCGCCACTTTTGCGTCACTTTTCCCATGTTAAAAGTGACGCAAAAGTGGCGCAAGGGGCTTGTAAATCTGCCCCAGGGTTTTTAGGACAACCCGTGTGCTTCAATTGAAAAACATCCCTGAGCGCCTCCCTCGTAGATAGGGGTTCCTAGCCCGCGCTAAGACTAGGTCTTGACGCGAGGAGGCACCCCTATGATGAAGCATGACACCTTTGGTGTGTGAGGGGAACCGTCCTTAAAAAGGGATATCCCCTTCTGCATTGCATGGTTTCCTTAGTCCGAATACTTTTCAGACCTGCACCCTGGATCCGTGGGCTCGTCGTGTGTTAAACATAAATATATTGTTCACAAAACAATTGTCACTTTGGGTGTAGATCTTTTATTGTTAATTCCAGTGAGGTGATAATATTGTAAATGATAGTTAGCAAACAGTGTATTTGTCAACAATATTTAGGACACATAGCCGATGATTTTTCTTTTATCATCGATGCCCCGGTATCAACCATGGGCACCCACACCTAATTTTAATGTTTGGGGCTATAGGGGGAGCCCAAAGCCCCCTGCAGCTCCTGCTGGGTCCCCAGCCAGCACCCATTCTGCATGCCAGTAGAAGCCAGCCATTTTTCTTTTTTCAAAGGTGCCCCAGTGCCTACCCAGGGCACCCCTACCTTTATTTAATTTGGGGGGCTGCGGGGGGAGCCCCAAGCCCCCTGCCAGTTCCCCAGTCAGCAGCGTTCCTGGGTGCCGTGGGCTCTGTTGCATCTTTTATCTCTGTTCCCACTGGGTACAAGCAAAGCTGTGTTCCCTACCTGGGAGAGTGCGGGCAGGAAATTCAATTTGTATTCCCTGCGCAAACTCTTTTAGTAGGGAAAAGCACAGTCATCTGGGGATGAGGTTTCTGGGACACAGTATGTCATCATGCCTCAGAGGATTGGGTCCCAGGGGCCATAGAATGACTGAGGGAGTGAGGACTCACTCCTCCACTTCCAATAAAAAATAACTTCAGCCCTGGGGATGGGGTCCTTTGGTGCAATAAGATGGCTCGTGGAATGGGGCCCTACACTCCCCTGCCCAGTTAAAAAAAATGCATCTACCCTAGGGGATGGAGTTTCCAGGACCATATTATGGCTTGGAAAGGGGGAACGTATGCCTCCTCCTCCTAAAAAGGGATCTAAAAATGGCTCGTAGAAGGGGGCCATGGGCCCCTTCCCATTAAAAGGAAGGTGGCCCCTTGATGGGTTTCCCGAGGCCTTAAAATAGCTCAAAAAAAATGCCTGTGCTGAACCCCATTGTCCTGCCCACCCAGGGGCCTTGTATTTCAAAACAGGGGAACTGTGGCATTGTTAAAAAAAATATTTTTAGCCCCTGGAGTCCTTCAAGAACACTCACACCAGGCCTAGGGAGACATTGTATCCATATCCTGACCCCGTATATGTTTTTTTAAAATTAATTTAACATGGTAGGGGGCAAAGTCCCCATGTCCTACAATGGATGTAGCCACATCTTTGTTAGTGTGGTAGCAGCCAATCAGATCTTCTCTTTAGATCTGTTGGATCCGCAGCAAAATACATTTTAAACCTTAATTTCTCAAACTTTTATGAACTGGTTTACACAAAATCACAAATATATATATACATTAAACAGTGGAGGTTGCACTTGTCTAGTTATAATTAGGACCACGTTTACATAAGAAATTGACTTTTTGTTATGCTTATAACTTTGGTGATGTTTGACAAATCTTCACAAAACCTTCCACGAAAAAAATCATCCATCTCTGCTCATTTATGGAAGGTTTCGATATCATCTGTCAAGGGGAGGGGCAAGAAAAGAGGAGTTCACAAAATGCTTTTTCCCTATGCAATTTCCCATAGGAACTTTAGACAACACTACAGCCAATACAGCTGAATGGATTTACTCCAAATATGTCCAAAAGCTGGATCTTTATCCAGAAAGTATGCATTTTGTGATTTTGTGTAAATCCATTCAGCTTTTTCAGAGAAATTAAGTTTCACAATTTATAGCTATCCAGCAATGCAGTACTACTGAGGGAGTACCGAGATGCTAAACGGAAAATGAAGCACACTGATTGGCTAAATCTGCAGGTCAAAGACCTGTTCCACAGGACCGAAGGCTGTGATTGGATGGCCACAACATGAAGAGAAATGCTGAGGTCACCATTTTAAGACTGAGGGGCTCAGTCCCCATGTTCTGAAAATGAAAACAAAACAGCATAAAAGGGGCAGGTTAGGGAGTACCCTGACACCCTGGGGTAAAAATGAAAAAAACAAATTGTTGTCACTGCAGCCTCAGCGTACTTTTTCAGGAGTGCCACAAAAATGCGCTGAGATAACTAAGGGACAATAAAAATGGGTAAATGTCCTTTAGCTGTTGTGTGACTGTGGGGGTGGCCAGCAATGGGAGCTTGGTCACCCACAGAGGGTTTCACCCATGGGATTGGACTCCAGTGGGGGGTTGGGCGCAGGACCTGGCCACAAGGCACGGATTTGGCCTACTTAGGTATGGTAATAAAATATCACATTATGTTAATTTTACTGAACAAAAACAAAGTTAAAGTGACGTTATATTTAGGTGAAAATGTCAGTTAAAATATTACATATTATACTCTAAAAACCTCTGAAATTTACCAGTTATAGTTAATTCAAGGAGCTATAACTGGTGCCCTTGCCATGCACAGCTTTTAACTCTCATATTGCATCACTCTTGACATGCTCTATCACATCATTAATAACATCACTGATGACAGCTGAAATGACATCATTGAAGACAACACTGTGCGTGGCAGGGGCACAAGTGTTTTACTCATGCAATTTCTCATAAGAACTTCGTACAAAGCTACAGCAAAAATGGATGAGCAGAATTGCACCACATTGGTAGAAAGCTAGATCTTTACCCAGAAAGCCTTCTTTTTGTGATTTGGTGTATATCTGTTCAGCCGTTTTTGAGGAATCAAGGTTCAAACTTTATAGATATCTGTTGCTGTAGACTCCAGCAGAAAAAAATGACAAAAACAGAAGTCTAATTGGCTGGTACCGGAAAGAGGTCCATGGGATTGAATGACCTGATTGGTGGCTGCCTCATGAAAAAAATGTCGCAGCCGCTATAACAGCACTCAGAATTCGGTCCTGAGTCCTGAAAAGTAAAAGGACATGATTGGGCACGGTAGGGAAACCCTGACCCCCTAGCCCATATGAGAAGGTCCCTGACGAATCCTACCTTGGGCCTGTACCCAGGGCATAGGTACCCTAGAGACCTCCCATGGGCTGAAGCATGTATTATGCCACCCATGAGAGGCCATGCAAAATAGAACTACAGGCCTGCCATTGCAGTCTGTGTAAGATGGTGCATGCACCACTTACGATAGATATAGGTTTACTATATCTAGAGGTCACTACACTTAAAACCTATCAGTCACCCCCCAGCAGGCCTTGACAATCCTGAAGGCAGGGTGCTGGGTTTTACGTGAGAGGGTGCCCCTGCATGAGCAGAGCACCCCTGCAGCCTTCGGAGACCATTCTCCCGGGTTGTCGGTGGCGCATCCAGACATATAGGTAGAGGTGCATTATATGCTCGCGTAAAATGCTATCTCGAAAACGGCTGTAACAAAACATGTTGTGTTTGGTACCAAACACCTTGGAATCATACCTCCACATCGGTAACCAGTGTGGGAGGTATGATTTCACCCTTCTGAAGTGAGCTTTGTGGGATCCCTGGTCTTCCCGGTACCAGCCTTCTCAACCCGGGCAGCACAAAATGGTTGCTGCCGACCAGAGACACATTTCTGCCCTCCTGCTGCTGAGCCAA
This sequence comes from Calotriton arnoldi, assembly GCA_963921515.1. Lineage (NCBI taxonomy): Eukaryota > Metazoa > Chordata > Amphibia > Caudata > Salamandridae > Calotriton > Calotriton arnoldi. Next base: position 432,023 of record CAWUFW010013368.1, read on the forward strand.
GCTGGAGCAGGGGAAGGCAGGACAATAGGCATCCTGTCACAGGGAGGTGTGACCACCTCCCAGACAGGATTTAGTGTATTGGGGCTGGGTGGGTGCACTTCCAAAGTGCCTGAAAGTCTGCATCTGGGGCACACTTGATGTCCCTGTGCATAGTCCAGTTCAAACCAGTCCTGGGAGCCGTTGGCCCCCGCTCCGGCGTGAAACTGAACAAAGGACGTGGGAGTAACCTCCCCGCTGTCCTGATCCTCCCCTGGGAGGGTCCCCTGAATCTGTCCAAACCCTCTCCCGTGGGTACAAAAGGGCTTACCTGGCCGTAGGACCCTAGATTTGATGTGGACAAGATTCTGATTAAGAAACCACTGACCTTCGACCATCTGGACACTCTGGACTTCGCTGGACTTCGACTGGGCCCGACTTCGTCTCCCTCTCCATCCAAAGCCTCGTCTGTGCCCGTGCACCTTACAGGATCCGTGCAGAACCTGTGGAGCATCAAGGACAACTGAAGTATCTCCCTTGGGGTGAAGGAGTCACTCCCCTGCATTCGCAGGCACCGTAACGCAACTGATGGTCTGATGATCCTGTACTCCTGCAGACTCCGAAGGCTCCAGCAACACAGGAGGTGGGTTCCTATTTCCTTGAGGTTGAGCTGCCCTCTCACCAAGTTTGAGGCCAGCATCCATCGTGGGGACCGCATAACCTGAACCCCTGTGCAACGCGTACTTTTGCAAGTGCATATGCTTGTTGGCGTTCCCCAACTAAGTGCATTGGACTATCGATAGCCCCATCCTCTCCGCATATTTTGTACCAAGGACTTTGGCCTCCTTCTACTCTGTGCCCTGCAAGCTGTTACTTTGTGAAACTGCTAGAGGTCCCCTTGCGACTCCTGTGCCTCCGGCCTGTGGGTCCACTGGAGGGACAACACTGCTTTTCTTGGGCTCCCCTGGTTGCTCCAGGCTTGCCCTGACTCCCCTTGCTGTGGTGAGTCCGCCGCTCTAATCCTGGATGTTGGGTGGCTTGCAGGGGTTGTTGATGTGTGCTGCACTTGGCCCTGGATGCTACATTCTGCATTTTTTTGGTTTTTATGCCTATTTTCTATTGGAGGTTGCAGATAGGCTATTTTTTGCATTAGAGGCAAAAAAAACTCACGTTGGGCTGACTAACGTGAGTTTTTTTGCCGCTAATGGGCCTATCGGTAGTTTTCGCCCGCTAACGCCGGAATCCCTATCGCCATCGCGGTAATGTAACCGATCCCTGATACTATCGCCATATAGCGACGGCTTGTAAATACGTCGCTAACATGGCGATAGTTTTCAGCGGTAAGCGACGATAAAAAAACTGCCGCTAACTAGCGTTAGCGATAGTTATCGCAGTCCTTGTACATATGCCCCAGTGTTTTGCAGTTCTTTGCGCTACTTCCAGGCAGCTTTTCAGCGCAAAAATAAATTTAAAAAAACTGTTTGCACCACTTTTGTGATGCAAACAAGGCGCAAATGTTTGTTAATCTGGGCCGTTGTCTCTTCGGCCATCTGCATCTTGCATGCAGCTGCATGTATATGAGCAGTTCCTCCTTGCATGTGCTCTTCAGAGGGATGTTTCAGTGGCAATCACTACAGTGGTTCTGTGCACCCACCTCTTGCCTGCACGTCCTAACACTAAATAAGACCCTCTACAGAGTGAGTGATAACATTCTAACGAAGAACATTCTTTACAGATGATGAGAAAGCGAAGCTTCTCTAGAAAATATGCTGATGGTTTAACTTAGGCTAGAAGATCTCTGAGAACATAATGGAAAGGGTACATACTAAAGTTTTTATATTCCCTACCTTTTATTATTTGAAGGAATATAAAAGTGCAACTTTTCATAAAACACAAATGACAACTTTTTCCACTTACTCAATCGTTCGCTACTTTGGAAGCAGATGGAACCTGTCGTGATAAAGTCACAATTCTTTCTACAATTGACAAAGGCCTCACAAAAGCCGTATGCTTCTTTGTTCCCAGAGGAGGAAGATAGCATATTTGCAGCTGTTCTACCTGTCAGTGATGCTTCATAGTCAGTTCTGTGAACGAAAATAAAACAACAAAAAAACACTTGTTTTTTTCAGAAACTTTCTGAATCTGTCACAACAAAACACTATGTTCTATGGAAAATTTGGTGGCTATAACCTTAGACATTACAATTAAATACCTTTGACAAGAGCGATGATCTAGTATGTCATTTCCTCCATAACGTAACACAAAAATAATTTACATTTATACATTTTGAAAAAAAGGTGCAATTGCCATGTCGGTATTTTAGGCGAATTGAAGTATATTGTGGGCGTCGGGAAGCTGCCTTAAGGTTTTTACAGCATCTAAAATGAAACATCATCCTTTGTAATTATTTGACAGTCAGGACTGTCGAAGGAAATAGTTTTACATTTCCAAACATATATATCAGTGCACTTCAGTCTTGCCTCGAGATTCAATAGCCTGTCTGGGGAAAGAAAGAAATGCGCTGCATGTCACTTCACAAGGTATTCAGTGAGATAAACCACACTATGGAAGAGTTGTATTGTCTCAAGAACTACATTACATCTGGCTTGTAAATCTGTCTGTAATGTCACTAATAATGTTGATTTCTAAGGCACATTATACTTAAGGGACATTTTGGGGCGATTCAATAATAGGTATTATTTACTAGCCAACTTTTATAGCATTCATTGTTTCATTGTGTTTAAAATGCAGGAATTTAAGCTTATGCCTTGCAGGTTGTATGAAGAGGCTTGCAGTGGGAAAGGACCCACTGAGCTATTTTCGGGCAACTTGGTATGGTGACCGGCAGGTTAAACGGGAATCTCTGTAACAAACACACTGACAGTGACACGTCTTATTAGGATATATAATGGTGACATGCAGGCTTCACAACATGGTTTGTAACAGCCAATTACCATTTTCGACTTATTCATCGGCGTTGAGACTTGAGACCAAAAGCTGTATTTAGACATGTGCAGCAAGTGCACTAACCATCCAACTGTCTCACCATAATGATGTCCTGATGTTTGCAGGATCTACATGGGTGTCAACAGTAGGCGCCTTAATACCCTAAATTATCTTATAATGTGGACTGATGTGAGTAATGAAGTCAGCCAGAAGACTTTACTATCAGATTTTTACTTGTTATTTTTTTTCGCGAGTCAACTATGTTAAAATATATTTGTACTGAGAGACATTAAGATGACCGTCATTTACCCTTCTAATGACAACTCCTCTCGCGACTCCATCCTTTCTGACTCCACTCCATTTTTGCCTACAATCCGCTCCCTCACTTTGTGGGTCCCCTAAACGTCTTTGTTTCCTCTCCAGTGCTACAGTCAGATTCACTAAGCCTTGCTTGTGTATCTGCAGGTCCTGGATTCCCAAATGAGATCTGCACATTTCTGGTGGATAGCCTGTATAGGGCTCTGCAGTGCTGATAGGCACGCTCATAATTATGACACAGTGTGCCCAAAACACACGTATTAATTTGCTTGGCAAACAGTAGTAGACCATAGATGGAGGAGGCCTTAAGGGGACCTTTATCTGAATTTCCACAGCAGGTAAGAATTCCTTTTTAGGTCTCGCCTACGCATAGGCAAAAAGACCTTTAGCAATCGCTTCGGCTTTTCAGCCAAAAACGTGCACGCGTTCCATTGCCTTCAATGGCAACGCGTGCACGTTTGGCGATTCACTTGCGGAAGCGAGCGGCGCCATATGGTAGCAATTATCGCTCCTGGCGCTGCTCGCTCCCGCAAGTGAAACGCTTTCACTTTTGCCGACACTTGTTGCTTGTTTAGCCTTTCGTAAGCTGTTCGTATCTAGAGCTTTAGCTAATCAATTTACATTTTTAAGATCAAGACTGTGCAGTCTAAGTAACACAACAAGCAGCCCTCCTAAGATGCAGCACATCACACTGCAACATTAGCCTTTTTTGCAGAAAGTTCAGCAGCATCTGGTTGAAACAGGCCATGCAATATTTATTGATTACGACCATCCCTGTAATTTTTATTGGATTTGTTTTTTCTCCTGGCCTCGCTACAGATTATGCACATGTTCTCAGCTCACTAGAGGCTTCGAAGCATGATTGACACAAGCTCATTCTTTCTGCTGATGCGCTGCTTGGCATCTAGTAAATTGTAAAATTATGCAAGGTGTTAGGTGTTCTTGGCCAACTTCTCTCCTTGCATGTGTATTGGACCCTAAAAGAGTCCATTTCACAGACAATTCTGGCCTGCAAAGAAAGACTTTGATACTTAGTAAACCGCTTTATTCCCCCAAACTGCAAATTGGAAATATATACAAGGTAAATATATTTAATGTAAAAAATAACAACTGCACTGTGTACTGTATAAGGCTGTCTCTGATATATATTTACACTCCCTGGTTTCTTTGAGGTTTTTACTAGACCCAACACACTATGTACAACACCTCTTTTTGTTTTTTATTCTCCGTGCTGCACCACACGCCTAAAGTACAAAATAAACAAGCATTGGCACCTTTGGGACCTTATAAGTGTTTGGTTATCCAGCACAATATCCTTGGTGCAACAACATCAACTGTTGCATGGTTAAACACGTATAAGGTCCCAAAGGCGAGACCTATTGGCTATGCCAATGCTTGTTATATTTTCCAAAGGGAAAGAAATGAAAATAGGTCAAACTGCAAATGTAAGCTGCGGTGCTTATTGCCTCCCAGCCTAGGCATGAATACTAGTGACAGGCTAAGGCGATCTTGTTGTTCTTGGCCCCTGTGAAAGTATCCTGTGGGTTTCACAACAGCAGCGCAAAGAAGGTGAAAGGAGCAAGACCTCTGACCTCCAGGTCAGGGACTCTGCTCTCTGCCCCAGCAGCTCTGCTGTTGTGCCGCTGCTGCTGCCCCCTACACCCCCTTTGGGAAGGTAGGTGTTGGAGGCCTGTTATATTTTACTTCACTTTTATTCTGTATTTCTTCACGTGCATGGAACCATGTACTTGCATTGTGCAACTGTTGTTCTAAGTTCCAGAATCACTGAACAGCAGTTAGTCGAACTGGTTTCCTGAACTGGATGTACTGTGCCGTTTCGCTATTAAACTACAAGTTCAACTTACCTTCTTGTTACCTCTCATCTTTACAAGGCCCTCCTCCACCCGCAGGCTCCTACCTGCGCCTCATCCCTGGCGGTCCAGTGGGAGAGCCTTGCTCGTCTGCTGTTGCCTGTCTTTGTGCCCGTTTTCCTGTCTTTTTTGTTATTGTGCCTTCTTCACGGAAACCTGGACCAATGCCACCTCTGCCCCTGACATCACCACCGCCATCCCCGACGGATACAAGATCCAGAGGAAGGACCGCCCCAACAGCCCAGGAGGAGGACTCGCCATCCACACAAGAGCTCCCTCCGACTCTCCACCTCTAGCACGAGCGACTCCCTATCCACCACCGAACACCTCCATTTCCAGATCCAGACCGGCCCCAAAATGATCCAACGCTGCACCCTTGCCTACAGACCCCCCTGGATCTCGAACTTTGTTCACCACCACCATCGCCGACCTCATCTCACCCCACGCCATCGCCTCCATGGACTACATACTCATCGGGGAACTCAACTTCCACCTTGACAACCTCGGCGACCCCAGCTCCGCCACCCTCCTGGACAACCTCGCCAACCTCGGACTGAAACAGCTCATCACCACCCCCACCCACAAGGCAGGACACACCGTCAAACCCATCTTTGCAGGAGGGAACAACATCCACTTCAGTCACACCACCTAACCCCCATGGATGGACCACCACTGCGTACACTTCCCTTTCGACAAAATCACCGCTCACAAACCTACACCACGCCCACCGCGAAGGAACAGGAGCAAGGTCACAGAGGAGCACCTCAACTCCACCCTCAACCATGATCCCCCTCCGGCCTCGACCGATGCCAACTCTGCAGCCAAAGAACTTCACCGGTGGATTACCAACTGAGCAGACAAGCTTCCCCCATCCACAACCCCGACAGACAGCGCCCCGTGAAGGCCACCTGGTTCACCACCGACCTCCGAGAATCCAGACAAACCTGCAGACGTCTTGAGAAGCAATGGAGGAACAGCAAAACCACCGAAAACCAGACCACCTACAAGAACGCCATGACAGAATACCACCAACTAATCAGATCTACCAAAAGGACCTTCATCCGGAACAAAATCCTTGCTAACTCCAGAAACTCAAAGGAACTCTTCAGCATCATCCAGGAATTTGCCAACCCCCCCAGCGAAGCCACGGACGTTACACCCTTCCAGGACCTCTGCAACAAGCTCTGCTCCTACTTTCATCTGAAAACCAAGGTGCTGTAGACAACTTCAGCGAACAGACTCCAGAAACCACTACTTCCTCCAGCAATGACAGCCAGCCTACCATCGCCGCCTGGACCCCGGTCACCACTGAAGATACCGCCACAACCATGAAGAGCCCTCACTCAGGAACCCCCACAGACCCCTGCCCACCGCACATCTTCCACAGAGCCGCTGGCACCATAGCACCTGAGCTACGACGCACCATCAATGCCATCTTTGAATCCGGCACCTTCCCCGACAACTGGAAATGCGCAGAAGTCAAGCCCCTCCTCAAGAAACCCTCTGCAGGCCCGACAGACCTGTAAAACTACCGACCCATCTCTCTCCTTCCCTTCACGACCAAAGTCACTGAGAAGATCGTCAAAGCCCAGCTGACCAACTTCATCAAGGAGAACGCCATCCTTGACCCTTCCCAATCCAGATTCCGCAGCAATCACAGCACCGAGACTGCCCTCCTCGCCACCACAGACGACATCCGCACACTCCTCGACCTAGGCCGCCCTAAATAGGAGGTAGCGCCAAAGTTAAGACCAGGAAACCCTGGTCTTAAGATGGCGAAACGAGGAGAAATGCTTAATTTCTCCTCGTTTTTGCTTTTTCCATGTGTGCTGCCTTGTGCAGCACACATGGAAAAAGCAAAATGCCATGGTTTGTTAATGTACAGGAAGGTGTCCCTTTTTTTAAAATGCAGTTTTGTAACTTACATGTGTGCTGCATGAAGCAGCACACATGTAAGTTACAAACTGGCATTTTAGGTTTGTTAATGTGCAGGAAGGGACACCTTCCTGTACATTAACAAACCTCCCTGCTTGCAGACACCCTTGCACTCTGGTGCAAGGGTGCCTGCTTAGCGCCATCGCAGGGGGAAACGCAAGGCTGCACCATATCCTTGTGAATAAGGTGCAGCCTTGCTTTTCTGAAGTGGCGGAGAGAGGCGTTAAGCCAAGAAGGCTAAAGCCTCTCTCCGCCACTTCCTTGTGAATATCCCCCAGAGTCTCCTTCCACGTACCCAAGAGAAACCTCCACTCCGCCGACCTCGCCGAAACCCCTGGGCATCCACAGAACAAGAGCGGGTGGAAGAGCCTTCTCCTACACCTTCAGAAAGAGCCTCAAGACCGGGCTCTTGGGCTGACTCAGAGATGCCCCCCCCACCCCCAGCGCCTTGAGACCCTCACGGGTGAGTAGCGCGCTTCACAATTCCCTGATTGATCACAATTCCCTGATTGAAAGAAGGGTGCACTACCATAGAAGACCATCTCCATGGACGTTCCACCACCTCTGGACTGGGAAAAATGTTCGCAGGAGGCTTGGCTTAGAATGGGGCAATAATTTGATTATTAGGTCAAGTCAGTCCACCCTCCTCTGAAACCGGCCCCCTGGCATGCAGCCTACAAGGAACTGCCAGAGTGACAGAATGGCCATCCCCGTCCTGTATTGCATTTTCTGCCAAAATTCAAAAGTCATTGGATTCATGCACTTATTGCCTTGAAAAGATATACGCTTTTCTGGTCAATATTTAAAGTGACATGGGTAGAAGAATAATTTCGTAATCGAGTACATTGTGAATGTTTATCGTGAGTCCATAAAACTTTAGACTTAAATAATTATGCTCTAGCCAAAGAGCAAATTTCCTAGTCGATAGAACAACGTGCTATAAAATGCCAGGAAATGCAATGTTCGTTGTCCAGAAGATTCATTACCTAGTAAAGCTACATATTGATGCATTGCACGAAGACACGCGCTGTGTTCCCCTTGGGATGTTGGAAATTCCTAACAAATAGGCAAACTAGACAAAAGGCCTGTGTGTCAACGAGCGAGTTTCATAAATTGTCTTGGAAACATAACATTCCCTTTGTCTGATCTTTTGTGTTGTGAAAATAAATCACGTCAGTAGGCCTTGGGACATGATTTGCAATGTTCGTTTCACCAAACACTGGAGTGCTGAAGCTCAGGGTTAGTTTGCTTCTCACCACATCACGTTACATTGGATCTAAACAGAATAATGCCCAATCATTTTGTTATTTAATTTTAAAACATATAACGGAGAAGGAACCCATTAATATATAAGGATGAAATGATTGCTGCTAAATATAGGGAATCATCTAACTCTCAGCAATAGTTTTTACACGTGATTTAGCGAATTTTGGTAATTTATATTTATGCAAAATTGTGGAATTCTAACGTCCTGCATAAACATCATTTCTAGGGCATTCTTCACTGACAGAATTATGACCACCGTGGGTGAGATAATTCTTTTAGGTGAAAACCCTCAAAAGCAAATTAGATCTGTGGATGAAATTTCATTATTTTACTTTTGGCCCGACAATATTGTTATCATCCATCTGTAAATAAGGCCGAAAAACACATATTGTGGGACCATTTCGTCTGATGTCCATGCATGATCTCTGAGAAAGCTTTTCAGCTGTCTGAGAGAAGGAGAGAAAGTTAGCTGGAATCAAGAAAGATTTTTCATCATGAGAAACTCTTAAAGGAAGTAGGATTTTAGTTGTGGAAGACGGGGATTGAATAGGAACACCCATGGTTGCAACTGAGGCAGCTGCTTGAAAAATAAAGATATATTTCGAAAGACAAAGGGCCCGCTTCACAAAGGTAAACTTACACTTTTGTGTAACTTTAATACTTTTCGGTATTCACAAAGGTAAACTTAGACCAAGAGTCTAACTTTACTAATTTTAGGTATTCACAAAGGTAAACTTAGACCAAAAGTTTAACTTTGCTGGTAGTATCTTACCTTTGTGAACTCTGAAAACTAGTAATGCTAGACGTTTGGTCAAAGTATAGCTTTGTGTATACCGAAAGTCGTAAAGTTAGACTTTTGGTCTAAGTTTACCTTTGTAAATACTGAAAACTAGTAAAGTTAGACTTTTGGTCTAAGTTTACCTTTGTTAATATCGAAAAGTAGTAAACTTACACAAAAGTGTAAGTTTACCTTTGTGAATGGGGCCCAAAGAGTCGGATATGTGAAAAGGAAAAAGAGTTGTGTTTGGCTCATACTGTACAATGCAATGACATGGAGGCATATTTGCATTTGAACGAAGTGTGTAATTTTTGCTTTGCATCTAAAATATACCCTTGGATAGATAGTTCATTACAAGTGTAGGTAACCTACATCATCAAATTTAACATAATTCTCAGCAATGATATAGGAAAGACAAAAAAGAACACAATCAAAATATCATATCCTTTTTACATTTGAGCCACCCCCATACATTGCGGCCCAGATTTACAAAGCTTTTCCATCGGGTTTGCGTTACTTTTTAATGCATACCCGAAGCAAAATTCTGTTTCGGATTCATGAACTAATGCAAATAATGATTTGCATTGTTTTGTACGAAAAAGTAATACAACTTAACACAGTGCTCTGCTTTGCTTTACTTTGCATTAAGGAGGTGTTAAGTGGGTGGTGCATGGGTGTACCTCTGCATCCACCAATGGTTTTTGATAGCAATCCAAATCTACAAAGACTAGTAGATATGGAACTAACATAAAATCCTGCGCCTAACTGAGGCTGATGTAACAAAGAGAAACATCATTATTTCTTTTTGTTTTGTTTTTCTTTTTAATTCTGTGGCAAACATACATACATGAGATAGCCTTAAAGCAGAGTTTTTGTGCAGGAACAGACCCCATCCAGCACAAGCACTTTGCAGATTAGAGCGTCTAATTGATTTCTGTAGAACTGCAAAATAACCAACAATGTTAGTATCCTGTCATTTTCTGTTTCTGGCAAATAGTATATGCATTCTAAAACTCTAATACCTTGTGCATGACACTCATACATACATTGTCTAATGTCCAAAGTAGACCGTCAAATCCATGCAATTGGAAGATTACAAACTGAGGGAAATAGAGCGTTCCACCAAAATGCTTCAACCCTTAATGTTTGATACTGGAATTTAATAGTAATATCGTACCATGAACCAAATCATCCCATTGTTGTACTTGCAACAGATCAAAATGCAAAAGGTGGAAAAATATTTAGCAATGTTACTGTTGAAGCTGCTGGATTGGTCATCAGGCTGCACCCGAGATAATGTCTTTTGAAGAATACAGCATTGCCACTATACTAGATCTATTGTACAAAAAAGGACTGTTTAGTTTCACTCTCTACTCAGCACTGGAAGTCTCTTTTTATATGAGTTAGATCCTCAAAAGCTTCTGCACTTCAAGATGAAAGCACTGTAATATCTAGGGTAAAGAAGAACTCAAGTGATCTCTTCATTCAACCCTGCAGAGTGTGTTGGTGCATCATTCAAAACAGCTGCCACTGGCAAGATCATCTATTGAAGTTCCCCCTCTGGTTCACATCAGCAACTTCCACAGATAAAATATTTTTTTGAAGTTCTACCCTCTGGCAGAAAATATCAATAGCACAAGCATCAGCAGAATCATCCTCCATGTTTGATCAGTTTTTACAAGCTCCAGGACATACATCAAGTAAACAGATGCAGGATGCTGTGGAGGAATTATTTTCTTCCACTGTGAGAATAGGGAAGATGTCACAAGAGTACTTGGATGACAAAGCAAGTATCTCACTACATCGTGAGCTAAGTATATATTAATATGGGAAAATGGGACAGTGATCTGAACAGAGCAGCGGCAATACAATATTATATCATGCCCTGTAGTCAGCCTATTCTCTAAGCTAGTTTTCACTGTGGTTGGGGCAATTGTTTCTGTCAAGCGGGCCAGTTTGTCTCCTCAAAACATGGGGAGACTCACGGTCATCAGATTGACTAGATTTGTAATTCTCTAAGATCATGATGCTCCTGTACACACAACAGAGTAAACAAGCATTGGTAAATGCAATAGGTTTTGCTTATGTGATTAATAATAATCTTTTTTTGTTGTAAGTTGTAGCTTGCTGAGTAGTTGTTCAATATAAGTTGCTGAAAGTTTTATGACTTGTATACTGAGAAAGGCAATATATTGTGATGTTACTAGTGGTGTTATAAAGTGGGAAGATAGGTAAATGGGTGAGAACAAAGAAATAAAATAACATGTACCCGATAAGTACAGTGTGACAGCAGATGAGGCTGGGGACCGAGATTAGATGAGACTGCACTGCTTGTGGGCTGCACCTTGCTCTGACTGGAAAGACATCTTGCAGCAATAAATCCTGAGTTGCGCCACAGGGGTCCCTTGTGTGCCTCTGCACAGAGAACTTAATGTTCATCCCTGTAGCCTGAAGAGAAACGATTTAAAAGACCCAGATATTAGTTTATTGGATGGTGGCGAATGATGTCAAAAAGATGGGAGCTGTATCTGTGGAAACAGAAATAAATAAAACAAGTAGGGAAACAAAGAGATGTGACCCCGGAAGGAGGCTGCAAGGAAATGGGAGGAGAGAGATGGCTTGCAGATGTACTTGTAAGGAGTGCTTGTTAGGAAATGCAAACAAACAACACAAGTGAACAGGCTAAGTGCTAGGTGAGCTTCTGGAGGGAATTCTGTGCTCTTGGCTCTGTCACAGAAAGCACACTAAAGAGATGAGAAGAGGATGTGGTGTAGCAGTCAGAGCTGCCGACTTGAGACCTAGGGACCATAGTTCAAGTCTCAGCGTTGGCTGAAAATCCTGTGATTCTGGGCAAATCATTTAATCTCCCCATGACTACAAAAAATGAATGTGTCACATAACTGGTGCTCATGTAAAGCGCACATACATTTTACTAAACTGCAAGCATGAGAATTTTACTCATTATAAATGCATAACAACTACTCCTCCCTCACACGACAAACCACAGAAAACATGGTGAAATCAAAATACTGGCTGCAGGCTGTAAATTGTGTTTTTTTAAATAACGACAGGCTGTTTGTGGAGTTCTGCAGCAGTATCTCTTGGTTTTTAGCACTGTGTAACAGCTCGGGTGGACTAGTTGAACTGTAAACAGTTTGAAATAGGTGTGATTTGGTTTGAAGGAGCGCTGCATATTAAAGGTGTAATGCAGCTTTCCTTGGCAATAACAGCAAGATCCTGCCTCTGTTGAAATCAAATCTGCCAAAAGGGCTGAGTTTCGTCTTGGAAGGAGGGGGATCGAAGGTCATGGAGGGCCCAGGGTGAGACAAGTGCAAGCACCAACGATGAGGAAGCAAAGACAATGAGGGAAACAAGAAGAAAAAGCCTTTGCTGATGGATGCTGCTTGCACAAAGTGATTTTGAAAGGGGACAAAGCTGTAAACTAATTTTCTCAAATTCACATGATGCCAAAATTCCAAGTTGTTTTCAAGTTATAAAGGTCACCAGCTGCACCCATTGTAGAAGCCATTGTAGAAGTCTTGTCTTGGAGATAGATGTTATAAATGCCTTAGAGTAATTGAACATAAAATAATGTTTACTTCTTAGGCAATTGGTTTGGTAATTTGCAAACCACTGAAATGAATGGGGGTCCTATTATGCAGTTGAATGGAGTGCATTTAGGGCATATGACATCCTTGCTATGCCTCTGCTTGATTTGCTTAAAGTGCTCTTCTTTCAGACAGCTGAAGAAAGCAAGGCTCGGAGAGAGGGGAGAGGATGTGGTGTTGCGGCCAGAGCTGCTGACTTTAGAACTCGGGAAAAAGGTTCAAGTCTCGGCCTTTCGTCAACATCATGTAAGCAAATTGCTTAATCTTTCTGTGCCTACAAATATAAAAATATGAGAAGAACTTGCACCAGAGAACTTTTAAATTACATAAGGAGCATAGTCACCAAGAAGTAGTTAAAAAAAGAGGCGTGCTCGCTCGTTATTAACATAACAAAGAAGTTTAAGTTGATGAAAATCAGTTCTCGGGACACTGATATGAAGAAGACACAGAGAACAACAGGAAATGGTATGCTACAACCAATAGAAATGGAGGAAAAGTAAGTGGCAAGCAAATGAAGGAATGAAGAGAAAGGGCAGGATGTAAGCCTTTCAAGGATTCATATTAAATACAACAGATTTCATAAGCTCAGCACGCACTGTGCAAGCGAAACCTAAAACAGAGTGTTCTGTAGGTATCACAGTGGATTTTCAGAAGCAGCGTCTGAATATCACGACGAAAAGTACATACTGGGCTAGAAACAAGATAATGTTTGCTGTAAAAAATACATGTTATGTTATGTTATGCTATGTTACTGTCCATTTGTAGAGCGCACATCCACCAGACGGTCTCTTGGCACTAGGCAACCAGACAACTTCAATCTCCCTTAGTAACAAGCCTGTCTAAAAAGCAGTGTTTTCAGGAGTTTCCTAAATGTAACAAGGTCCAAAGAGGCCCTTAGGTCCAAAGGCAGGCAATTGCATGCACGAGGGGCAATGACAGCAAACCTACGCCCGCCGATCCTTTGTTTTTTCCAGGGCGGAATTGTCAAGAGGTGCGAGTTACTAGATCTTAAAGCTCTGGTTGGACAGTATTTAATAATTCTAGACTTCACGAAGACAGGGTAGCTCAGGAACAGGGACTTAAAGATCATGTAACATGCTTTAAGCATTGATCTCTGTACAACTGGCAGCCAATGAAGGTCCATTTTTGCCTGGGAGATGTGGCAACGTTTGGGCAGGGTGTAAATCAGCCGAGCAGCCTGATTTTGAATAAGCTGGAGCCTGCGCTGGAGGGTTTTAGGGGGTCCCAGGTAAATTGCGTTAGCATAGTCTAATCTAGACATGACTAGAGCTATGATTACTTGGATCAAAGTCTCCTTAATAAGGATTTTTTAAATCTTTTTTATGCGACGCAGCTGGCAGAAGCAAGCAGAAGTCACGGCTCCTACTTGCTGCTTAAAAGAAAGTTCTGCATCAATTATGACACCCAAGCTTTTTACAGCTTTTTTGGGTGTAGGGGGAGAGCCCATCTCGTTAGGCCAGAACCTAGGACACCAATAGTTCACCATACTTTTTGTGAGCATTATCTTCATTTTATCGGGGTTCAGCTTCAGATGATTGCTGTTCATCCAGTCTCGGATGAACCGCATAGTATCCTGAAACAAGTGGCGAGATGGGGAGCAATCATTAATTGTAAATAATAGTTGCATGTCATCTGCATATTTAAAGATGTTAATTTCTTTGTGTTTGAGGGCATGAATCAGGGGACAAATATATATGTTAAAAAGATGGGGAGACAACGAAGAACCTTGAGGAACCCCGCAAATCAAATGCACCTCTGTAGACAAATAAGGAGGTAGCCTGACTGATTGAGATCTGTCCATCAAAAAGGAAAGAAGCCATTTCAATGCTGAGTCTCGGAAGCCCGCGTCCTTGATCCGGTCGGCCAAAATACTATGGTCGACCCTATCAAAGGCCGCAGACAGGTCCAATAACACCAGGACTTGGGAGTTGCCATTATCTACCTCTTTTCGCATGTCATCAACAACAGACATGATCACAGCTTCTGTAGAGTGTGCTGGTCGAAATCCTGGTGTGCAGGATCCAAGAAGCCTTACTCTTAGATGAATAGACATATATGACGCGCTATGTGGGCCTCAAGTAGTTTGGCAAAAAAGGGTAAAAGCGAGATAGGCCGGAAGTTTTTTTATATCTGTAGGATCAGCACCAGCTTTCTTTATAATTGGAGCAATTTTTCTTAAAGGACCAAGGGACCACCCCCATATTGACAGATTGGTTAAGAAATGACAGTATACGGTCAGGCAACCAAGTACATACTGCTTTGGTGAACCAGACTTTACCTTTGTCAATAGGAGTACTAGGTCCACTTGCGTTAAGGTGGGGAAGCAGGTAAGAGTTTGACTATTCACCACGTCCGTGAACAGATTATTAAATGGTGGACAAGGAGGGATGCTGTTCATAATGGCCTCAATCTTTTTTTTTTAAATGGCATTCAGATCAAATGATCAAATAATAAGAATTAATTGTGTTATTCATTGTTTGACAACATGTAAATAAAACCTATAGATGAACTACAGACTTTACATGAACAATGAGCACAGGAACTAAATGTTTCCATTTCCTCAGGTACCTAAGGATCTGCTAAACAAAGGTTTAACAAATTGTTAAATAGCCTTCTTAGATTAAATCATGAGTCAGAAAATGAAGTTTAGCTAAAATTGCATAGCAACCAAATATTTTCAGGTTTCTTACTTTGCAATTGCTTTTTGCAATTCATAACTTGCAAATCTCAACTACTGAATTGCAAATTGAATTTAACAAGCATTCACAATCTGAGTTATAGCCTGTTTAGGAAGGTCCATCCAGTGTAGTGGGGTTATCCCTCCACATATGTAGCCTTTACTTCTTGCATTTGGGTCTTATCTGCTCACAGCAGCAGTTGCTAGGGATATATCTCTGAGTGCTCATTCTAGAATATTCCAGAAATTTCTAGATGCTCTGCTCAACAAATTAACTGTTCTTGTTGTTATCCTCACACACCAGCTGAGTTACTAAACACAAACATTGCTTGTAATACTACTGTAAAATCCCCAAATGTAACTGCATGTGTGGATGGCACAGATGAACAACTTCCTTACCTTCGACAATGCTTTTTCTGGTAGATATTCTATCTAAACACTGATTCATCACCTTTAAAATGTCCCCAGGTGCCAAACTGAAACTGGAAGATTTAAACAGCATAGCTCTCTCAGGCTGGTAGGTGTCATGCGGCTCCGCATTGAATTTGCTCCACCCCGAAATGAAGAATGGAGCTGCATATAAAAAACACCCCTGAACCCTGACTTCTGTTTATTTCTTGGCCTTGTTCGCACCCTCAAGCACAGAGTCCAACATAATCAACCTTTACCAGTGTGCAGATTTCTACATTAGAACATTTTCTAGTGGAAATGAGTCCTTTCCACAGAACTGGGAGGAGAATGGATGGTGGGGAATCTGCAATTAGATAGAGTATTCACCAGAAAGAGTGGTAACCAAGATAATAAACTTGTCCTCCTGATGGATATTTCTAACTGCAGGTTCCTGACATTTAGAATAGATTCCAAAGCTGTACCACTCAACGTGGTGGGTCTGTGGAATGGCTCAGATCAAAATGTCTTGCAAAATGGAGTGAGCAAATTGTCTTTCCCTTCTGATTTGGCTTTCTAGGCAGTAGTGCTTTGTAAACCTGTGTACTGATGCCCACGTCACAGCCTGACAGATGTAAAGTACAATTCTCTGTTTGCCGGCCTCGTAGTTGCAGCCTTGGCCCTGATGGCATGTACTCTTAACTCCTCTTGAGGCTGCTTCTTGGCCAGTGCACATCAGATCTTGATGCAAAAGACTATCCACCTTCACAATGTTCTTTTCTGCACTTTGTTACCTTTCTTCACCCCAAAGAACCCCTCAAAGGGATAATCGTCCAACCAATGGTCTCTGGTGAGATCAATGTAAAATGTCACGTTTATGTGTTATGCGATGCAGTCTGTCCTCCTCTTTCTAGGAGCGAGACGTGGCAAAGAACGTTGGAAAAGTGAAGGATTGTCCAAATTTGGCACATTAGGAAAGTAAGAGCGAAATTAAAATTCCACTGTGGCATCACAAAGGGTTTGGAAAGAAAGAGTTAAACCTTTTAGAAACCTCAGCACAACAGGGGATTTGAAAAAGTACAGCTGGTCTGGTAAACATGAAAAACTCAAAAGGGCTGACAAATACCCTTTAACAGTGCCCAAAGTACGTCATTGCTGTGCCAGGAATAAAACAAAAAACCCAAGATCCAACAACTTCAGATGTAATGGGTTGGTATCATGGGTGTCACACCAGACTTCAAACATGTCCCAGTGCCCGGCATAGACATACTTTGTACTGGGTTGTCATGCAGCAAGGAGGATATCCACAATCTCTGGAGGAAGATTGAATTCAGTAACTGCTGCCTCTCAATCTCCAAGTATAGAGGTATAGATTGTGCAGGCTTGGATGCAGGACCCTACCCTGCTGAAGCAACAGGAGATCCACCCAAAGCAGTAGCCTGATTGGAGGACAGGTTCTCATGCAGAGGATTTCAGAGTACCAATCTCTCCTTGCTCAATCCAGAGCCAAAAGGATGACTTTAACCAGGTCACTCTAGATCTTTTTCAGAATGTGGTGCAGGAACGGTAGCAGCGAAAAGGCCTACAAAGGTCCCATGCTCCAATCTACCTGGAGAAAGTCGTCTTGGAAACTCCTGCGTGCAAAACTTTGGACATTGCGTTTTATTGGCTGTTGCTTCCCTATTGCTGGAAGATGCCCTGTATCACCTCAGAATGTGACTGCTACTTGTGCTTCATCAGGTGTTGACAGCTAAGCTCAACTGCATTGTCATTTAATAATCCTGCGAAATGTTTAGTGAAAAGGGAAAATCCCTGGTGGTCCAGCCAGCTCCAGAGACAAAGTGCTTCCTAGTGAAGGACAAAGGACCTCACTCTGCCTTGCTTGTTGCAGTATCATATGGCAGTGGTGTTATCCATGAGCACCTGAACAAGCCTCCCTTTGATGAATGGTAGGAAGGCCTTCAGAGCCAGATGAATGGCCTGCAACTCTAACTGACTGATGTGGAGACAGGTCTCCGATGGAACTCCGCCTCTCCCAAATGATGTCACCATCCCTGCTTTGACTAATTGATCACCACCGTCAGTTCTGGGTGGGCAGAGAGAGTGGTATGCCACTGGTCCAGATGTGGTTGGTTCAGCACTGCAGGTCTTTTGCATTCTTTAACATTACCTTGATGGAATCAGATAGGTTACCCTGGTGCTGGGACCACTGAGACTCCAGGTTCTACTGCAGAGCCAGCATATGCCACCTGGAATAGCTGGTGAGCTGAATACAGGATTCTACTTTCACTGAGTTCCAAGACTGAGGCTGCAACATCGGGATAAATGCCCAAATGAGCTGGACACATGCTGCTGGAATGAAGACCCAAAACTGCACTGTATCCAGAATGGTTCAAATGAAAGGGAGTCTCTACGAAGGAATCAGGTGTGAATCCTGTACATTGATAGTGAACCCAAAGGTGTCAGCAGGTTTGGTGTCATCTGGAGGTGGTCTACAACCGCCTTAACCAGCCATTCATCAAGGTAGTGGAAAACTGGGTTCCCCAACCTCTGATTTTGTGTTGTGACCACCACCGCATTTACTTTCATGAACACCTGAGGGGCACTGGTGAGGTAAAAGGGAGGACGGCAAATTGAAATTGCTCCTGGTCCAACTTGAATTGCAAGTATTGTCAGTGAGACTGCAGGAAGGATATAATAAAGTAAGGGCCTTGCAGGTCCAAAGCCATTTTCTAGTCACCTAGATCAAGGGCAGTCCAGTACCTGGGACAGCATAAGCATCTTCAGTTTGTCATTAAGCAAGAAGGCATTCAGAGCGCAGAGATTTTTAGACCAAGGCTGCCATCTTTCTTCAGCATGAGGAAATACCAGGATTAAAAACAGTCCCTAGTTCCTGGGCCAGGGCCCTTTTAGGGGCACCTTGGGCCTTTGGAGCAAATTGGACAAGAGATGATCTGATGTGGGTGGAAAATGGAGCTTGTGAAAAAGAAAGGGCAAAGCATAGTCAGGTTGAACGATCTGGATAACCCACTTGTCCCATGTAAGTGTTTGCCACCGAAGGTGGAAATATCTGATCATGCCTCCTATAGGGTGGTCATGAGCCAAAAAGGGTTAGCTATAGCAGCTTGGAAGTGGATGCCGGAGAGGTGGGGGTCTGGGAAGTTTGATGTTGGCCTGAGCGGTGTCTGCCTGATCCTCACCCCTAAGCTGGACAGGACAGGGGTGCCTGTTGCAGGGATTGAGGGCCTTGGGGTGGGTAGTATGCCAATCCTCTGGAGTAGCGTCAAAAGAGGTGAAACTTTTCAGGATTTTGCCTCACAGAGATAAAAAAAAAAGCTTAAGGAACACAACATGGCCTGGCTTTCTTTAAAGTGTCCCAAAACTGAATTGGCATTCTGACCAAACATGCGAGACCCATTGAAAGGCATGTCCATTAACCCCTTCGCTGCTAGGCCTTTTCCCCTCCTGTGCTAAGCCTTTTTTTGGCTATTTGGGGTAGTTCGCGCTTAGGCCCCTGTAACTTTTTGACCACATAACGTATCCACGCCAAATTTGCGTCCTTTTTTTCCAACATCATGGGGATTCTAAAGGTACCCAGGGACTGTGGATTACCCTCGAGGGGACCCAGAAATTACCCAAAATACAGCTAAATTTTGGTTTTTTGGGGAAAAATGCGAAAAAAGGGCTACAGATGAAAGAGTCTGGGTTTTTCCCTGCAAATGGCATCAAAAAAGGGGTTGTGGTGCTGAAATCACCATCTTCCCAGCTTTCAGGGACAAGCAGACTTTTGTCAGAAAACCAAAAATTTTTACACAGTTTTGGCATTTTTCTGGGACATAGTCTATTTTTGCTATTTTTTGTGCTTTCAGCCTCCTTCCAGTTAATGGTAGAAATGGGTATAAAAGCAATAATGGATCCTAGAAAGCCATACATTTCTGAAAAGTAGACAAAATTCTGAATTCAGCAAGGGGTCATTTGTGTAGATCCTTCAAGTTTTCTTTATAGAAACAAACAGTTAAATATAGGAAAAATTGAAAATTAGTTGAAAAAATCTGCCATTTGTGTCAACGTTTTCACCTGTAACTTCTTCTAATTATGACAGATATTTGAAAGCAATATACCGTTACATCCGCTGGACCTTTCTGGTTGTGGCGATATATAGGACTTGTAGGTTCACCAAGAACCCGACGAACCCTGAGCCAATAACTGAGCAGCATCTTGCAATGGTTTTTTATTATGTACCGGGTATATAGCAATTATTCTGGAAAAATTTATACATGGAAAAATCGGTATGAAAGACACCTATGTATTTCTGAAATGGGAACAAAATATAGAGTTTAGAAATAGTAGATATTTGCACATTTCCGAAATTGGGAGTACCCATACTAGCATGAGAATTATAGGACCTTTTTCAAAATGAATTCTTTTTTACACATTGTCTTTCATTTAGAAGGCAGAAATGCATCAAAAGTCAATAGATAATAACAGTTGCTCTACAATTTTGTTTTACCCTAAGTCTCCCGATAAAAATGGTACCTCACTTGTGTGGGTAGGCCTAGTGCCTGCGACAGGAAATGGCCCAAAACGCAACGTGGACATTTTCACAGTGAAAAATGACCCTTTTTTTGCAAAGTGCCTAGCTGTAGTTTTTGAACCCTAGCTCTGCCGGCACCTAGGGAAAACTAGCAAACCTATACATTTTTGAAAACTAGACACCCAGGGGAATCCAGGATGGGGTGACTTGACTGGCTCTCACCTGGTTCTGTTACCCAGAATCCCTTGCAAACCTAAAATATTGTCAGAAAAAACAAATTTTCCTCACTTTTCTGTGGTGGAAAGTTCTGGAATCTGCATGGATCCACAAAATTCTACCCACCCCGCGTTCCCCAAAGTCTTTCGAGAAAAACGGTACCTCACTTGTGTGGGTAGGCCTAGTGCCCGCGACAGGAAACAGCGCAAAACACAATGTGGACACACCCCAATTTCACTGTGAAAAATGACCCTTTTTTGGCAAAGTGCCTAGCTGTAGTTTTTTAACCCTAGCTCTGCCGGCACCTAGGGAAACCTACCAAACCCACACATTTCTGAAAAGTAGACACATGGGAGATTCCAGGGAGGTATGGCTTGCGTGGATCCCCCAATGTTTTCTTACCCAGAATCCCCCAGAAACCTGAAATTTTGCTGAAAAAATCACTTTTTTCACACATTATTGTGTGGGAAAGTTGTGGCATCACCGGGCTGACACAAATTTCCTACCACCCAGCATTGCCCCAGGTCTCCCGATAAAAATGGTGCTGCACTCGGGTGGGAGGCCCAAGTACCCGCGACAGGCAAGGGCCCAAAACGTATTGAGGCAACATCAAAAATGCCTATCACAAAACGACCTGGTTTTGCAAGGGGGTCCCAATGACTTTTGGCCCGGGGCTCGGCGGCCACCTAGGGAAACCTAGCAAACCCAAACATTTCTGAAAAGTAGACACCCGGGGATTCCAGGGAGGTATGGCTTGCGTGGATCCACCAACGTTTTCTTACTCAGAATCCCCTGCAAACTTGAAATTTTGCTGAAAAAATCACTTTTTCACACATTTTTGTGTGGGAAAGTTGTGGCATCACCGGGCTGACACAAATTTCCTACCACCCAGCATTCCACCAGGTCTCCCGATAAAATGGTGCCTCACTCGGGTGGGAGGCCCAAGTACGCGCGACAGGCAAGGGCCCAAAACGTATTGAGGCGACATCAAAATTGCCTATCAGAAGACGACCTGGTTTTGCAAGGGGGTCCCATGACTTTTGGCCCGGGGCTCAGCGGCCACCTAGGGAAACCTAGCAAACCCACACATTTCTGAAAAGTAGACACCCGGGGATTCCAGGGAGGTATGGCTTGCGTGGATCCACCAACGCTTTCTTACCCAGAATCCCCTGCAAACCTGTAATTTTGCTGCAAAAATCACTTTTTTCACACATTTTTGTGTGGAAAAGTTGTGGCATCACCGGGATGACACAAATTTCCTACCACCCAGCGTTCCCCCAGGTCTCCCGATAAAAATGGTGCCTCACTCGGGTGGGAGGCCCAAGTACGCGCGACAGGCAAGGGCCCAAAACTTATTGAGGCGACATCAAAATTGCCTATCAGAAAACAACCTGGTTTTGCAAGGGGGGTCCCATGACTTTTTGGCCCGGGGCTCGGCGGCCACCTAGGGAAACCTAGCAAACCCACACATTTCTGAAAAGTAGACACCCGGGGGATTCCAGGGAGGTATGGCTTGCGTGGATCCCCCAACGTTTTCTTACCCAGAATCCCCTGCAAACCTGAAATTTTGTGATAGGCAATTTCAATGTTGCCTCAATACGTTTTGGGCCCATGCTTGTCGCGCGTACTTGGGCCTCCCACCTGAGTGAGGCACCATTTTTATCAGGAGACCTGGGGGAACGCTGGGTGGTAGGAAATTTGTGGCAGCCTGGTGATGCCACAACTTTCCCACACAAAAATGTGTGAAAAAAGTGATTTTTTCAGCAAAATTTCAGGTTTGCAGGGGGTTCTGGGGAAGAAAACGTTGGTGGATCCACGCAAGCCATACCTCCCTGGAATCCCCCGGGAGTCTACTTTTCAGAAATGTGTGGGTTTGCTAGGTTTCCCTAGGTGGCCGCCAAGCCCCGGGCCAAAAAGTCATGGGACCCCCCTTGCAAAACCAGGTCGTCTTCTGATAGGCAATTTTGATGTCGTCTCAATACGTTTTGGGCCCATGCCTGTTGCGGGTACTTGGGCCTCCCACCCGAGTGAGGCACCATTTGTATCGGGAGACCTGGGGGAACGCTGGGTGGTAGGAAATTTGTGTCAGCCCGGTGATGCCACAACTTTCCTACACAAAAATGTGTGAAAAAAGTGACTTTTTCTCAAAATGTAAGGATCTGGGGGATTCTGGGTAAGAAAACGTTGGGGGATCCACGCAAGCCATACCTCCCTGGAATCCCCCGGGTGTCTTCTTTTCAGAAATGTGTGGGTTTGGTAGGTTTCCCTAGGTGGCCGCCGAGCCCCGGGCCAAAGAGTCATGGGACCCCCCTTGCAAAACCAGGTCGTCTTCTGATAGGCAATTTTGATGTCGTCTCAATACGTTTTGGGCCCTTGCCTGTCGCGCGTACTTGGGCCTCCCACCCGAGTGAGGCACCATGTTTATCGGGAGACCTGGGGGAACGCTGGGTGGTAGGAAATTTGTGTCAGCCCGGTGATGCCACAACTTTCCCACACAAAAATGTATGAAAAAAGTGATTTTTTCTGTAAAATTTCAGGTTTCTGGGGGATTCTGGGTAAGAAAACGTTGGTGGATCCACGCAAGCCATACCTCCCTGGAATTCCCCGGGTGTCTACTTTTCAGAAATGTGTGGGTTTGGTAGGTTTCCCTAGGTGGCCGCCGAGCACCGGTCCAAAAAGTCAAGGGAACCCCCTTGCAAAACCAGGTCGTTTTGTGATAGGCTATTTTGATGTCACCTCAATACATTTTGGGCCCTTGTCTGTCGCGGGTACTTGGGCCTCCCACCCGAGTGATGCACCGTTTTTATCGGCAGACCTGGGGGAACGCTGGGTGGTAGGAAATTTGTGTCAGCCCCGTGATGCCACAACTTTCCCACACAAAAATGTATGAAAAAAGTGATTTTTTCTGTAAAATTTCAGGTTTCTGGGGGATTCTGGGTAAGAAAACGTTGGTGGATCCACGCAAGCCATACCTCCCTGGAATCCCCCGGGTGTCTAGTTTTCAGAAATGTGTGGGTTTGGTAGGTTTCCCTAGGTGGCCGCCGAGCCCCGGGCCAAAAAGTCATGGGACCCCCCTTGCAAAACCAGGTCGTCTTCTGATAGGCAATTTTGATGTCGCCTCAATACGTTTTGGGCCCTTGCCTGTCACGGGTACTTGGGCCTCCCACCCGAGTGATGCACCGTTTTTATCGGGAAACCTGGGGGAACGCTGGGTGGTAGGAAATTTGTGACAGCCCGGTGATGCCACAACTTTCCCACACAAAAATGTGTGAAAAAAGTGATTTTTTTCTGTAAAATTTCAGGTTTCTGGGGGATTCTGGGTAAGAAAACGTTGGTGGATCCACGCAAGCCATACCTCCCTGGAATCCCCCGGGTGTCTAGTTTTCAGAAATGTGTGGGTTTGGTAGGTTTCCTTAGGTGGCCGCTGAGCCCCGGGCCAAAAATTCATGGGACCCCCCTTGCAAAACCAGGTCGTCTTCTGATAGGCAATTTTGATGTCGCCTCAATACGTTTTGGCCCCTTGCCTGTCGTGGGTACTTGGGCCTCCCACCCGAGTGAAGCACCGTTTTTATCGGGAGACCTGGGGGAACACTGGGTGGTAGGAAATTTGTTTCAGCCCAGTGATGCCACAACTTTCCCACACAAAAATGTGTGAAAAAAGTGATTTTTTCAGCAAAATTTCAGGTTTCTGTGGGATTCTGGGTAAGAAAACGTTGGGGGATCCACGCAAGCCATACCTCCCTGGAATCCCCTGGGTGTCTAGTTTTCAGAAATGTGTGGGTTTGGTAGGTTTCCCTAGCTGGCCGCCGAACCCGGGGCCAAAAACTCATGGGACCCCCTTGAAACCAGGTTGGTTTGTGATAGGTAATTTTGATGTCGCCTCACTAGGTTTTGGGCCCTTGCCTGTCGCGGGTACTTGCCCCACCCACGCGTGTGAGGTACCATTTTTATCGGGCGACCAGGGGGAGCAGAAAGGCTGTAATGGTGGCGGGGATGGGGGCATTGGCATGCCCACTTCGGGCAGCCCCCACCCTAAAAACAAATGCGCAAAAAAAAATCCCTGGCGTCAAGTGGGCTTTCTGCTGCCCCGGTGGGACAGATTGGGGGCTACTGCCCCCATCTACCCCCCAGGGGGGGCAGAAAAACTGTTATGGTGGCATGGGCATGGGGGCATTGGCGTGCCCATTTTGGGCAGCCCCCACCCTAAAAAAATTGCAAAAAAAAAAATCCCTGGGGTTTAGTGGGCTTTCTGCCCCCCCAGGGGGGCAGAAAGGCTGTAATGGTGGTGGGTGGGGTGGGGGCATTGGCGTGCCCATTTTGGGCAGCCCCCACCCTAAAACAAATAGCACACAAAAAAATCCCTGGTGTTTAGTGGGCTTTCTGCCCCCCCAGGGGGGCAGAAAGGCTGTAATGGTGGCGGGGGGTGGGGGCATTGGCGTGCCCGTTTCAGGCAGCCCCCACCAAGAAAAAAACACGCCAAAAAAAATCCCTGGTGTTTAGTGGGCTTTCTGCCCCACCGGGGGGGGCAGATTGGGGGCTGCAGCCCCCAACTGCCCCCCAGGGGGGCAGAAAGGCTGTAATGGTGACAGGGGGTGGGGGCATTAGCGTGTCCATTTTGGGCAGCCCCCACCCTAAAAAAAAATGCGTCCAAAAAAATCCCTGGTGTTTAGTGGGCTTTCTGCCCCCCCGGGGGGGCAGAAAGGCTGTAATGGTGGTGGGTGGGGTGGGGGCATTGGCGTGCCCATTTTGGGCAGCCCCCACCCTAAAACAAATAGCACACAAAAAAATCCCTGACACTTAGTGGGCTTTTGGCCCCCCGGGGGGGCAGAAAGGCTGTAATGGTGGTGGGGGGGAGGGGGCATTAGCGTGCCCATTTTGGGCAGCCCCCACCCTAAAAAAAAGAATTACACAAAAAATAAATCCCTGGCGTTTAGTGGGCTTTCTGCCCCCCCGGGGTGGGAGATTGGGGGCTACTGCCCCATCTGCCTCCCAGTTGGGGCAGAAAGGCTGTAATGGTGGTGGGGGGGTGGGGGCATTAGCGTGCCCATTTCAGGCATCCCCCACCCTAAAAAATCCCTGGTGTTTAGTGGGCTTTCTGCCCCCCCGGGGGGGGCAGAAAGGCTGTAATGGTAGCGGGTGCGGTGGGGGCATTGGCGTGCCCATTTTGGGCAGCCCCCACCCTAAAACAAATAGCACACAAAAAAATCCCTGGCATTTAGTGGGCTTTCTGCCTCCCAGGGGGGGCAGAAAGGCTGTAATGGTGGCTGGGGGGGTGGGGGCATTGGCGTGCCCGTTTCGGGCAGCCCCCACCCTAAAAAAATGCACCAAATAAAAATCCCTGGTGTCTAGTGGGCTTTCTGCCCCCCCGGGGGGGCAGATTGGGGGCTACTGCTCCCATCTGCCCCCCAGGGGGGGCAGAAAGACTGAACATTGGCAATTTGTTTGGGGGGAGCAAAAGCCCTTGCCCAAGGGGCCGCTCCCCCCTCCCTGGTGCCTTAGTGGGTGGATCCCTGCTTGGGGATCACCCTCCTGGGGCGATCCCCAAGCAGGGATCCACTGGGGAGGGGTACCATTGGAAAGGGGAGATTCTCCCCTTTCCAATTATACCTCTCCCGTCTTTCTACGTGCTCAGGGGGCTGAGATAGCCCCCTGAGCACGTAGAAAGTGAAACTGAAATGAGCCTAAAGGCTCATTTTAGTTTCGTTTTCAGTGAAATGAAGTCAGCGCGACGTGCGCGCTGATCTTCATTTCACTGAAAGGAGGGGGGCCTCGGGAGCTGGGAAGCTCTTCCCCAGCTCCCGAGGCTGTGAGGGAGAAAGGAAATCCCTCTGCTGTCTGCAGCAGAGGGATTTCGTGCCCCTGGCCTCATGACGGAATGGTTCCATCATGAGCACAGGGGCACCGATGCTCATGACGGAACCATTCCGTCATGAGCATCGAAGGGGTTAAAGAGGCTTCCATATCCATAGAGAAGCCTGTGGATCTCATCCAAGTGTGCAAACAAAGCACCTGACTAGTGCCAACTGCTCTGCCCAAATAGTAAGTATTGTCCAGTCAAGAGTGCATGATATACTTTGTAGTGTCCTGATCATCCTGGATGATTTGTGCCAAATTGTCCCAAAATTCACTGGAGCTGGCCAGAAGGCTAGGTTGTCTGAAGATCTTTCCAAAAGTCTCAAGAAGTTTAGACCAGAGAAGTAACAGGAAAATAATTTGGTTTCACCCTGCTGGTGGAAGCTTGAACCACCAAAATCACTGGTGTAGGATGCTACATTCAAATGTCAGGGTCGCCTGGTGACAACCTGTGGAATCTTGCAATCTGCCAGTACACTGGAGGACAGGAGCAAGGCTTGGGCCAGGTACCCATAAGGATGTTAGTTAGGGCTTCATTAATCTTAATTAATGGTTCTGACAAAGTTTGTCATGTTTGTAAAACTTGGTTAGTACTTTGGTTTTGACTTCCATAGTGGCAGCTGAAAGGCCATGCCAAAGGAGGCGTTCTCTTCTGTTGGTGGACTGTGGTGGGGGGAGAAAGCAATCCAGTGTGCGGGGAATAGGTCAAACCATTGGCATCTTGTAAATCCAGATATAAATTGTCATTATCATGATGTTGGGAACAACTTCCCCTCATCATCATTGTCATCCCCAAAGGCTGATAGGCTCTAATCAGAGCCTTAGCTGAAAAATTTCTGGAGCCCTGCAGTGTGATTTTAAGACAAAGGCATGTTCCTGCTTGACTCAGAACAGATTGGGGCTGATTGCGTTGTATGGCGTTGAGACACAACCACTGTCAGGGCAAGATGGATTTGGCTGAGAGTCAGAGAGGACAATAGGAAGGAGGTCATTCTCTGGTGCAGACCGCAGGATCTGACTATATGTGCCACAATAGAAAATGTGACGAATCCCTAAATATCCAGGTGGTTTGTAAAGCCTCCTATCTCATAATAGATACTCTGGTATTATTTCCAAAAATAACCCATTATTCCAAAATGTTTAAGCATTGTACATTTTAAAACCAACTAGCTAAAGGAGTGTTTGGCAATGGTTGGCTGCTTCATAAGGAAACTTATAATTCATCATTCAGTTGCTATTATAAAATATGTTAATTTATAATATAAAATATGTTTATATTTGTTTAGGTGACAGTGCATATGTTGAAGGTCGACAGTGCTGAATTGGTGTTATTAAAAAATATTTTTTAGATAAATGAAGCCAACACATTATTTGTCCTTTCAATAAATGTTTTACTATTATATTTTAAATCTGAATGTATTTTTTTAGGATTTGCACCAAAATCTTATGCGTTCTCA
Organism: Calotriton arnoldi; assembly: GCA_963921515.1. Lineage (NCBI taxonomy): Eukaryota > Metazoa > Chordata > Amphibia > Caudata > Salamandridae > Calotriton > Calotriton arnoldi. The sequence continues at coordinate 459,866 of CAWUFW010013368.1, forward strand.
AGGCAGGCGTAAACATGAGAAAAGATTTTATTTCTCCATGTATTTCTTAACTTGCATGAGTGCGTGTACAGTACACATACCAAAATCAGAAATCGTAAAGGATAGTTTTTTGTACTGGAAGGGTCCCCTTCTGCACAAAGAGCATTTATTATAGAATGTACACAACATTGCTCTGTGGCACACGGGTGCCATTGGCGCATGGCAGTCAAAAATGCTCCAGTGCAGAGGAAATCAGCATGATATTTTAGTGGATATGGAGCTTGTCTGCTCTCTCCCTTCCACAAAACACAGTGCAGCAACATATGTTACTGCGCTGCACTGCTTTGCGTGAATTTTTTGTTAGTCTGGGGCTCGGTGTTTGTATTTCAAGAGGGCATTGTATTTGTGCCGGAAATCTAGCTAAATCAATACATTGACATACCGTTTCTACTCGCATGATAGAAGTGTGTCTACAGATTGTCATTGTAGAACATGCCAACATTTCAACTGACTGACTTATAATGATGACTGACTGACTTATAACTGACTAACTAATAATATGCGCCTGTAGGCGCATATTATTTTGTCTTTGTCTGCACCTGCTTTCTGCTCCTCTGATGTTATTGCACGCTAGTGATTATTACTACCCGATTAATGTGTAACATACCAGTTCAGATTATGTCACTGCACTCATAAAGTTTTGTTCATTTTGTTAATCCTTTTACTAAGCTCACATGTTGTCAGATGTTTTTTCTGAAATGTTATCATTGATGTTTTAAGGCCATGAAATTGTGATGCACTTGGAGTCCCTATCAATATGTTTTCTATTAATGCAGACCCTGCTTGCATTGAGTCCCTGCCCTATCACAGTACAGACTGATGTTTAATTGTAACCGTAGAAACTTATAACTGAAACATTGGCAACATTAGGTGTATCAATCGGACTTTTTTTAGTGGGCATAATAGGGCCCGATTCACAAACTGCATTTTGTAGTACTTAAAGTTATACTACAGAAGTCCTACTTACTTACTACAAAATGCAATTCACAAACATGAGCGTGTAAACATCCCCCTCCACTGCTTCTATCTTTTCTATGGGGAGCACCTACCACATGGAAGTTTACTACTGACGATGAACTGCTAAACCTTTTAACTGACACATAAAACCTATTATGACTAATTTGAGAGAAAATGACAAATGTGCACCAACTGTGCTAATTAAAAGTTGAAAATCAGGAGAAAAAATAATGAGAAGACTTAGGGCCATATGTATCAAGGTATTTTGAGGTCGCAAACGCTGCGATTCTCAAAAATACAGCGTTTGCAATCGCAAAATACCCATTCCCAATGTATGAGTGACAATCGCAATGCAAAATTGCTATTCGCAATATTGCGATTACCAAAATAGCAAGGCAACCATTCTGTGAAAAATGATTTGTGAAGTCGCAAAATAAGTCCCGCAAATTGCGAAAATCGCAAAAAGCGACATCGCAAATTGTGAATTCGCAATCCAATGTAAGAAAAATTCGCAAATAGCGAATCCCCAAAAATCGCAATTTTGCACATGATTTTTACCACTAACTCAAAGCAGGTGGTAACCAGGTGCAACCTATTTAAACAGGCCCAGAATGCCATAGGGCCTTTCCACAATGACAGCCCTGTATGTGATAGCCAGGAGGATGCGGGTACAAGCAGCAGCACAGAGGAGGAGACGACAGGAACGGATCTTCAGAGTGCGCATCACTCTGTTCCAGCAGACTGAGGAAGAGATACATGAGAAGTATAGGCTGGACGCAGCAACCATACTGGACTTGATTGCTGAGCTGAAACCAATGCTAGAACACCCAACCCGCAGGACCCAAACTATCCCACAACATGTGCAGGTCCTAAGTTCACTGCACTTACTGGCATCTGGGAGCTTCCAGGGGGTGATAGCGACTGCAGGAGGGGTCTCCCAGAGTTGCCTGTCGCGCTTCTTCCATGCATTTTTGGATGCAATGGTACAGAGGCTACATCATCACATAACATTCCCTGCCACACAACAAGCATTGCAGCAAACAAAACTGGACTTCTACCAGATTGTGCAATTCCCCCATGTCATTGGTTGCATAGATGGTACCCATGTAGCCCTCTCACCCCCCTCAAACAATGAGTACGTATTCAGAAACCGAAAATTATACCATTACCTAAACATACAGGTCATCTGCAATGCAAAACATATCATAACTGATATCGTGGCTAAATACCCTGGCAGTACACATGATTCCTTCATTTTTAGGCACGGTGGGATATACACGCGTCTCACTGGGGGCGAATTTGGCGAGGGCTACCTGCTAGGTAAATGCATGTCAAGCAATCATACATACAGTTAAGGGCTGAGGTGAGAGGACAGTGAGTAACCATATATCTTTCATCCCGTAGGTGACAGTGCATATGCAGTGCGTGAATTCATCCTAACACCGTACCTCAATCCAGCCAATCCAAGAGAGCGAAGGTACAATTGCGCACATAAGTCCACGCGCTGTGCAATAGAGCGGACATTTGGGATCTTGAAGAGGAGGTTCCGCTGCCTGCATTAAAGTGGAGGAGCACTACAATATAGCCCTGAAACCTGCTGCAAGATTGTGGCTACATGTGCCATGCTCCACAACATTGCTACGAGAAAAGGCATACCTGTGGAACTCAGCGATACAGATTCAGAAGAGGATGAGGTACCAGGTTAATGTCACAGACCAGCAGGCGGTGTCGGGGCAGCTGCGGGCCGACTGAGACATGATGAAATAACACAAAACTATTTCTAGGTAAGTAATGATGACACAATGCAAAATATGATTTGTGAATAACTGTGTTTTATTTAACCTTTAGCTTCAGGTAAATATCAGTCACACAGCCTACATACACACTTTATGTGTGGCACAAACTGTTGCACATGTCATGTCCACAGTGCATGGATGAAGGGTGAAACAAAAGTCCATATGCTATGGGCTACTTCACCCATTGGCTTTCTGTTGTGGTGACAGTTTATGTTTTGCGTGCACGTCCTGCTGTTGCACGCTCAGGGTGCTGACTGCTCTCCCTTGAGGCATCCGATGGTGTTCCCTGCCTCACACTGCGCCGTCTGGGTTCGGCAATTGGTGGGGTGATGCTGCTTCTGCTTGAGAGCTCCTCACTGTCCCCTGAGCCCAGGAGACCTGTGCCACCTATGGTAGCTGTCTGCAGCTGGTCTACTGCATTCGTCACCTGCACCAACCCTTTCGCTACATCCTGGCTGCAGTGTGCCATTTCGACCTGCATGGTGACTGTGCGGCGTGACAGCATGGAAGTGGCATTGGACAAGCGGTTGACCGCCTTGCTATAAGTGTCCAGACGGGTGTAGAGACGTTGTTTCCCCCTGCGTCTGGATGCCTGGTCTCTCTTCATGGTGGCACAGAGTTCTTTTATAGCTCCCATCATTTCCCTGATGCTGTCCGCACAGGCCTTATGTCCCTCATCTATTTTGATATTCAGCTCTCTGATGCCCTCCTTCATGTCACTCAGGTTATGGTTCACAGACACCAGCTGCCTGTGTACGGACTTAATGCTTCTTGTTTGCAGGCGCTGTACCTTCACCATGGTGCCTTCCAGGCCGGAAAACACCGTAGGATCCTCTGCAGCATCTGCGCTGGTGTGTGCCCTTGGCCTGGGTCTCCTGCATGTTTCTTCTGTACGGTGCACAGGGGGCTGATCGTGGACCTGTTGTGCACGCTGTTCCTGCTCTGGCTGGGCCTCATCCCCTATGAACTCTGGATCTCCCTCCAACAGTGGGAGTGGAGGCACAATCTGACGGTGTCTCCGTGGGACAGGTGTTGGCAGTGCCGTCTGCTCTGTGTCCTCTTGCCCTGGCTGGTCCTCTGCTTGTGCTGCCTCCTCGGCTTCAGTATTGTCAGCCTGTGTTTCTGATTCAACTGTAGATGAAAAGGCACTTTTTATTTTGTGTTCAGCTTCACATTGTTCACTGAATAAAGCTTTCTGATTTTTGGTTAGCTAAGTACTGTCTAGAATGTTGTCCTGTACTAATTTGCTTCAACTGATTCTACATTGCTATTTCTCAGTGCTACACAGTGTTATGTGTGTGACTACATCTCCCATGATGCATTGCTGGGTCTGCTGGAAAATGTTGAGTGGAGTTGCATTGTTACTTTGTATTTGGGGCATTCCTGAGTGTGTGATTAAGTTGGTAATGTGTCAGGGCTGATTTCGCATGCATCTTACGTTGTCTGTTGTTGGGAGTGTCGGAGCTGTCGATGTAAGCCACACCACTGATACTTTCAGGCTGTAGGGTCAGGGTGGACTCCACCAACTCCTTAAGGGGCGTGGATTCTGTGTCAGTGGATGTACCCCCGCCAGTCTTCTTCGCCTCTGCAAGCCTGGTTGCCCCCTTGTCCTTGGACCTGGAGAGCATGTCATACCAGCGTTTGCGTAGGTCAAGGATGGAGCGCTGGGTTACACCGATGGCATTCACCTTTGCCTGTATGTCCAGCCATATTTTTCTTTTCTGTGATTCGGGGACATGAAGGTATTTCTTCCCAAACAGCAACTCATGGCTATGGACTATCTCTTCAATCAGTACCTCCTGCTCCATCTCACTGAATTTGTGCTTCCTTTTCCTCCCAGCCTCCTCCTTGTCCTTCTCCTGTGGATCCATTATATTTTGGTGATGTTGCAGTCCAAAGTGGTTTGCTTCTCCTCCCAGCCTCTCACACAGCCTCAGACAATCAGGAACAGCATTGGCAGTCACACTTCCTGGGTGTGATGTCATCAAGCTACACCTGAATTGCAGATTTGCTAAAATTGCGATTTCTTATTTGCGAATTCACAAATAAGGAATCGCTAATATGGAGTTTGCATTGGAAATCTGCGAATTTTAAGAAATCACAAAATGTTTGCAAATTTTTATTTACATCGCGGTTTGCGATTCTCAACTTGCGATTCGCTAAAAATCGCAAATTGAGAATCGCAAATGGGTTTTTTGATACATATGCCCCTTAGTTACTGCATCGTAAAAGCATGCAGATAAGAGAAAATTAGATGACGATTAGTCATTTGAATAAAAGATGGTACTTGCCATGAAAAGGCAGGCAGAAAGGAACAGTGGGGGCCCGTAGCGGGCCCCCATTTCCCCCTGGCCCTCAGACATGGGCCCTGGGGATATCCCTGCAACACGTGGCAGGCACCGCATGGTGCCTGCCACGTAGTGCAGGGATATGCACAGATTGTATATTTTGTCCTGCAGCATGTGCTGCAGCACAAGCTGCAATACAAAAGATACACATTGCGACCGCTTTGAAGGCTGTTGCATCGTGATACCGGTTGCGGGACTGCAGGCAGCAAGTCGGGTAGTCCCGTTTCCGAAGGGATGGCGTCAGACTTAAGTCCAACCACCATCCTAATCAGGCCCTTACTTAAGGAATTTTCTTCTTTATGTTTAAGAAATAATAATGTGCTTGAAGAATTAATGAAAACTAATGTAATCTAGAGGATATTATGTGCATTATTGAGAAGTTTCATTCTAAACTCAATATTTTGCATATGAGAAACTGTGCACCAAATGAGAAAGAAGAAAGCGGTGCTGCATGTTTATACTAAAACCAATTGCTGTGAAACGTTTAGGGAATAATCTTCAGATATGTACTAATATGAATCACTAGAAACGATATTAATAATTTATGTTTTGAATAATTTTACACGTTGGTACTTTGAAAATGCAGTAATATATCATAGTTACACGTGCTATTTACAACGAAACCAAAGTGCTTTATGAGTGCAAATAAGTTGAAAGATATATATAAGGTCCCAAAAAGTTATAAATAAAATGTATATTTCTAATATTTTATATTCTGTATTTCATGAACCAAATTCAATTTAGGCCTGCATTTTCGTTACTTTACATGGTTCTGTTTTCATGGAAAGGTTTCATAAACTTACAACGTGAAGAGAAACTATGTCTCATAAGGAAAGTTCCCATTCGCATACAAGGACTGATTGCAACAATTTCGATACTTTCGGAACATCTTCCATGAGAAACTGTCGTCTTGAACTCACTCATGTGCTTTTGCAAAAGGACTATTGTTTGAAAGTCATATACACTGGATGGGTTGATGACTTACGTGATGATCATCACCTTTTTATTATAATATATGTCTTCTTTATGCTCCATGACAATCATCCTGTACAAACTGACCAATAGACTGAGTGGTCTGACCAGATGAGCTGATCCAGGAGGTGCCACTCCAGAACTTGAGAATTAAATTATACATTAATGTGATGAAAGAACGTGTTGTTGCTCCTTCTTGGAGACATCGCTTCTCCTTACTTTAGAACTTCCTTGTGGACTCCACTGGCTTTCCTTTTGACTGACGCTTACTCTGTGTGCGCTATTCACAGACTTCTTTCCCTCTCATAGGAGAGTACTTTTGAGCTGTCAGGATTCTTGTCCCTTGATTAACTTTCACAGAGCTTTGGTAATTGATTGCAAATCAGATTTTGAACTGACTATCTTGTTCTCTTAGGTCTTAAATGCCTGATATAGAAGCATTCACTCCTCTTAAAATAGTGATAAAAATCTAACTTTAAATAAAACCTGTTTCTGTCTCTCCATGATTTGTCTCCGATAATTGATTGTACATTCCAATTGGGTTAGCAATGGTTGGAGAGAATTCTAATAGAGAGATCTCTTGACAGCAGATACTAATGTTATTATTCTGCATAGCTCAAACTGAATTATTGATTTGTATCATCTTGGTTCGACTGAATTTCTTCAGGAGATTTGATCTAGTCATGATAATACTTTACTTGTATAGCTGAGTTCTAAGATTTATACACATGAATCTAATTGCGAGTTTGTATGGCTGTTACCTAATTCCTGGTCTTCATTGGATAACTGGAGTTGGATCCCCTATGTCGACCCCTCTCGGCACGGAGCAAGATCTATCAGAGGACCAAGTGAATGAAACTAAGGCGAGTGATAAGGTAAAAAAGTTAGTGATCAAAGAGGGCCCAGTGATGCTACAACACTACTCAGAAGTAAATGTGGGAGAGACTGGGGAAGTGGCTGGAAAAGAGGTATACTTACTTGTAAATAGAAGGAGTTTTGTGAAGAGTAAGGAGGGGTTTGAAGAGGGCTGAGGAGGGGTTTAAGGAGGGACAGACACCTTCTCACAAAAACGTAAGTCAATCGCTATTCACATGCTGCACTTCTAAAGTTACTTCAGCCAAAAAGGGTCCAAGATAGTAATATATGCAGTTCAGATCAGATCTGGAGTAAGTCCAGCACCACAGGTAGCCAACCATAATACCCTTTCATTGAAAAAAAATGGATGCAGAGATTTAAAATTGAACACCATAGTAAATAATGTTAAAATAAATTAATTTCTTTTGCTTTTTAAAAAATGTATATACATTTAATTTAATCTTAAAAATTATATATACATAAAAACAATAAATGGAATTTAATTGTAAAATATTTGTATGTATTTTTTTAAAATAAATTTAATTCAGTTTTCAAATTAACTAATTCAAATTAGTTAGATACATAGCCTATTGTTAATGTTAATACACAATATGTAAGTATAAACATTTTACTTTTGGTTGAATACTTTTAATTTATTATATTTATTTAATATTTATTTCAAAATTAAGGTATATATACATCTCTTGCATTTATTATATTGAATTGCAGTCTGATTTTCTAATTATTTAAAAATATATTCTGTATCTTAAGGATGCCTGCATTTTTATTAGCATGTAGCTACAAAATGTTTTTGTTTATGTTAAGCTTCAGAAAAAAAATTACCAAAATAATTTTCTGTTAAAGGATTTTATAAAATTTCGACAAATTCTATTGTTTTGATGTTTTCCAATTACGTTTTTGTATTTAGTTATGTAATTATTTCTTATATGTTAAATGTTTACAATAAAGTATTTAAAATGTAAATACCTTTATTTTTTTGGGTGGGGGTTGAAGAGTCAATATTAGAAGTTCCTGATTCTGCTTGAGAATAGAAAGTTGAATCAATGAATTGCTCCAAATGTGATGGTGTTTCTATGAGACCGGTCCTCCACCTGTTGTAGCTGCCTCCTGTCTCATGCTGGCTATTTTTTCTTTTGTTCTCAACATAAGGTCATACCATAATTTGCTAATCTCCTCCAATCTTCGATTAGTCATCCCAACAGCATGTATTTTGGTTTGATTTGTCTCCAGGTTTATTTTTTGGTTGAATCTAGAACGTATTCTCTATTATTTACTCCTCCATAAGGATTTTCAACTCCTTGTCATTAGCTTTTCTTTTTTTCTTCCTGCTAACTTCCTACTCTACCTCCTATGTGTACATTTTCTTCCCTTTCACTGTTTATGCAGAGCTCTAAAATGTGATCCTCTTCCAGGCTTAGAATTTATGCTGCTGTAATAGTTTGTGGATCTGTGGTGTCATCATTTGCAGATACTGTAATGTACCGAATTTGCAAACACCAATTCGCTATTCACGATTAAAAGGAATCGCAAATAGGGACTTGTTATTTAAAAATAATGAATTTTAAGAAGCTCTATTTCGTAACTGGAATGTATAGTATATCATATTTTGATATTCCTGAATAGAAAACAAAACATTTTTGTTCAAATTATGTAGTACATATGAAGAGCTTTGCTAAACCATCTTTTTAATGTTAGGGTGATTAATCAGGGCAATGGTCCAGCCCAGAATACCCAGCCAGGTCCTCCCCATTCCAGAATAACAACAACCCTGTTCCAATTTTGACCTGATTGAGGCTCTTCAATCGGGTGTAGATTGGTTCAAGTGGCACAATCAGCATGGGACCCACATCTGGGCATACCTTTCACACTTAGGTCTTTGAGCTGAGGTATACAAACAATGATGGGTGGGATGCTTGAATTAATCTCAGACACTAGTAATTACTCAGGGCTACATCTTAGTCCCATGTTATTTTGCACACTGTTAGAAATGGGATTCCTGGATGGTTGGGGTATGCACCCAGGCCAGGCAGGAACCACGACTCTAGTCAGGGTTAGCTAGATGCTCACTAAAAGATAACCTGTGCTCACCCTCTGGTAGCTTGGCACAGAGCAGTCAAGCTTATCTAAAAAGGCAATGTGCAAAATATTTGTGCAACACACACACAGAGTAATGCAATGAATACACCATAAAAAGACTCCACACAGTTAAGAAAGAAAGAGACTATTTATCTGAGTGAAATGAAACCAAAACAACAAAACCTCAATCAATAAAAGCAAAAATAGTGCTTAGAAGTCACTAGCGGTCAAAAGGTTACTTGAGGTCGTGAGGGACCAGTACAAATTCAAAGTTCAGGTCGACCACAATGAAGGGCACCCGCTACAGGACTCACGCAGGGCCCGCTGAAAAAGTACCTTGGATGGAGCAAAGCTTTGATGCTGAGGGCATGATATGTTGATCTTTTCAACATAGTCGGGTCACTGCGTTGTCATCGAGCTTCGTTGAAGTGAAGGCAATGCATCGTCATCAAGCTGCACAGAGTGTCATCATTGGGCCACTCAGGCTCTACAATAGCTGTCAACGGACAGGCTCTGTATCGACGTTGAAGGGTAATGTGTCAGTTCTGATAGATGCTCTGGTGACAATGTGTCGGTTTTGTAGTAAATGAACTACAGAACCCAAGTTCTGAGGTGCAGAACCTGGAGTGGGTACCTCGGGCAAGGTTAGGACTCACAAAAGGCAGAGTCCAGCAGCAGCAGAATTGTAGGAAGTCTTTTGTGTCTCTGAGACTTTAGAAAACAGGAGGCAAGCCAGCAAGCCCCTGGAGATCACTTGGCAGAGTCCAGCTCTCCTTCAGCAGAGTCAGAGAACAGCAGGTAACAGGGCAACAAGGAGAAAAGCAGTCCTTCCATAAAAAGCAGTCCAGTTGAGACCGTCCGTTAAGCAGCACAACAGTCCTTCTGATAGAGGTTCTGTTCAAGATCCAGAAGTATCTGATTTCAGGGGGTCAGAGACCCAGTACGTATACCCAAAAGTGACTTTGATTTAGGATGTAACTTCAAAGCAACTCTCTGCAGTCACAAGTGTCCCTTTCAACCCAGTCCTGTCTGCAGACTACCAGTGGGGGGTAAATCAGTGCTTTGTGTGTAGACAGGACACCACCCATTGAAGTATAAGTGTCAATCCCTCTCATTCCTCCCTGCCCAGGATGACTCATCAGAATGCATATGAATGCAGATGAGTGCTTAGAATGCAGGTCAGCCTCACCTTCCTGTGTTTGTGGCTGTCTAGAGGGAATGCAAAAATTGTAGCTGTCACCCAACTCAGACGTATATTGGAGACAGGCTGCACAGCACACAGTGTTATAAGCACAGAGAAATGTCCACTTTCTAAAAGTGGCATTTCTAAAACAGTAATGTTGAATCCGACTTCACCAGTAAGGAGGATTTGTCATTACCATTCCAAACATATGAAACATGAAAACGCTACTCTTCTCTGATCAGGAATTGCATCTTAAAAGTATTTTAAGGAATTCCCAATGCTAGACTGTGGGAGGAGTAGTTCTCACAGTAATACAAAACAAATATGCTGTTTGTCACTACCAGTACATGTAAAACATACCAGTACATGTCCTACCTTTCATTCACACAGCACCCTGCCATTAGGAGGACCTAGAGCCTAACCTAGGGGTGACTTAGTGGTAACTTATGGGTAATAAATGGAAGTTACAAGTTTGGCAAGTAGTTTTAAATGCCAAGTAAAATTGGCAGTAAAGTGCACATACAGGCCCTGCAGTGGCAGTCATGAGACAGGTTTGAAAGGCTACTTCTGTAGGTGGCATAATCAGTGATGCAGGCCCACTAGTAGAATTTAATTTACAGGCCCTGGGACTATAGTTTACTACTTTACAAGGGGCTTACAAATAAATCAAATATGCTAAACAGATGTAAACCAGTTATACCATGCTTAGAGGAGAGAGCACATGCACTTTAGCATTGGTCAGCAGTAAGTGCACAGAGTCCTAAAGTTAACAAAAAGATGGTCAGAAAAAGAGAAGGAGGAAGGCAAAATGTTGGGGTGACCCTTCAAACAGGGCCATTTTCCAACACACAGCATGCCACATCAGTCTGGATCCAGCCATATGCAAATCAGTCTTGACCCTGATCTAACAGGTACAGTCCAGCTCGAACTGGCTGGTCAGGGCCTCCTTGAAACAGAATATAAGCAACCAAAGACTGGTTTTCCCCTGATGGAGGCACTTTAGTCGGGTGAGGTTTTGTTCCAGTGAAACAGTGAGCACCACTGGAGGATACTGGTAAAAGGGTCAAGAGGTATACCTTTAAGACTTCAGAGTGCCGACATTTGTGTACGGTTTTTCCGCTGTACTAAGGTATTACAAGACTGTTCATACAGAGCAATAGATCTGGAATTAGGAGTTTCCTTAACCCCTTCCCTGCGGGGGTAATTCCCCCACGGGTGCGGGAGGGCGGGGGTGAGCGCGGCGCCGTGGTGCTCATGACGAGACCAGCTCATCATGAGTCACAGTGGAGCTGTGCTCATGACGAGCTGGTCTCGTCACAACCCCGCCCACTCATTAATTCTCCCGCACAGGCAGGGAATTAATCCCGCGTGGGCGGCGCACAGCCATTATGACGAGACCAGCTCGTCATGAGCACAGCTCCACTGTGACTCATGACGAGCTGGTCTCGACATGAGCATGGAAGCGGTTAATCTCAGCCTAAAGTGAATAAATACAGAGGAACTGCAGGGATAAAGGCCAAATTGTGAGAATAAGAAAGCTGACAGAGTAAGTCAAGGACTCTATGCAAACATATTTAAAGATCCAGCAAATCTGTAATTACTTGGTGCATATGGATATGCTTAATTTTCAACAACATGGCAATTAACAGATGGGTTCATAACCTAGATAATGATGGCCTACCTAAGTCAGGTTTAACTCAACACAAAGGCATGTAGGTTTCCTGGGGAATGTGTGGAGTTTATTTAAAACATCAGTAGCCTTGTGGCTAAAGCCAGTGGATATATAACAAGTGCATGTCCTTCCATGGACACTGGACATTTTCTCACTTGTCCATTCCACAACAATCTGCTTATGGGTGAGAGAGGTACATACAGTAGACAAAAGAATCCTCTGAACAGGAAACAAAATCAATGCAGTCGATGGAGGTGTGTGTTTTTTTCTGAAATGGTCTGAACACATTCCACAACTAACATACTCGACTTACATAAAGCCTCTGTAGTGCTCACAACTATGGAAAGAGAAAGGCCCTGGACACTCTCAGCCAAAGTCAGGTTCCTTGAACACAACACCAATTTTGAGACATGCCAATATCCAGCTATCCACTAGGTAACTGGTAACAAGAATGACACATTTTTTCCAAGACTTCCCTGGCTCACGTCCTATGTTGTGTCTATCGCTGATGTTTTCATATCCACTGTCTTGTGAGTCATCCTGATTTTTCATTCTTTTGCAAGCTCTAATTTAAACTAATGTGCCCTTGCATGCTGCATCCCTTGCTCATTTGTCACCTCTTGGTCATGTAGCTCAAGAAGCTAGCTAAGCTCAGCAAAAAGCACCACTTCTTTCTGGAACATCACACCCAGCCCTTTTCTCTCTCTGCCTAACCTAGTCCTATGGGAAACATCAGCACCCATAACTGTTATTGAGTCCCTTGTTCCCTGTGATTGTTGTCCTCAATAGAGATGTTGGTGGTGTCTGTGTCAATGACATTCTCAGTCCAAATATGAGACTCCCTGTGCACAGGAAGTGGTATACCCCAAAAGGTATCAGCATACCTGACCCTATTGACAGGATGGACATCATGCAATCATCTCGGCTCACATTCTGCTATGGATAATACCCCTGTAATCCCCTCGTTGTAGCTCCAGGATGAGGTCTATTAGCAGACATCAATTTCTGCTGCTCTCTAGCTCTGATATGGTATTTAGGTATGCTAGAGTCCTACTTAATATTGACAGCAAGCTTGACTCTGTAGCCAGACATACAGACAGAACACAAATGATGGAGCGAATGTTTTAATTAATCTCACCAACTGGTCATTACTCTGGGCCACCTTGCAATCCAAAGAATTTTACTCACTGTACCACTAGGAACAAGGACCAACCATATGAAAATCACTGTTGATCCTGAACCAAAACGAAGAGTCCAGTCAAACTATTGGGGCATGTACCTGTTTAGGACCACAAGCAACCCCGATTATGTTTCAATTTTGTTCGGCCTCAAGGGTGAGAATAGCTTAATGCATATGGCACAGCAAGCAACAGGTCCTGTGTCCGTTCCTACCCATCCACCATGACCTTCAAAATGAGAACATTAAAAAGTGATAGACTGAATTATTGAACTAATCTCATCCTCTGGTATTTAAGAGTGGTTTACATATGACTGGTCATTTCCTATAGAGGTACTGAGAGCAAAAATGAGAGATTAATTCAGATATCCCATCTATCACATTTTTATTTTACTCATGAGAAATTAAGGCTCCATATCAGGGAAAGATGATACATTGGTCAATGCCCAGGAATATAGTCATGTTTGCTTGATTCCTAGTATCTGATTCCAGATACTTGTTGCCGGTGGATCTCTGGGAGAATATGGCCATTCACACCCTTCGAAATCTAGGCCCAGATTTACTGACACTTTGTGCCAGGTTGTGTCACAAAAAATACACCAACTGGTGCAACATGTTGAAATGGAATTTGCTTTCCTTTGCAAAGCTTGATTTGTTCTGGAAAGTAGGAAAAGGTGGGTAGAGCAGCACTTAGCACTATTTTGTGTAAAGGGGTGTACCATGGATGGTGCATTGGTATTCCCATACAACCATTGTGGTTTTTGATGCAAAGCCCTATAAAAAAATAAAAGTAGATAGGGCTTTGTGCCAAAATTTTACATCTTCATGAGGCATTCAAACTGCTCATGAAAAGTTTTCTTTTCTTCAAAACTTTGGACGTTTGCATGTATGCTGTACTGTACAGCACACATGCAAGCTTGTAAATGTTTTAAACCAGGGTTCTCCAAAGTCGGTCCTGGAGGGCCGGATCCATGCCTGATAATAAGATAACTAAATTTATCTAAATGGGGATGTGCAAAAAATCTGGCCTGGATCCGGACCCTTCTGGGAACATGGTTTAAAACCCTCTTTTAAACCATGCCTAAGCATAGAATTTTGAAGTGGAAGGATTCCCTTCCCAAACAAAAGTAATACAAGGGTGTGTGAGTGGCACAAGGCAGCCTAAAGTACACCAGCACAGACGAGAATTTGATACATTGATTTTAAAAGGATCAAAAGAAATCAAGGCATTTTACTTGGTGATGCGCAAATTACAAATATTCGCTAAATCTCAATTTCCATCTATATCGTTTGTGGGCTATATAGTTTTACCAGTAAAGCTGTATGCCTATGCAAATTTACTGGCCTTTTTAATATAAAAGGTTCTGTCTGTAAATTACAGTGTGCTACCACACCAAGCTTTAGTAATGTATTAAATGCAACACCAGCTACATACTACATACTTACCATTGTCCAACTGAATGGGTGCGGCTCATTTGCAACACTTGTTCTTTGTGTAATGCTGAAGAATCCCTGTGAGTTCAGTGATGTAACATTAATGGCAGTACCCCCAACCTGAAAATTGTACTAGGGCCACAGGAGCTGAAACAGCACTAGGAGGTTGCTGTTATCTCTGTCTGATTCCTTCAGCTGCAGGAGTCCAACACCAAGCAGCAGAATCCACTGATGCACCTGCAGGGACCCTTTGAAGGCCTGATTGCACACACACTGAATGGCCAAGCAGCACGCATGCTCACTTTTGTAAATGCAAAGTGTGCCATTTGGCCCTGGCTGCCTGCCACCAGCAGAGTTCAAAGAATAAGTTATGCCTATGCTGCTGAGTGTCTTCTGAAGACAAGAAAATCAATCAATCAGTCAATCAATCAATCAGGATTTATAAACCTCGGCTAATCACCCAATAGGGTATCCAGGCGCTTCCAGGTCCTGGAGGATTATTCGAACAGCCAGGTTTTGAGGGCCATTGGGAATTCCAGAAGTGAGATGATGGTACAGAGTTATGCGGGGAGGCTGTTCCAGGACTTTGCTGCGATATGGGAGAAGGAGCATCCTCTAGTTGTACTTTGGTAGATGCGGGGAGTATGAGCAAGTGAAAGGGAGGCAGAGAACAGTCTTCTCAACAGTTGCTGGAAGTTCAGGCAGTGGTTAATATAGGCGGGTCCTTGGTTGTGTAGAGCCTAGGGTGCATGGCTCAACAGCTTGAATTGGCATCTCTTCTGTATGGAGAGCCAATGGAGTTGCCTGGGGTGGGGTGTGATGTGGGTTCATACGCGGAAGGCGAGAATGAGTCTGTCTATGGCGTTCTGTATGGTCTAAAGACAGTCACATTCATCCTTGCGTTCAGCCTGACAGTGGGAGAGCATACAATGGCGGTTAGTAAAAGGACATAGACTTATTTAGGACAGTGTTGGAACTGGGAAAAGGAATTACTTGAGGGCTGTTTGTTTCATTTTATGACAAAAAAGCCTAGGTAACTTTTAAACAACTTCTAGAGGTCGCTAATGCATAATTCATTCTTATTAAAATGAGAATTAAGAATGGTTATCCTTCTGAGACCCCTGGAAACTGAGCAGAAACTTTGAAAATATTACTCCCCAGAGCAAGAAACTGAGGAGGAACTCAAGAAACTGTTATAA
This sequence comes from Calotriton arnoldi, assembly GCA_963921515.1. Lineage (NCBI taxonomy): Eukaryota > Metazoa > Chordata > Amphibia > Caudata > Salamandridae > Calotriton > Calotriton arnoldi. The sequence continues at coordinate 475,595 of CAWUFW010013368.1, forward strand.
AAAGTACTATAGTAGAGGTGGGCCAACCAACAAATTAACAGGGAGAGCCAAGCCAAGGGTTTTTCTTGGCTCTAAGAACCCATTTTGGCTCTAAGAGCTCAGACACGAGCTGAGTCACAGGATCATTTGGCATGGAAATAGTCAAACAAATTTTGTGTAAAAATAAGACAAAGGGCCAGATTTTCAAAAGGGTCGCACAATGCAGAGCAGCCCCCAAAGAGGCTGCTCTGCATTGCGTGACAGGGAGGGAGCAGGAGAGCGCCATATCGTCAGAGATATGGCTCTCTCCTCCCCTTTCCCTAGCAACGGTGCTGATTTCAGCTGCCGTGCACCAGGCACACACCTTAGCGCCATAGCGCTAAGGTGCGTGCCTGAATCTAGCATAGGTTTTGTACAGGAAGGGTACCCTTCCTGTATATAATACTATGCCTAGACAAGTTTCAAAGTTTTTCCCACTTTGTATGCATGCTGCACAGTGCAGCATGCTTGCAAAGTCTGAAAAGCACGGAGAAATGAAAACATTTTTCCTGTTAGCTCATCCTTTGAAGTGGCGTTAACATTTGGCACAAAACCCTGTCTACAACACTTTTTAAATACAGTTTTGCGTCAAAAGGCATGGGTGGTTGCATGGGGGCGCCCAGATACCACCCATGTAATGCCCCCTTGGCGCTAAGTAACACAAATCAGTGCTTTGCGCTGCTTTGCGCTACTTTTAGGGTGCTTTCCTGTGCATTCCCCCCAAAATATTTTGAACTGGTTAGCATCGCTTTTGTGATGTTAACCCAGCGCAAATTGTTTGAAAATCTACCCCAAAGTGTTTTCAAAGTTCAGAAAACTATACTTCTTTAACAAGCTTTTCACCTTAGTACGTAAGATTATATCACTACATTGAGAGGTATTTATTAAAAGTGATAGCTTTTAAACATGAACTTAGACACATCCGTGACCCCAACTCAACAACAATGCCATTAGTGAACCTAAAGGCAAGTCAGTTGTCACGTGCACACCATGTGTGGGCTACATTCTTTTACATAAAGAAACATAATAGTACATTAAGTCAAAGACAAGAGATTTGTGTACAGCATGCATCCTCAGCACAACAAAATAAAATAATTGCTTAGGATCACTCATTTTGGTCAAGGGGTCAAACCGGGACTGATCCCAGATTTTCTGGTTTCATATTGTTAATTCAGCATCTAGATTAGCATCCCTTTCTTGCTCTTGTTTGCCTTCAAAATGTAATGATTTGCCTGTCATTTTTGGTGCATGAGGTTAGAGCTTGGGTAGCAGGCAGACGTCGCATGAAAGTTCAGCTCATTTTGACCTCAGGGCTCAAGAGGACCTAGAGCTGAACCAGAACCTGGTATCTGGCTCAAAGCCGTCAGTGGCTCGACCACTTCTATATTTTACTCTGGGTATTTTGAGCCTGAAATTAGCTTGCATGCTGCTTCCAGTGTGATATATGTTTTGTATGTGAACTTGCACGGCTGCTCACCATCTTGTATCTGGGTTGACTGTAAGGGGAACTTACACTGCTGACAAATGCTGCACATTGTGTCTGTATGTGTTTACACACAGGCTTGGACTGGTGTTGCAGATTCTATTATGCTCTATGCAGGCTAGGGAAGCATGCATTGTTTCTGACCAGATCGGTATGCGTTATATGGGTGCAAGGGATGCATGTACTCTTGCCTGGTGTTGTACCTGTTTTGAGTGTTGAAATCTTGGTATGAATGTGAGTGAAGCTTGCACTCAGGCACCTGAGTTCTGTGCCTCACACTTGAACCAAATTTGAAACGCTGCCTATTTGTTGTATCTAATGAAGGCATTAAATGGTGCTGTCCAGTGCCACATTAGTTCCATGTCTTAGAAAAAAGCTTGCACTAACTGGACCTGCAGTAACTCACTTGTTCCATGTCTTTGAAGGAAACTTGCACTGGTCCTGCAGTACCACACTTCTTCTATGTTTTTCACAGAAAGTTCTTAACCAGTGCTGTATCTCTTATTGGTTGAACCAATGACCTGCAGTGCTCCTGTTCCCTGAGCTCCTTTGATTTCGACGTGTTTATGTCTGACGAAAAGACTGTTTCAGCTATCTCACCAGCCTCCAGAGTTCTAAAAAATAATACATAATCTTGTTTACGTAAAATAGGAGTGTGGGGGTTCCTGCATGACATGTCTTTATATGCGTGCACTTTACAAGGGCCAAAACTACTGTCATTGGTAATGCGTTTTAGGGTTATGGATTTGACTTGCAGAAATGCAGAGCAGAGAGTAGAAATACAATAGTGTATGTATGAAAATAATGGTGAGTTTTGATTTGGTAAATGCAGACTATGTTGAAGGATGTTGAGGAGTGTCGGGGCAGCTTACAGGCTGAGATGTAACCCCAGTGAGGGTGGGCCAGTTACTTTGCTTTCACTAGGGCCCATGACAACCTAGCTATGCCATTGCCATGAAGCATATTGTAAGTGGGCCTTCCAGTGTGTCACAATTATAGGAGGGCCGACATAGGTGAAGTTGATTGGCTCTATGATGCAAATGAAATATTAATCAGGGTTTATCAATAATTACACAGCTGGGAGAACCATGTTTGCAAAACCTTTCACCAAATGTTTGACTTTAGCACTCAAAAGTGAAATTATGTCACTCTGTGGTGTGATGCCTATGGGCATGGCATCAGTAATGAATTCTGATGAGTGTGTTTATGAGTGCGTTGTCAGGGCCAACCATTAGTGTTTTATGTTTTTGGGGAATTTTCCCTTTACCTTCTCATGGACCTACTTTTTTCTTTGTTTTCTCAGTTTAGAAATGTCTGCTATTATTCTTATGACATTATTTACTTGTGCTATTCCTTGTGAGTGCCCTGTTGTCTTGGTCTACTTGTGGCCTGGTTAATAAAACAACTACACCAGTATTAATATACAATTAGCTCTGTATTACTAAATCTTGCAGTTCATTGTTTAGACAGATCTAAGGCTGATCCAGGACAGTGGGTTATTGTAACGGTTGCCTAGGCAATATCCAGGTGGCATTCCCTTTATTCTTGAAGAATGTCACAATATAAGAGGCTGATGCTGATATAATGAAATTTTAGACCAAACATTGTTTACATTCTCATTATGCTTCAGGAAAAGCCTGGGAGGTTATACTTTGAACAAATCCCAGCCACGTCCTCAAGCAGCTGGTATCTCAAGTGGCTGTCTCATGTGGAATAGCATGTACTGGTTCATTACCTTCAAAAGCTAGATATCAACTTTTTGCTGTATTATTATTTCATTTTAAGTACAACCTAAAAACATCCTTAAACAAAGTTTTGGGGGACATTTTGAGTTTGGCAGATGCGCAGAATCTACCTAAAAGGGGTGAATGCTCTGTTTGCCAAACTCCTGGTTCTGTATTGACATTAAAAGATGGATGGACTGTATGGTTTCTCATATGAGAGCCTCTGCTGGCTGCACAGCCGAAAAGCCTCCATCTGAATGCCTAGGTGCTAATTGGTAAATTGCTCTGTCTACAATGCATCTGATGTACCGGTGGATCCATAGTATTCAGTCAGTGAGATCACCGCCAGGCAGCTGGGGATTTCAATATGTGGTCACAGCCTCCTCTGACCTGTCTAGTTACCTAGAAGGGTAAACCCAAATAACGTCACTGGGACCTGGGTATAGAGCAGTACATACGGAGAATGGTCCCAGTGTACGAATTACTGTGTTTAAAAGAACCAAGAAAATCATACACAGTTATACACAGAATCGTAGTATTCTTAATGAACAGTGTTATTTAATCACACTGAGCAACCTGTATTTTATAACATATGTTAACACATTATTCAAAGCAGTGCCCCAGGAGGGATGGGTGAGGGTGTAGTGGATGAAGTGAGGATAAGGTAGTGAATGGAACAGTGTACAATTCACAAACTTAGTTATTTCTCAGGAAGGGGCTCATACAAGAGCCAAATACATCAGATTACATCCAGATATTTAAATAGCCATAGTTATAGATAAAGCCACAGTGATCAATCGCTGTTGGTCAGACTGGCTAGTGTGGTAGATGTCGACGTTTCGACCCCTGGAAAGTGGTAGGTAAGTATGTCCCTTACGATGGGGTCTTCCTCAGGACAGGAGTGTGGGGAGGGGAGACTGGGAGCGAGTTACCATAAGTAGCCCAAACGATGGGCCTGAGGAGAAAACAGGGCGCGTAGGCTCCAAATCGGTGTGAGCGAACAAAACACTCTATTGGTGCTGTTTAAGGAAGGAAAGGTCTAGTCAGGATTAGTCTGCTGGGCCTGGGAAGTGAATTAAAGTATTCACATCATCGGGCAAAAAGGCTCCGTATTCACATAATTCGTAGGTAAAGGAAACGTCTCAGGGAGCCTACGCGCCCTGTTTTCTCCTCAGGCCCAGCGATTGATCACTGTGGCTTTATCTATAACTATGGCTATTTAAATATCTGGATGTAATGTGATGTATTTGGCTCTTGTATGAGCCCCTTCCTGAGAAATAACTAAGTTTGTGAATTGTACACTGTTCCATTCACTACCTTATCCTCACTTCATCCACTACACCCTCACCCATCCCTCCTGGGGCACTGCTTTGAATAATGTGTTAACATATGTTATAAAATACAGGTTGCTCAGTGTGATTAAATAACACTGTTCATTAAGAATACTACGATTCTGTGTATAACTGTGTATGATTTTCTTGGTTCTTTTAAACACAGTAATTCGTACACTGGGACCATTCTCCGTATGTACTCCTCTGACCTGTCAGCTTCCCATCTGATCACCTACACTGGACCACTGTTGAGATTTTGGGCACACTTGCTATCAAAATTGCTCTAATATATTTAAGTATCCAATATTCATGTAATTTATTTTTGCGTAATTATGCAAAATTTCCCAAAAAAGTATGTGAAATTACCCATGATTACATGAAATGCGAATCTGTCATTTAGCACTATATTTTAGCACAAAAGGGGGTATATTCACAAGAACGTGTGATAACTACCGC